>CAXAMN010020002.1:253530-293031 GCA_963970005.1 Durusdinium trenchii
CCAGCGTAACCAGCGTAACCAGCGTAACCAGCGTAATCGGCGTAACCAGCGCAACCAGCGTAATCGGCGTAATCAGCGTAACCAGCGTAACCAGCGTCATCAGCGCAGCTAGCCACCGCCAGCGTACCAGCGTACCAGCGTGCAATCACTCGCGGACACGCTTTGCCACGTCGCTCAATAAATGGAGCTGCGTGCCCCAAACCATGAACCTCCTGTAGAAGCCCCCTCAAATTCTACACGGGTTGAATTCACCCAGCAGCTGTCATCAACACCATTCTAAATGACCACAACAAGTCAAAAAGAACTTAAATCAACAATAAACGAAAGTTCTGGATGCCATTCGCACTGATCCAATGCTGGAACCTGATGGTCAGCTCTTCAAGCTGCTCGGCCAGCTTCATGGATCTTCTGCCTGGGCGTCGGGTCTGATCAGGGCAGCAAGGAGTAGTGAACATCACTGTGAACATCTATATCCACAACTACAGTTGCTACAAAAAGGCACTGGTCGATGTTGACTTCAAGACACTCAAAAAACTCAGTGTTCATAAGGCACATCAGGACCCCACCATTCACATGGTGGAGAACCCCCAGGTGAAGAGCATGCGTTAAGCACTACTGTAGCATGAATGGGTGCCACCCCACAACGAAAACCACAGGGTTGACGTAGCTCTTCCTTACACAGTTCTCAAAGCAAATATCTTGTGTCATTTGGGACGTCCTAGGTCGAGTACAAAACTCAAGAAAATAACAAAACAAATGTGTGCTAGCAGGGCCAGGCTCAGAGCAAGTGAGAAGAACAGGTGAACGCAAACAGAAAATTGGTTGTTCAACTTTGCGTTTAGCCGCACATGTGGCCCAGGTGTGATGAAGCAAATCACTTGAAACAGATTCTATTCTTGATGCGCCACCATTGGCCCATATCCCAGGATTCTTTCAGCCATTTCCAGTCACCCCAGGTCAGGATGCAACTCTTAGTTTGTCCCCTTGTTGAACAACGTTGAACAACAGTACTACCAGTTGCAAACTTTGGAAACATCTCTCAAGTGAACGCTTGCCTGATAGAAGTCAATGCACATGGACCTCCTGCTAGCTTCATACCAGCTTTGGTTGCCCGTGCACCCGCGAGACGACAGCCCATGAAATCAACAAACTCATGAACAGCAAGGAATCGGTGATTTTCGAGCTTGGCCAGAAATGGTCAGCTGGGTTTGGGTGAAGGCTGGACCTGACGGCTTTGCCGCTACCAGGAGTGTCTTAAATCCAACGAACATTGAAAGTAGCAACAAACTTGCAGCTTTCATGCAGACCGGATGTGACACTGCAAACAATTTGTAATCAGTTACAATAGGCTTGTTTACCGGCATGGGTTGGCATGTTTGTTCAACTGACACGCTTATGCGCAAACACCTGACAGGCGCCATGCCGGCATGGGTTGGCATGTTTTGACATGCTTCTGTTTCACTGATCAAACCTGAGATGGCAACTGCCGCTAGGTCGAATAAGATGAATTGGATGCGTCTCACAAAAGACTTTGGCTTTAGACAAAAGACCGGCGTGGGCGTGTTCGACAGTTCGTTTCCCATCATGACATGAAAAAAATGATTGAAATGCCGTGGTGGGGATCAGTCGAAGTAAGGTAAGTCCTTTTTATGGTGACGTGATTTGCGTAGCAAGCTTCATTGGCGGCTTGGATCCGACCGTTAGGAAGCTGGAATTGTGTGGCTTCAATCATATATACAAAATTGTATATATATATATATACACACGTAACAATCGTTGAGAGGTTCTGTAGACCACCAGAATCGAAACCATGCAAAGCGGCCCAGTAAGCGACCCATTAAGAGTGGGGTTTTCCGCGATACAGTCTGATGTGTTCAATGAATGGATGTATTTATATGAACATAGTTTTACATATGTATTTATAATCTTTAACGATGATGATATACCTACACATGCCGTGTCACACACACATGTTCTGTCAATTCTGTTTTTGTTGGAACACTCCAAACATACTTCCAAACACCATGATAGAAGATGTCGAATCCAAATGGTTCTCCCCACTCCAGCGACTCGTTTTCGGTCCCACCGGATCGAGACACGCGAGTCGTGTGCCCCCTTGTCGCTGCAGGAACGCTTTTTTGCGTCGCTGGCACGTGCCTCTGTGGCGCGCTGCGAGCGCTTTGCAGCAGAGGAGACCAAACGCTGCACCGGGATGAGATGACAACCAGTGTTTGAGGCTTAGGAAGGAGATGACAGCCTTTATGTTTGTCGTTCATTGTGAACATATGTTGCTTGTGTTGTGCTTGCACATGTTGTGGGTCCCATTATTTTAACAGTGTATGCAGACAGCCATCCCAAGATCCCAAGTTAAATTTGGGGCATTTGGTGGAACTAGGAGCACTGGCACTGGCGAATGTTTTTTGGATCGTCAGAAGGCTTTGCAGCAGGAATCATTTGTGGGATCCAGGTTGCGTACTGTGTGCTTGAGAAACCAGGAGATCCTGTTGCTTTGCTTGGCCTTCGACAAGGCATTGTGGGAAGATTGAGCAGGAGATGAGTGCGAGACAGGCTAGAAAAGAAACCCCCATGAAACCCTTGGATTGGGTCATGTTGTGTCGCTGTATGGGAACGGTGGGACACGAATTCTGGAGCCCAGCGGACTCCTCATGCCTGTTGGGCCGATGTTCTTTGCAAAGACTGATTTGCAGATCGAGTAATATTCTACAAAGACAGGAACAAAAGAAAGAAGAAAGGACATCCAAAGGTTTAAACAATATATGACAAGAACAGAAGAACTACAATCATCTCTTTTGGTTCCAACTACACTGACACTCCAGCCTCCCTGAGCGGGTCAGTTCACCCCTGGTCAATCCCATGTGATGCAGAATCCTTGAATCAGCAGTGTTGAGCAAAGCGAGTAGGGTGGGTCGTCATATGTCATCGTATGGGATTTGGGACTGAGTTTTGCAATTCGTTGAGCCCCTTTTGAGACATTTGGAGCCTTCACGTACAGATCTCTTTCTGGGGCTTTTGTCACCAGGCCAACCTTGTGCATGTACCACTCCTTGAAGCTGCTGCGAAGCTTCTGAGACATCAAGTTTCCCAGGCCCAGTTTGCAAGTTTGAGTGCATAAACAATCTTTCAACACCTGCGAAACTCTGTATAGCTGGATCCACGTTTGCCCGAGATTGAAAGTAGGAAACAACCTCTTCAATGCTTCCAGCCGAGGACAACTGGACAAGACAAGGGTGATTTTCAATTGTGTTCGGTTTGAACTACCGCACATTTGCAACCCTTTGCTTGGCTTTGAAGGTCATTGTTTGGGGGCATGCTAGTTCCTTACCCCACCCACTAGGGTGGTGCGGTGGGTGTTGTCTCTCGTGTGCAGGTCAGTGGGGAGGACTTGTCGAAGGGTCTGAAGAGCTTGGCGACCTGCTGTGTCGCATGGCGAAGATCGACGTGCCGGTGCAAAGACACTCTGGGATGAGACTCACGTAGAATCTGCCTTTGACAGCCTCACACAAACGCAAAGTACATGAGAATACAGTACAGCACAACCAGAAGCCTTGACCGATTTGGACGAACACTAGATGTTGGCTCGTTCGAGAACATTGAGACGAGAGTGGAGACGAAACAGGGTGAAAACAAGTTCTTCCCAATCAGCAACTGCACTCAGTGAGATTTGTTCTTTCTTAGCATTTCTTAGCAAGAAGCTACTAGGGGCTCCTGGCCTTACTACTAGGAGCAAGGACGCTACTAGGGGGCTCCTGGCATCGCTACTAGGAGCAAGAAGCCACTAGGAGCAAGTTCTTTCTAAGGTTCGCGACCTGGAACTTGGGAGGTCCGTGGGTGAGCACTTGGCCCAGGGCCCCAAGGCGCAACGCTTTGGCGGACACCCAATGAGTGTATTTGCTGAAGGGGACAATGCTAATCAATACCTCGTTGCGTCATATTGCATCCATTCCTCGTGGTTTGAATTAGAGCCATGAGTCCATGAGTCCATGAGTCCATGAGCTCTGGTTTGCCCCACCATGACTGGGACATCCAGGGCCGCTTATCGCCCGAAGAATTCTGCTCCTTGGCTTGGACGCGCTGGCCTCAGCAAGCAGACCAGACCCGACTTCACATGCAACCTGGAATAATGGAAACCAAGTCAAACCTGAATGCTTTCATATGCCGAAACCATATACTGGAGTGATCTGGAGTGGTAATCATTCATCCAGGTCTCGTCGCCTTGAAAACTAGAAAGTGGGACAAGTGAAATCCCTCTAGACAAACATCGAAAACCCAAACATCGACTCGACCGACTCCGACATTTACCATGGCAAAGGTTCGTGACTCTGGGCTTCTACCATGACCAGATGTTCCGAGCCGTCTTCAAGGCCCTTGAGGCAGCGAGTTCTGCCACATCGATGCACCAAATCGTTTGAACGAGGCTGAGCAGTCATTGCTTTTGGCAGCCTTGGGCCACTCAATGCTTGACCTTCCAAATCATGAGTTTCAGTTTCTCGTAGGTTTCTTGTTTCTCTCGAAAGGACCAATTGTCACACTGAATACGAAAAGGGCCAATTGTCAGACAGAACATCTTTGAATTTGTTGTGCTATGGCTATGGTCAAAGCAAATAGCAAATGACAGAGACAACTGGTAACAGAAGGGCCTTCAACATCATGATTCTTGCAACCCCAAGACAAGGGTTTCAACCTTGGAACGTTTAAGCCAGCTGGCTTGCAAATCCTGATATAGTGCAGAGACTGGCATTCAAAGCTCTTGGACGAAGATCCACGAAAGAGCAGACATGACGACGTGTTCCTTGACGTTCCTTGTGCCTTGTGAGTGATATCCTTGCTACTAGTAGTAAGGCCAGGAGCGCCCCTAGTAGCGTCCTTGCTCCTAGTAGTGATGCCCTTTGCTCCTAGTAGCTTCTTGTCAGGATGCACCCAGCATGCCCGGAGATACTTTGTGCCAGCTCTATGAGATTCACTTGGCCTTGAAGGTGTGAGACGTTGCAAGGGTAACCTCCGCTGGTGAGAAGATTACAGCAGAAATGAAGCAGTTTAAAATTAAGGATGGACACTTGACGTCTTTCAATCAGTTTTGGAGGAGACTGGGGACAGTCAACTCTCATTGCATTCGTTTTGCTTCTGTCTATGGAGAAGCTTTTAAGATCTCATTTGCTGCATAGCGGCAGAGCAGGGAGACTTGCTCATCATCCATTTTCCGGCAGTGGTAGTGGTACTGGCAGGGTTGCTCATATTTGGTCTGGGTCTTAGATTGTCTACTCCGTGTGTTGTTGTTCTGTCACCACTAGTTTACTGACTTTGCGCAAAAAATAACCATAAACCAATCATGTTGTTTGGCATATTCAGTTTCATAAGAACACCATAACACACTCATAAAAATAAATAGACAATAAATAGTTTTTTTGGCTGACTTCCAAACTCTCAACCGCATCAGAATCCACTATGACTTAGTGTTTGGTTTACACAGTGGTTTCAGAGTACATGGCACAGACCTCAAGATGTCCTTTAGATGGGGGTCATTTGAACCACCTTTTGGGGATTGTGCCATCTACTCTGAAAACACTATACTATCCTTACCATACTTTGGGCATGCACCTCGGACGATTCACGTCGTGGAAAGCACCCTGATGCACCAGAGATTCGTGGACGAGCAACAGAGAACTTAGAGGGTCCAGTTGATTCGTGGCCAGAAGTGTTCCCTTTGCCAAGAGAGGCAGCTTGGCAAGAGGACTTTATAAGGAATTGAATGAATGGAGTATTACGACAGTATTACACATGATTGTTTGGATTTTGGGAGAACGAAGCAGAACCCCCCCGCGCCAGGCCTTTCGGGAGGATCTCTACGGGAAGTATGAGCTGGAGGAGTCTTTGGCCTTTGCAGTAGGTTGTTACGAATTCTGAATTTCCTGAGCTTGGCTTGGGCGGAATTCCCCCAGCTCAGCTCTGTTTTCTTCAAAAGCAAGCAGCTCAATCCATATTTCCAGAACATGGTGATATCCCTGAAAGACGTTGTACTTTTGAAGTGATTTTCGGCCAAAATGCTTGATTCCATTAAACAAGCGGCGAACTTGGACCAGGCCCAATGTCCACCACCCGATTTCTTATTTTCCTGTTTTGTGTTTTAGGCACTTGTCCTGAATGCAGGTGCCAGCATACAACACGTTTATATGAATACGGGCTTTTCGGGCACATTCTTATTATGTTGGGCTTGGAACTATTCCTTTCCACCCAGTTTGGGTGGGGGTTTGCAAGCCTCTGGAACAACACAAAATATGAAGCACCAGAAGATGCACCAGGAAATTCTTTCAGTGCCTTACTTAAAGACTACCTGAGAAACAGAGGACACATCGTTTGCCCAACCTATTCTAGCAGCTGTTGTTACCACACGAGTCCGGAGTGCAACCTTATAAACCAAAGCCCGTTTTGATCTCAGGAGGCTGCAGTGCAAAGCCTCAAGGCGCACTATCGGAAGCAGCGTGGGGGTAAGCTGAGCGCTTAGCTGTCCAGTCTGCAGGTTCTCAACCCAGGTTGGGAAAGTCCAAAGCTGATTGAAGTTTAATATTTAGCTTTGCAATATGGTTTCTGAGGTTGAGGGATATCAAGCTGGACCGGCCAGTTGAGAAGGTTTGCAAGGCGCTGGCTGTGGCAAGTCTATGACAATGGTCACGCCATGGTCAGAAGGTGAGTCAATTGCATCTGTAGAGAGTTTTCAAGGGTTCAAGCCCCAATAAGAATCTCGCAGGGATCTAAGTCTCCCATCCTTCGGATGCATCCTCCAGAGCAAATGAACATCGGCAGAGTGTTCAGTTTTGACCTGCCTGTGAGTCGGACCGTGCTGCTGGTTCTCAAGATTTGCTAGAATGTAGCTGGCAGAAGGCTGCCATTACCTTTGGTGATACGTGAAGTTGCAGAAGATGCAAATATAATAACAAGTCAATTAAATCAGCAACCACCACCTGATACTGTAACAGGTACACGAATAGCCACAAGCCTTAGATCTTTGCAGCCGCTTGCGTTGTGCTGTTGCATTGTTTGCCCAATGAAGTTGATCCTTGTCGCGCTGCTGAGCGCCTGTGCTGCTGAGCCACAATCCGAACAAGGGAAAGCAAGATGCTCGAACGAGAGTTGAGGGACTGGCGTGGGGTTTGCTGGAAGTTGTACGAGTCGTGAGCCACCTTAGGCTCCTGCCCTTTTTCGGGTGACAACTCCCATTCTATGTGTTGCCTCGGCCCCCAAGACCAAGAATGCCACGAATCATTCCGATCTTCTTTTTTCCGCTTGCCGTTGCCTCGTCGTTGCCGTTTGCACCTTTTTTTGCTGGCGTGTTTCGGGGCTAGACTGTAAGAATTGTAGGGTTAGGGCCCCCGGACTGCTGGACAGCTACGCCATGCGCCCGAGGAGAGGCCATCGCCTTCCTGGCAGCAGCCTCGGCACGGGAGGCGCAGCTGGATGCCACCGACCAGGTCTTCCTGAAACGACTGCAGGCGCGGTGCGGCATGCGGATTTCTTGGGCGGTTGAGACGGATGGAGAGGATGGGTGTGCCAGGTGAAGGTGCGAGTGTGAGAGTGTGCAGGTATCAGGAGTAGGGCGTAGGGTGTTGGGCTTTTTGGGGGAGAACTGCTCAAGAAACTGTTTAAGAATGTTAAAGATACTTTTTTGTGCAACTACTTGAACTGTACTAAGACTCCGTTTCTGTTCCTTTGCATTGAGAGACCATGAACATCATTCACATAGTTCCACTATATGGGCATCAGCCAACATGTAAGACTCACATATCGGGAGAGGGAATGTTCATTCGAAACAGACCTTTTTGGCAACATATTTGTACCAGATGCGTCGTCCTGAGTCTGAATCCTCATTCGTGGGACACACATCGTCAGCGGAGACATAGTTGTTTGTTTATTCACAATGCCTTATTCTTTTTTTTGTTGTTCTTACTCTTTTAAAATCACACACGTCCTCTCAAGCGATTTGAGGCATGCCATGGAGATTGCGATTCGCTTCGGGCCGAGTACGAGAAGTCGCGGAGATCTTTGCAAAGCCTCGAAGAAGAGACGCTGAAGAGAGCCACTAAGGCCTTGGCGCCGAGCCAGAGGGCGCCCGGCGCAAGAGTTCCTGGGCCTCTTCATTCACATGTCTCCAAAAGTGCCTGGGCAACTCTTGAGAATCCTTTTTGAGGAGGAAAATCGGGAAAGCCGCTTTTGGTGCCACTTTGGCAGTTTGAGACGTGCAAATTGCGGTCCCTCAGATTTTCCTCGGCTCAGGTACCAGGTTGTGCAGTTGGAATTGTGTTCTTGGAACGTATCAAAGCATTTGAAATCCAAAAGATCATCCCAGACTCCAGGCATTCCGCTTGCTAGCTGGCTCTGCATGGCAAGCTAGCCCTTGCTAAGTCGACATAAGTCGACTACTAGATTCCAACATGGAACTGCAACCAGGGATTGACTTTCAGTTGTGGTTGGGACGAGCCTCCTCTGTGCGAACTCCTAGTTGTGCAGCAAAATCCAATCAACGCGAACAAATTACAACATTACAACACTAATCAAGGCTCCATTCTACATACACAAGCCTTATGCACCCTTATGCACTAAGGGTTTTCAACATATCATTGTCCGATGGTTCGTCCGTTCCTCCCGTCAACAGCCACGTTTGTGGCTCTTCCTTCCCGTCAGACCGAACCAGGATCGAAGGCCTCGACGGAGTCCAACTTACACAAGTTCGTCCTCGTGGCCTCCGTCGTAGGACTCGTGATCGCTGCCTTCTTCTCGCCACGGCGCCCCAGCAGAGGTAGTCGGACGAAGTATGCCAGATGTTCGGTGTAAGAAGCAGGAATTGTTGGTGGAACATTTAGACAAAATATGACAACATCTATATTTGCAGGGCGAGATTTTCTGATGCCTGACCAAGGTGGCTACAACAAGCCAATAGGCTACTGAAGTTGAGTTCGCCCTCCGAAAGAACTCCGATCTTAAGCGCGGTGTGATGAGACTCTCAAGCCGGATTGAACCGATACGGCCGGTGGAAGAAAAGAGCAGTGCTTTGTTGATCCAGAGCACCTTTTGGTACTAGTACTAGTACTGGGTTGCTCATTCTCTAAGCCTTAGAGCCATCGCTGCCATCACTACATTATTGCTGACATGACAGTTTGTCCAAGCCGCTGCGTTATGTTAGGCAAAGCTTGGCAGTTGAACTAGCGTCATTGAGGAAGGATTCACTTATTCTGTGATCAACCAACCATCAAAAGGGACAACGGGTTTTGAGAACTTCTGACCTGAATTTAGCTTTGCATCCATTTGGCCGCAACTCCCGGTGCCAGGATATTGCAGATTCTCTTCAGAAGGTGGTCACGGGGTCCGTCTCGCGACAGCATCAAACAGAGAAGCTGCCTCAGATGAAGGGAAGCACAACCAATGTCGATGGTTGTGGGTCAACACGGACACCACTAAAGGCCTTCACAAACATAATATACCTGTAGTGGGGACTTGACTAGGATTGGTACTGACCCACAACATCGATTTGTCAGACTTTTCTTTTCTTTTGCTTGTTGCAGCTCAGCAAAATCGGAACTCTGAGCGAGCACCACCAGGCTGGGTATGGCTGTGGACATTGCAGTCACCAAGAAAGGCTCCAAGCCAATCGTCTTTGTTGAGGCGTCCTGCACTGATTTGTGTTTCGCTAGTAGTAACAAGGTGCCTCGCTAGTAGTAACAAGTGCCTTACTAGTAGTAAGAAAAAGCTATTAGAATTAAATTAGAATTTAAATTAATTCCAATGGCTTCTTGTTACTACTAGTAAGGCACCTGTTAGTACAAGCATGGCACCTTGTTACTAGTAGCTTCTTGTGACTTGGGTGATTTGCGTTTTCGTTTCGGAAGGTCGATGGTTCGCATTCCTTGATGCGAACGCGGGGGTGCCCAGGTCTTGGACGTAATGACGGCGATAATGGCGTGATCTAAACATGTCATAGGCACCGTGCAGCTGGATGTGCAGGAAATTTCATTCCTTGCTCTGTCGTATTTTGACTGCGATTGCCGTTCCTCTCCTGGATGAAATGGTTCGTGTTGGCAGATCATCCATAAACAGAAACCTTGCTGAGCCTTTTGGAATCTTTTGGATGACATGTATGAAAACTCTGGTAACATTTCAGGGCTTATATACGAGATGCTGATGATTCTGGTTCCAGAGCCGATGGCTGGATGGGAAGCTTAGGCTGGATCTCACCGGACCTTCGCCATCTCAAATCTCACGGGTTGGGTGGCCGAGCCTTGCGAGAAGGATGAAGAACCGACACATGAGTCATGCGTGACTGCTTGCGATCCATTTGCGATCTTGTAGGGCAGGGAGTCAGTGAAAGACTTTTTCACATGTCCCTGTGCAGTCTAAGCCTATGGTGTTCTTTTGGCAGGAAGCAGAGGAAGATTGAGATGCTCCCGCTTCACTGCAGGTGAAAGGACCTATTCTGCTAAAGCGTTACTTGCTGCAGAAGCTCGGAGCTTGGAAGAGACCGAGATAGAGAGCACGGAAAGCCTTTGGAAGTTTGGCTGCCTGGCTCAGGCACGGCTTTCGAATAGCCGCCCCACACCAAGTGCAGCGCAATTTCTCTCTCCGACATTGCGTTGTAAATCTGCATCGCTTTCATTCTCTTGCCCCAGTTGCGTGCACTGACGTTCAACATTTTGGAAACCCCACATGCCAATGACCAGGACCTTTGCCAGGTGAGCCTTATTAGGGTGACACTAAGGTCACTTTGCAAGATGCACCATACTGCAACCATTTGCAACCCCTGAGGTCGTCCCTGAAGACTTCTGGCGAAGTCTTCCCGACAGCCGAGAAAAGAGGGACCGACCCCGCAGAGTCAACGGCCGGTTGGAGCCAAGTGAAGCTGGTGTACCGTGGTAAGCGCTGCATGGGTGTAATATGGAGGTAGAGTTGCATGAGGTTATCCTGAACTACTTACTTTCATGCGAAGCACAAAGCAGCTTAGGATATTCTAAGATCCTGTTTGCTTCGGAGAATCGCACTGGGAGCAGTAACATGTAATACTATGTAATACTGTATATTAATTAATATGTATATATATATACACTGTATATTGTATAACCAAATCTTTGGAATGCGTCAACAGACCGCAGACAGGCGTCAAAGTGACTCGAAAGCTCCGACCGAGTCGATTCGATGGCTTCGGATAGGGGGAAGAAATGGACCCAGAGAAGGAACGCTTGTGTTCGATAGAATGATACCCATCATCTGACCTCTTTGTGCAGGATTTCCTCCGCGAGCTCTTGCGCAGCGCCGGAGTGCCTTCTAAGCTGTTGTGAGGAAAAGACCTGAGTGCCAGAACACAGGTTCATTGGTGGGCTAGGGAGGGTGGAATGAATGATTGCACAAACACAGTCTGATGTTTGTATGGATTATACGGACTTTTCACCCAACCCTCTGAAGGTGAAGGCTCGCCTCGCCGAGCCTTCCAACTGGATAGCTTAGGGGCTTTTTAGGGCTTTGGTATTCTGCAGGCAGTTGCAAGCAACATGGCACGTGCCAGGTTCGTCCGGATCATGGACATGCTGCAGATGGGACTCCACCAGTGTCATTTGCAGGTGCTTATGGAGGCAGCGATCAGTCCACTTGCCACTTAAGGGGCCCTGGTTTTTCATGTCCAAGTCGAGTGTCGTGTTGCGCGTGACTCTGTCTCTCTCTGTCTCTCTCTGTGCCTGTCCGCCTGTCCGCCTGTCCGCCTGTCCGCCTGTCCGCCTGTCCGCCTGTCCGCCTGTCTGCCTGTCTGCCTGCCTGCCTGCCTGCCTGGCTGGCTGGCTGGCTGGCTGTCTGTCTGTCTGTCTGTCTCCGTGTGTTTGTGGCAGGCTTATTGCGATGCGAGTGGCAGGGAGTTCAGCTATTTAGACTTATGCAATTCTCTTCAACGACGAGCATTAGCAGCTTGGCATTGATGAGTGCTGTGGGACTTTCTCCGGAATCCGGGCTCATTGACAGCGTCCCTTTCTGGAGGGCTTGAAATTCTGACTGAGTCCATCCCTTGAAGCTGAGCTCCAAATACAGGGGAATCTCACATTTTGGGGATTGGATGTCAATCAAAGGCCTCACCAGCAGAAGATTTGGCTTAGATGAGCTACCTTGGACTTTGTTTAAAGCTCAGCTCTTTGTCCTGAGGAACTTGGGAAGGGAGTGCAGTCATGGCCTAGCTCCCAGCTGAAGCTGTTGACTCTTGAAGCTGTCGAGCCACCCTCACACATCGGCAAACTATCCCTCGCTTAATCCTGTCTCAACCCGCTTTTCTCGTGTTTTGAACGTTTTTGTCCGTGGTGTGTCCGAGGCGCCGGAGGACACCTGAGCCGTCCAAATATTTCACTCGCCAAGCTCCCAGTCAAGTTGTCAAATCCAGAAGATCGGACCCATTCTGAGTTGTCACTCATTCAATGCCACCACATCCCACTGAATCCACTCAGCTGAGCCACCGACCTTGAGGTAAGGGCAAGGTGATTCCATTGGCTCGGCCTCCTATGTCCGCCAGGTGCCGTGGGTGAAAGTTTTAGTTTCTGGGTACGGTCCCTGCGCGTGTAGAATGCCTCAAAGAAGAAAGCAGGATTTTGATGTGATCGAGAAATTGTTTGTGACACTGCAGCTACTGAGCTACCGATTTACCTCGTACTCTTTAAGCCTTGGTGCGGCTTTTGCTTGCCACATGCAAAGCCAAGAGCCCCAAGAGCACAAGTTAATGGAATGACATCAAACCACCAACAATGTCATTCGGTGCAGTTCGCTGCCGCCCCAGATGCAGGACTAGTCGACCAATGACACGGTGAGAAGATAAGCTGAAGAGGCAGAAGAGTAGTTAGGACCCAAGAGTCGGGGCTTTGGCTGGCCCTCGTGTTCCGGCAGCAAATGTGGCTGGAGCCTGCCTTGGGTTGGAAGTCGCGTTTTCAGAGCCATGACATGAATCGAAGAAATTGGTGAAATTTGGATCAATTTGGCGTTGATTTCGGAATTTAGTTGGCTTTGAGCCAGCGCAGTCGCTTCACAGTAAGAAACCTGAGAGGCAGACGCGGAGTAGATGGCCTGGAGGAACAATTCTTGTGTTTCACAGTCTTGTTTGACCTCTGCTGGAGAAATCACAGCACAGGTGCAGGAAAAAATGCTTGCTTTGTATTGTCCCAGAAGAGCTCGGGGGGTCAAAACCGGCTACTTTGTTTGCACCTCCCCAGTGTTTTGAAAGACAGGCTCGTATGGCTCAATCATATATATATATATAGTTATATATATACACAATTATACACATATAGAATACACTAGGTGTATCAACCTCACCCATCAAAAGCATGTGTTCTTGTAACAATCGTTCCAGCGCAGTCGCCCCGCAGGCACCGCATGCTGCAGCTGTCCTCTTTGTCTACCACATCTTCTTTGTGAATCTTCTAGCATCGTTTTATCAGCTTGTTTCTCAGAGCTACTAGGAACAGAAGCTACTAGGCGCTCCTGGCATCGCTACTAGGAGCAAGGACGCTGCTAGGGGCTCCTGGCCACACTACTAGGAGCAAATAGCTCTTTTGGTGTAATCCGAGCACGGATGTCCATCAGCAGTGACGACTCAGGTGTGTCATGACAGATCCGGGCGTAGTGCCTCCGAACTGGGGCTTTTACATGGGTGACGAGACGAAAAGAAGAAGGCGTGGGCTGCACTTCGGATGGTGGGTTAGTCCTTACTACATGGTGGTAAAGGATTAGAACAGTGTGTCCACCTACAATCAATCAATCTAATCCGAACCACAACTGATCCAACAACAACATACTAAATACATATATATATATTATATATATACACATACCTCTAAATAAAGCTACTGTAAATGTCTTTGAGCTGGATTTCCCACTGGATGCCTTGCTAATCCAATTTCAATCCATGTAGTTCCAAAAAAGTAAGGCCAACACTACCAATCAATATTGAAACAATTTTTTAGGCTATTTGAGGTCATTCAGGGGGGGGACCCCCTATTTATTAATCAGAGGTGGGCTTTAGCTGAATTATTGGAGAATGCTTGACATTGCCAGTTGCATCCATTGCTGTTCATCAACACAGTGTGCCAGGTATTGCAAAATGTGCAACGCTTGCATCCCAGTTGATGGATTTGCTTTTGCAGGTTGCAGCTATGACATGCACGGCAAAACTCATCAGCTTGGGCATAGCCTGGGTTTCATGACCCGAGGTAATGTGGGTGGTTTTCCATAGCTAAAGAATCACCAAAGAAGCCACATAAATTATCTGAATTGGGGTTGAAACCTATTGATTCGTACTTTACATTCTGCAATTCTGGTACCAAACAGGAATTTTGCGCAGTAAGGTCTGGAAGCCTGACCGGACACACCACTGCAACTTGCCGATGGAGGGTGGTTGGAGTACTGAATCATGATGAATCATGGATCTGGGTTTTGACAATGTCAGTAGCACACACTTCTTGACTTCCTGACTTGCAGAATTCGACAAACCTTTTTTCTACAAGTAGGGGGCACTGGAGGTCAATCCAGCTGGGTCTTCGTCCCAATATCGTTGGGCATCTAGATCCAAAAACAGGAACATGATCAACGAACAAAAATTATCCTCACTGAATAGGTCCCCTAGTCCGTTGGTCCCCTGATCCTTTGGTCTCCTGGTCCTTTGGTATTGTAAACGTGGCGCCACCTCTCCAAAACAAAAAAGCTACTCAGTTGCATTGGTCCTTGTGTCACTTTCTGGGTGCCCTTCATTCTACTTTGTGGTGCCTTGTGAGTTTGGTGGCTTTTGCTTTTTGGTGCGCTCTGGTGACTTTTTGGTTTGCTCTTGGTGCCCTCCCCCCAACCCTTCTCCGCAAAACGAATTTGCACTACTTTTGCCAATGCACTGTGCCTGCCACAACAGATTTTTCAATTGTCACCCATCGCATCTCCACACCACATATTGAATATTGCATGCCCTCGCCTAAGTCTTATTATTGATTGATATTGATTATTATGTGTTGCAATTATCCTTTCATTGTCCTTTGGTGGATGATAGGGCCCACCTTTGCTATCTCCAACCTTTCGTTCTGTTTTGTTTTTCTCTGTGTGTGTTTTGGTTTGCTTTGCAGGGGGACTGCCTGATCCTTTTGTCGCCTGCCCTGGTGCTGTTGTGTTTTCCCGATTTTTTACTTTCGTTGCTCACTAGGAATACTTTTTGGATCACCTTTTTTGTTTGATCCCCGTCAAATACTTTTTCTTGATGCTACTGTATTCTTACAATACTTTTTGGCCCCTCACCCTATTGTTGGCAGTCATTTCTGTGGATCAAAGAAAGAGCCGGCATGGCCCTTCAACAAGGTGCCTAGAGGCTTCTAGTACAACTTGTGTGCAAAGCCAGCCAGCAACAAACCAGCCAGGGCAGATGTCTCAACGATGGCAGAACGTTCATCGAACCCAGCTGAGGTAGTATTTGCAATCGCTGCATCCTGAACATGGACCCGCTGCAAGCTGCAGTCTTTAAGATCACTGAAGTCTTTGTTTTCCCTTTCGCGACATGTGCACCAAGGTCACACGTGATTTAAAAACACATATTTGTGTTCCTCTGCAGATGTTTCTGTCCAAGCGCTGAACACTACTGCCACAGATGCTCAGGTGGCCCAAAGGTATAACCTTCGATGACATTTTTGCTATCGCCTCCCAGCATCGCGAAGGGTGTAGAATGTTTTTAAGGGGCCACAACAAGGTGTTTGTTTAGCACACTTGCTTAATCGTCGGGTTATTCAAAGACTTTACACACTTTATCCGGCGCCATGCGGGACAAGCTGGAAAATGCCGCCGCAAGGGTCCCAGGCGACGACACGCAGTCCGGCAACCCGTCAACATTGCACAGCTGAGGATATACCCTTGCGTCAAGTACTCCTGGGAGATGCTCCGTCTCAGGACGGTTGTAATATGTTGTAATATGTATCTAAATACATGGTGCAGGCCTTTCTTTGCAGTGGCCCTTGCTAGCCTCACGGTTGTTGCCCGTTTGATGTGATCCTAGACAGCGCCGGCAGAAGTTGGTATATGGATATACAGGCGGCCCACAAATTGAAGCAACATGATGCACATTCAAAACTGGCTCCGAAAGACAGGGACATCTCATTCTGAAGCCATGTCAACTATTTTTGGACCCGTCGACCTTGTATAAAACGTTCAGGTTTGGGAAACAAATCTTGACTCCCCTTCTGAAAATCTGGATTCCTTTCATTTTTCAAGGCCACTCCAAACCTGTCACTGACGCATCTTGCATCCAGGAGCAAAGTGCCAAAGAGAAAATGATTGAAGTGGCGGAGCTTTGGCCCGGAGACATGGTGTTTCTTGGGATCACCGGCACTCGATCAGGGGCCCAGTACGTTGGTACCATTCACGAATGCGCCAACTGCGGCGGATTGTTGGTCACCTGGCCAGGCAGAAGGTACATTCTCCGCAGGTTCATGTTGGTCTTTGCATGAACTTGTATTTGATACGTAGTCTTTTTCTCTTCATCATTCTTCATTTGGCTGTATATATATATATAAATTGGTATTTGATAGTTTTTCCCCAAACAGTGTGGACACACTTAGGGGTTCTTACGGTAGGTGTTAAGCAGCTGTGCTTAGATCGCTGGCGGCCGTGGACAGCTAATTCGCTGCTATTTACAGTACATTCATGCCTCTCGAAATCCTCGATGTGCATTTCGACTGCGCAGGCTCGCGAAATCTGGGTGGCTGGAGCGAGTGCTTCTCGCGACTGCGCTCTCGTTGTGGCCGCGCGCATTTTCGGACATGGTGGTCACTTTTCGTGGCAGGCACAAGGGAAACCTCATGTTTTGGTGGTCCAAAGTCGACTTTTGGTGACAGGTGCAAGGGATCATACTTAGAAGTGCGGACTTCGTGGCAGGCGCAGCACTTTGGACATGGTGGTGATCTTCGAGGCGCTCTGACCTCGTGACAGGTGCAGCGAATCCTGTCTTTTCGACGTGTGGCTTTGGGTCCGTGCGCGCGCGCCTCCGACAGCCGTTTTTAGAGCTCAAAAGGGCGCGCGCGCCCAAGCTTCCAAAACGGTGACCTTCACGGATCTTAATACTCAGGCTCGATTTCGTGACAGGGGCAGCACTTTGTGAACCTCGATGTGCAGAATTCGTCGTGGCTTTGTGAACCTCGAAGTGCGGATTTTGTGACAGGCGCAGCACTTTGTGAACCTCGAAGTGCAGATTTCGTGGCAGGCGCAGCACTTTGTGAGCCTCGAAGTGCAGATTTCGTGGCAGGCACAGCGCTTTGTGAACCTCGCTCGATGTGCAGATTTCGTGGCAGGCACAGCGCTTTGTGAACCTCGCTGATTTCGTGACAGGTGTGCAGTTTTCGTAGGCGCAGCACTTTGTCAACCTCGACGCGCAGATTTCGTGGCAGGCACAGCGCTTTGCGAACCTCCAAGTACTGATTTCGTGACAGGTGTGCAGTTTTCGTAGGTGCAGCACTTTGTGAACCTCGGAGTGCAGATTTCGTGGCAGGCGCATTTAGTGCTCTCAGATGCTCACCGCTCGCTCTCACTCTCACTCACACTCACACTCATACTCACATACGCTCACACTCACACTCGCGCTCACACTCACTCACTCTTCCACACACTCACTCTCACTCTCACTCACACTCACACTCACACTCCAACTCACACTCACACCCACGCTCACTCTCACTCCCACACCCACTCTCGCACTCTCACACCCACTCTCTCACTCTCACTCTCTCAGTCTTTCACTCACGCTCACGCTCGCACTTAGTCACAGGGTTGTCAGTAAACCATAGTCCGCAGGGAAATACGTGAGGGAAACGCAAGGTGGCTGAGTCCGGGGAGGTGAATGGTTCAACATTGTTTGCGTAAGTGCGCTCAAAAACGATCTGGACAATCGGCGCGGCTGCAACTGCGGTGGGAAAAGGCTTGGGGAAAAAGCGTGAAGAACCACAATGGAATCAAACAAAACAGCGGCACTGGCAGGGTGGACCATTGGTGTCATTGTGTTCGAAGCAGGTGCGCAGATTGGCGTCCCAATCTGCTTCACGGAGTGTCCACAGCTGTCTGCGTTGGCAGCAGAACTGTGGATTCCCCGCTGCCCTCTGCATTCTTGCAAAAACTGACAACTCCTAGAGGCGGAGGGCGACGCACACACGCAGCCGCTTAGCGGCGCTCTCGAGCTGTGCGGTGAAGGTCTTTTTTCTGCCTTTCAAAAAACGCTTGCAGTCAGTTGCTGCATGTCCTTTTTGGATGTAGAATGTAGAGGTCAACGGTTAAACATTCAGAAAATTGTATGCGAAATCACCAGTGAAACATGGAAGAAACTTGCAAAGGCATGGCAATCTGATCATGACACGAAAAAGGTCGCTTGCATGAAAAAGCAAGTGAACGAGCTTTGGCACTGAAAGTTTGCGGAGTATTAAGAGACTCCGTAGGCGCGGCCGCTTTGCGATCAGTTGGTTCATGGGTGAAACAAAAGGGTTTCCAGAACCATTGTCCAACGTGTGCAGAAAATGCAAATTCAATATGTGATCCACGATGGTTTCAGCGCCCCCCTTGCGGGGGATCACACTGTGCACCCGAGTGGGACGACGCAGCGATACACACTTAGTCACAGGGGTTTCAGTTAACCATAGTCCACTAAATGGATGAGGGAAACGCAAGGTGGCTGAGTCTGCGGAGGTGAATGGTTCAACAGTGTTTGCAAGTGCACTCAAAAACGATCTGGACAATCGGCGCGGCTGCAACTGCGGTGGGAAAAGGCTTGGGGAAAAAGCGCGAAGAACCACAATGGAATCAAACACAAAAGCGGCGCTGGCAGGGTGGACCGTTGGTGTCATTGTGTTCGAAGCAGGTACACAGATTGGCGTCCCAATCTGCTTCGCGGAATGTCCACAGCTGTCTGCGTTGGCAGCAGAACTGTGGATTCCCTGCTGCCCTCTGCATTCTTGCAAAAACTGACAACTCCTAGAGACGGAGGGCGACACACACACATTCACACTCACACTCACACTTCCACACGCGCTCACACTCACACTCACTCTCACTCACCCTCACTCACACTCAACACTCACTCTCATTATACCTCACTCACACTCACACTCACATTCACACTCACACCCACCCACTCACTCTCACACACTCTCACCACACTCACTCTCACTCTCACTCTCTCACTCACTCTCACTCACACTCACCCACTCTCACTCTCTCAGTCTCTCACTCTCTCACAGTCACAGTCACAGTCACAGTCACACTCACCACCACCGCCACCATCACCACGATCTCCACCTTCACCACCACCATCGCCTCTCTGGACCCCAATGCGTCTAGATCTCTAGACTTTCTGCTGCTACACCTCTAGACCTCACACACACACTGTTTGGGGTCTCTTGCCGGGATAATTTCCCTTCATCATTCTTCATTTGGTTGTATATATATATAATATATTTACAGTACCCCACTCACTGTTGGACCAAGGCTCGATGCTCATCCTTGGGCACGCCGCGCCGCTGATCTGCACCGGAAAGAGGTTGGGGGGTACAATCCTTGAACACAAGCAGGGTCTTTTGTTTCTTTGTGCTCAGTTTTCTTACCAGAAAAGCAAAACACACTTTGTGGTCTTGGCATGGTTGAACATGGTTGGTTTTATCCTTTACCTTGGACTTGCTTAGTGTGTCTTCAGTCTCCAGTGTGTGTATGGAAGAAACATGAAGTTCATTGAAATGCGGTTTGAGATGGATAGAATGAACATGAAGATTGATGAGTCGGATGGAAGTCAACATTGGCACCTCAGGGCACCCAAATCTGAGAGATATTGGCCAGGTCAAAGAACGAGCTGCCGAGCGTTTCTGGCTTGGTTGATGCTGACACCATGGCAGTCTGTGACGGTGTCACAGTAACATGCACTTCCTGAGCAAACAACTGCCTTGCAGAAGAGTGCCAGGAAGGCACCAGTGAAAGCACCCAAAACAGGCCGACGCCTCAGGGCATTCAGCTTGCGACAACCTACTAGCGATGGCCTCCAACCTAAGACCTTGATAGATCTTGATAGCACGCACTAAGACTCTAGTTGAGATGACCCACACTTGCTGCAAAATCTTCTTCTTGCTAGGCCGATTTACATCGTTCCTCGCCAACGGCGAGGCACGGGTGTTTGCATGCAGGAGTGTGGGCGGTGAGGTGATTGGAGATTCGTGGTATGTGAAACCTTCTAATTGGAGTGGGGTCTCACCTTTGAAGATGTTGACAAAATCTTTTACCATGCCTTCCGCCCATTGCAGAGTGCTTTCAGTAGCCAGTCCGCTCAAATGACACCCAGTTTACCCTTTTCTTATTAATGGTCTAACCAAACACGGTGTTCAGTGGACTGGGCAGAGCTGAAGGAAAGTTCCTAGACGCAGAGTCCAGAGTGTGCCTAGACCCAGTGTGATGAACGTTGCACATTGCCCTTATTTGTTTGGAGTTGGTTGGACACTTCCAGCTATTCCGAGTTATTCCGAGTTGTTACCTTCAATCTGAGTTGGTGGATTGGGGAAGATTCTTTAGATATTTTTAGACAAAGGGCTAGATGGACGACCCTGACCACATCCATATGGTACAATCTCAGGAATATGTCAGACATTGTGAAACTGCTGTTGTTCAAAACCTACTTGTAGATCTTGTGAAAGGGTCGCTCCACCCACACATCCAAGGCTCTTCCAACTGGTCCAGAAGCAGGTTACATTGCTGAGAGGCCCCTGGATTGTGGTTTGACGCAAATCCATTTTAGCAGTACTTGCCTTGTTTCTCTGTGATAAACACAATGACAGGTCTCCACCTCCTCTAAATTTGCTCGGTTTCAGAACACTGATGGGGAGTGGGAGCGGACTGAAGCTCAATACAGCAGTGTCAGACAAACCTCAAGCAGAAAATTCAATATTGTTTCACGTTTGTCGCATCGGTTTCTCAATTTTTGGCCGTATTTGCTTTGCATTGTTTGCCTTTCCAGGCCTGTGTCCAGCAGCTCGGAAAGCAAAGCCGGGATGAGGTGCATCATATCGAAGCTCGTGATTCATATTGAAGTAAACCGAGTAAACCTATCCCACTGGTGTATCCTGAAATTTTGTGTTTTCCTTACTGCAGAGATCTGCAGAGACACTATTTTTTTCACCGTAGCGTCCTTCATAGTCAATTGCAGAAATCCTGGCCTCAAGCTATGGGCATTCTGTAGATTTCTGGTCTTTTGGGTTGCCATGTGAGGAGCCGTTTGCACAGTTGAGCTTGCAAACCACCCAGTGTCAAATCAAAGAAACGAGTTCCCTTGATCCAAAGCATGGTTTTACAAAAGGCTAACTACAGTATCAGAGTCTTTCATAAATAACAGGGCTTGGAAGTCATTTTCCCATCGTTCCACTTTTCCCGAGTAGAGCCCATATTGAGTGTTCGAAGATACTCTTGTTATCCTTTGTTTCTGTTCAGCAGTCTAGCTACTAGCAGCGTCCTTGTTCCTAGTACAGTTTCTCCTGGACCGGTCCTTTGGAAGATCTAACCACCCCCACAGGGCCCGGTGCTCCTCCAAGGCGAAGCGTCCCCAGAGGCTGCGCAATCTTCCAGCTCCAGGCTGCACAGGGGGTTGGGCACCGAGAGCTTTCTGGCAGATCTGGAAACGAGATAGATCGAGGTTCCCAACATTCCCTTCAATTGGTACTGAATAGGCACGTTACATGGATGTAGCTAAGCTAATTGTTCTTATGCTGCAAAGCCGGACACACTTTGACAGTGGTCCCCCTTACTTTGCGACAACCCCCATGTCCAACAGAGGGAGTAGCAGGTGTTTACACACAGCTCTTTATTCAACCGTAAGGTCCACCTCAAACGGATAGCTCTTATATTATTGTATATACCTATTCTTCTAGCTTTGAGGAACTACATGGCTACTGGTCCAGTAGCCAGTAGCCTGACAAGCAAAACATGTACTGTATTTGTTGAATCCAATGAAGCGGGGTTGGGCCTGTGTTTGGGGACCTATCCAGAAGATCAGTGTGGGATGAATTGTGATCAGCGTCTCTTTTCTGTGGATATCCATGCTGCACCGGTCCTGTTCAGGTCAAAGATGTCAAAGAAACCGCCGCAGATTCAGGTGGAGTGAAGCTACGTTGTTCTAGGTGTACACAACACGTTAACATCACTTACATTTGAGTTTTGTCGATTTTTCCAGGGGAGTGGTGTTGAGTACTTGACTGGTGAGAACAATTTAGGGGCATATGTCAAAGCCATATAGGGGCAGAACAACTTAGTGGGACACGCTGTAGTTCACATTCTGATCCGATAGGAGTCCTTGCAAACTTATCTCAATGTCGTTTTTGGTCATGCAAGGGCATTCGGCATTTCAGGCATTTCATCCAAGACAGTGATTTCAAGCAGTTAGTTCTGCTTGAAAGTACTTGTACGGGACCTCCAAAAATGGATACCCTTACTGTTTTATGCAAGGCAATATATGGTTGTCGATCTAAAGGTCCTGGACAGCATTGTGTATGACGATGACCCGGAACATATGAAAATCTCATTTGGCAAAAGTTTTTTCTCGAGTTGGCGAAGGTATTTCTTTTGGCGAAAGATCTGGCGAAAGATTAAGTATGTACTTTTGTATGAATGTTCATTTGCTTCCTGAACAGCTGGTGGCAGTGACTCAGAAGTTAGATGAGCTGTGGAAGTTAGATAACCTGCTGCTGCTGCGGCTACTACTACTACTACTACTACTACTACTACTACTACTACCATTACCACTACTACTACTACTACCACCAACTACTGTACTACCACTACTACCACTACTATCACTACTACCACTACTACTACCACTACCACTACCACTACCACTACCACTACGACGACGACGACGACGACGACGACTACTACTACTACTACTACTACTATTGGGGGGTGGCTTTGCCACAAAACTCTACCTCGCAAAAGGCGAAAGTTGGGCGAAAGTTCAGCTCAAGATTGGCGAAAGTTCACCCTGCCGCATCTGACCCCCAGCCCATTATGAGTAAGTTTGAGTGACCGGCTACTACAGTGATTCTTGCAATTTTGATTCTTGCTGACACCCAGGAGAAACAAAAGAGACGTACAGGGTGTCAACAGTTAAGTAGAAGACACATGCTGACAAACAGTGAAGGTTCTATTTTGTGTTTGCCAGTAAAGAAGAAGCCATTGACGTGAACAAAACACAACATACATGGCACACATAAATACAACATATTTCAGCGAAAGATAAAACGCAGGAAGGCGAACGTTTGGCTAAAGTATTTTTTTCGGCGAAAATGACGGATCCCGGATAAAGGAATTTAGATCAACTCCCACATATATTTATATATTATATCCACAATACAAAAAAATAAGATATATATATATATAGATATCCTTGGACGATGTGTGAATCCTGGAAAAACCCTGCAATGCGATACTTACGGGATATCAATACTGAATGAGTACACAGTAAAGAAAGAAGTGCGGAAAACAACATATGATTGTTGGAGAAGGAACCTTTACGATCCTTTCCGCTGGCCCTCCCATTGATCATTCTGCGAAACAGTGGATGCACCATCTTGGCAGGAAAGCCTCCGTGCCAAGCTTATGGCCTTGGTGGTGGCCCGCATCGAAACACAATTCCAGGCCACGGCAGCCCCACGACGTAGAAAACCGTAGTGCGGACGCTTCGAAAGCGTGGTGTGGACAGTTTGGTTTCGGTGGGTGGTCTTGTGGTTGACTAATTTGTTGGGATGGATCTGTATGAAGGCCGCAACTCCGAGTGTGAGGTGGTCCTTTGCCACACAAGTTCTCCTGCAGGACAACCATTTGTTTGTTTTCTCCACCGCAAACTTCGGTGTGACCAGCGTTTGGACGTTGCCCGTTGCCCCAGAGGTGGACATGCTGAAGCGATGTTTGGAGTCCATCTTGGCACAGTCGCTGCCGCCCAGGGCGTTGCTTGGCCCAACAAAGCTCTCAAATACGGTTTTGAAAAGACATCAGGTGGTCTGGCCATCCTGACCGGTCCGTTCAACAGTCAGGGATGCTCTCGCAACTCACAAAAGGCACCTAAAGACTAAAGCTCTATGCCCCGTGTTTTGATAGGAAAAAACCCATTTGTTGGGATATTTGGGTGGTTGGTGGTTCAAACAAGAGGTCACTCAGGTTTGTTTATCTGTCACTTGTGTCCGGTTCCACATGGAACAGGGTCAACACATGCCAACTGCCAACCGTCTATAGTGCAGGCATTCTTTGGAATTTTCCACAAAGCACGGTCGAAATGGAGTTCTTTGCGAGGAATGTGCACCACACTTGATGTGTGATTCAAATACACCCCCGAACAGGAACTGCTCAAATCCCCAAGACTGTTTTTGGCCAGTCCGTATATAAACCACCACTTGGGATTTGAGCCAAGAACCTGACATGTGACATAGATGTATAAAGATTGGTTCTTTTCCGGAAGGCTTGCCCAAATCAGGCTTTGGAGGTCTTCCCTCGGCAAACAAGGAACCACCACACGACAAACAAACAAACTAATTAACGAGGGAGTGTGGAGTCGAACCACCACAGTTTGTGTGCTGCACAAAGCGATCATTCGCTTCGCAAGGCAACGCCATACCCATTAGGCAACTGGCTCCTTAACAGTTTTTGCATAACAATTTGTCGCAGTGAGAGGTGCATGTCGACCGAATCGAACCGATGGCTCAGGCTCTGGGTTTGTTGGTACGCGCGTGACTTCAGCCTCCAGCTGGTGGTGCGTCAGCTTCTGGATGAGTTGGTGCCGAGGCTGTGGGCTCCGGTTTCCAAGCCATGTGGTATGGACATCTATAGACACCAGAAGAGATGATATTGGCACATTTTTGGACCTTTTTGCGATTGGTTGACCTGGCTGAGTTTGGCCATTCGGAATAGAAGAGAGTCAGAGTCCTCCCGTGGAACCCTGAGACTCAAAGATGGTCGTTGAGCCACCTGTTTGGAGCATTTTGTAGCAAACTTGTTGGAGGAGCCCACTCAACTTAGGACTCCCAAAAAGGTAACGATGAAAGCAATGACCTTAAAACTGAGTTGACAAAGGTTTGACAAACTCACGAGAAATACTTATTCCTTGTCGAACTTGGTTTCCGTTGGAAAGTATATAGTTGTAGCATGCTGTACTTGTAGCTATGATGAACATGGAGAGTTGGACAAAATCAATCGCTTGGTTGACACCTGTGTTGGCTGAATTGAATATAAATATATAGTCACGGACAGCCGGTAGGCAGAAATAATCCTGCTTACCACAGCTGCTCGAGGCTGCTTTTTTGGGGTTTTTGAGCGGACCTATATGTAAGCCTAGATTTGGTCAGCCAGGCTCAAGGGGTAGTAAGCAGAAAATGTGTGTCTATCAAACATGTTGGGTGCTATCTTGTGAAAGCCTTTATCGAGATATGTATATATATATACATACATACATACATACATACATAAATACATACATACATACACATTCAAAGAAATGGGACAAGACTATGGCGTCGGGATTAAATGATTTGAGGACACATTTTATTTTGTCTTTGATTCTAGCACCCGCCATGGGTGATCCCTCGGATCCTATACTACAAGCCCACCAGTGGGCACACTGCGCAGTTGCTCATGTAAACGGGACACTATATATGGGGACCGGGATTGAATGAAAACAGCTGTTGGACACACGTCTGATACTTTGCAGTGTAGTAGGCCTGAATGCTTGCTGCTGACTACTGCACCACGTGCTGGACGAGACGACAAATGCATTGATAAATTACAATTCCTTCTCCTTTTCCTTTCTTCTCCTTTTATTTGCCAGTAGTAGGACAGGTAGTAGGACAGGACCCAAAGGACCTAGGAAACTTAGTAAGGAACAAGGATTAAGGAACATTAGTCAAAGCAAAGCAATAGCAAACATGAAGCAAACAAATATATACATCTTGAGTGAGGAGCTCTAGTAAGCAGAGGATTTGAGGTGAGGGGGTTTTAACATTTACCGCCCGGTGAAATTATCTGCTTAATTTTTGGCTAGGTTCCGTTCCTGCCTACTAGTTGTCCTTGACTATACAAAGTACTTCGGGGGGACGTTTATTGCACCTTTCTTTCCCATGACCATCGCACTAATTAAAGGGTTCGGGTGCGTGCTAAGTAGCGGACTTCTTTGGTGTTGGCGGAAGAACTCATCATCAGTAAGAAAACCTTGCAGCCATTTGCAGCATGTGCAGGTGTATTCGAAGAGGTACTCCACTTTCGCAGTTGCAGACAGAAGCTCAGTTCGTAGTGGTACCCGATGTACTCGTACTCTTGCTTGTGTAAGAGATGCATGGAGGTGGTACCAAGGAAAAGCAGGACATTTGGTGCAATCAAATCAAGCATAATCAGCTGGGCTCTTGGCACTCGTGGCACTTGCTCCCTCAAGTGACCGAGCCGCGCCTGGCCGGAACAACGGGCCGTCGATCTCCATTGATCTCTCAAGGCTTGAGGAGCCTTTGGGCCAGTGGCGGCACATTGAGGCAGCAAGATGCTTAGAGGAGGAGAAGTGGCACAGGCTTGGCACAATGTGGCAACGCTACCAAACCTATCCAAACCTGCTATCGGCAAACCTGGTAGGCTGTGTTTCGCATTGCACACGGAAGGAGAAACTATGATAAATCCAAGGTCACGGGATACATTTGCTAGTAACCCTTAATTTTCTTCGATATGTTTGCAACTCAGGTTTTGAAAGCGCGACAGCAGATGGGCGGTGATGCCTGAACTTCAGATGTGTGGGCTGGGGGAATTCCTTTCAGCGAGAAGACATTGACTATATGGACTGACAGAAGGATGGACACACGTGACTACTTGCACGGTCTTTGGAGAAACCTGGTAAAGATGTGAAGGAATGTATGTATGTCGTTGGCTGGAGCCCGGCTTTTCCTTTTCTTCTTCATTTTGTTTCAGGTTTGCGAGATGTGGGTGGCAATAGCTCAAGCCTCTGAGTGCAGCACTCGGCCTTTCCTTTGACTGACCTGATCTGCGGGTCTGCGGGCTGAATGCTGAAAGCTAAGGATTTGGCATCCACGACGTTGTGAGAGCCTGTGTCAAGAGGCGCAAGGAGTAGGAAAGGGGAGACGCCAAATGCCAGAGCACCCAATCCTGCTTTTCCAATTTCAAAAGAAACGCCAATACTACCAGACACTTATCAGACACTTGTGGTTCCCCTTGATCTTTTCTGTGAAGACATCTGAAGACCGCGGGCGGACCAATCTGATCATCACATGACATGCCTCATCCGCTTCACCTCCCATCCCTGCCTGTGCTGGACGATGCCGGACACGCGTTTCAGGCGTCCAAGGCCTCGGAGGAAGTGCCAGCGCTGCTTTGCGCAGGGGGTACCTTCAGCGAAGTGGAACAGGTTGTGACCTCGACAGTGGAGGTGGGCAGAGCTGGGTGCATGCCTAGTAAGGCATAGTAGTTGTGAGGGCAGGTGTGAAGAGGTGGCCTGATGACTGATGGATCGCGTTTGTTGTCAAATCCCGGTAGGGTAGTGGTAGGGTAGTATGGTTTGGTTTGATCTGCGGGCATCAGAAGAGCAAACTTCACATTGATGATGAGGTTCGCGGTTTTGCTGGTTGGTTCGGTGATTTAGGTGGATGCTGGTGGGGTGCTCCCATCAAATAGTCCGTGCTTTCGAGGCTGACAATCTTATCGCCGAGGGAGTGGCGCTGGCCATGCCAGAAGAGATCGAGAAGTTTCAGAGCTCGAGTGTTTTGATGCGATTGCCGATCCTCTGCAAGTTTTTGGCCACCTTGCCTCCAACTATGTTGAATCATGAATTTTGCGACCTGGCCTTTTGCAGCTATGCCTGGAACGACCCGAAGACTCAGCGATGCCTGGCCAATGACGCGGATCTCTCTTGGTCGGTCTTTTGCAGTGGCGCCAAGGACGGCGCCTCTCGCCTGGCTGCCGTCCTTGGTGCGCAGACGGTCTCCGCCTCAACGGAGGAAAAGCAGGCCCGGCCGCTTTTTTTGGGAAGTTTCAATCAAGTTAAACGTTCTGAATATCGGAGAGCCACACTTTAACACTACATATTATACAATAATATATATTAATAATATATATTATAACAGTACTAGTAGTACGGCACAGTATCGGATGGTATTGGCACATGGATTTCTGATTCTACTTGCCTCAGTCGTTTCAGGCTGCCTTCGTCTTGCGGCGCTCGGCGGGTGCGTGGGCCGTGGAGTCAATCAATGCTGCGGACTTCGTTCGCTTCATGATGGCCGCCAACACGGCAGCTGAGGCCATTGCCTTGGCACAGCTCTTTGCGGCCGTCGCGACGGACGTGGACGTCGACAGGTGGTGGCGCGCGGTGGGTGAGACGTTTCTGTGGAACGGAGAGGCTCAACGAGATGGAGTTCTGTGGCTCCAACAACACGGCCCCGAGTTCGTCCAGCAGGCCCGGGTGAGGCTTGGAGCGCTCCAAGAGCCGTCTGAAAAGCTGGACACGCTCCTCAGAAGCAACAAGCCTTTCGCCTTCCCAGAGTCGAAGCCATGCAATGAGCCGATGGTGGGATGACGCGAACGTGAAAAGAAGCGAACTTGTTAGTGCAGTGACAGTATCATTGTTTCTGTGAGCACAAAGACACAACAAAGTAATATGAACCCCGATGTCGTTGCTATGAAAGTAAAGCAATTTGAAGCACTGGATTGTCCTTGAGTTTTGTGATCCTTTTGTACCACACAAGTTCTTGACAGTTGCAATTCACACCAGGATCACCACTGCCCGTGGATCAACAATTGCGTGGGATTCTACAACAGGAAGTTCTTTATTCAGCTTTTGTCTTATGTGTGCCCTGCAACAGGACAGATTGTTAGCGAATGTTCGCGATCAGTTGGTGATTGTATTGATTGGATTGGATTGAATTTGATTAGAGGATGCACTGCATGTTTGGCAATCTTCGTAAACCAGCCCCCCACGTATTTGATTCATTTTCTTTGATTCAGGTACCTGAGCCTGATAATAGTGGTGCTCTTTACCATTCCAGAGATGTATGGGCGCCACTTGCCTGCAACAGCAGCTCTTTTCCTGCCTGAATGACTGAAGCAAGCAAAGCAAGTGGCCTTGCAGATTGTTGCAGAGCCATTCAAACCTGTGATCTACTGAGGAGGAATGGAGTTGACGAGGCACAGACCTCATTGCAAGAGTGACGTTGAGAGTGATGCTGTTGATCCGCAGTTGGTGGGCGAAGTGTGGAAGAAGGGGTTCCAGTTTTGGGGGTTATTTGCATGTATTTGCAGTGTATGAGGTTTCAAAACATAAAACAACACATGGCACCCTGATAGCGTACCTAGGTGATCGTGAATATTGCAAGAGCGTCGAATACCACAGGATTAACGAACACTTCGTGGTGGACCGGGGACCTCCCAGGAATCCAAACCATTACAGCGAGTCCACCTTTTTTGTCCTGGAGACCGTATTCCTGACGCTGGCGTCTGGCTGCCATGTTGAAGATTTACTCAACTCGACGCTTTTGGTCCTGACCTGGAGTGACTTGTCAGGATGTCCCATTCGCCGAGCTGGCTCCAGCTGTAAAGTTGAACGAGCGGCCTATAATGTCTTATCCCAAAGAATCCCAAAGAGCATAATAAGAGCATATGCTTATTTTGAAAGGAAGTGCTGGAAGATCGGGCTCGAGCAAAGCACAATCTGAGACCTTCTACCGACCTGAGACGAAGAGCACGAAAGATATAGCCACCTCCACAAGAAACCGCTCACATAGCAGTGTTCCCCTCATCACCCCTTGTGTTCCATCTTCTGCGCCCGGATGGATAAATGGAGCCTCAGCTCCTGGAGGTTTGCCTCTGGAGCGTTGGTGGTAGGCGCGAATGGGCGCTGGAAGCACAGCACAGACGGGCATCCAAACGGGTCCGGGTAGGTGAACACTTGTCTTTCTTTCTCCGTGTTTCGGGTGATAAGATCTGTACACCTTATGACGTGTGAAAAGTTTTTGCAGCTATGCCCTCTGTACCATTCTACAGCTTTTCAGACACAGACTGGCAGGGCACAAGGAATGGCAGGAATGGGCCTTCCTGGATGATAGATGGGCGCTTGGCGGACCACCCAACCCACAATCAGCAGCCACGCTCCCACCAATCAGCCAATCCTGGTTGATTGGTTTACTGTATACGGTATGTGCAGGGCTTGAGACATGCCAATCAGGCCAGGTTGTGAGCAGAGCTCCTTCAGTGAGCTCCGCACAGTAAGCTGAACAACGGCAGGCCATTGGGCACCATCGAGCTTCAAGAGCAAGCATCAGTGAAGGACCAAATAGCAAATTTGATCACATGTCGGACTAAGCCTCGTTTTGCATGGGTTTTGATTGAGTCATCAGTTGCATGTGTGGGTCCTCATTCTTTGCGAACAAACATGAACAAACAAGCGGCACATATAGGGGCACCACCAGCAACGGGCAAGCAAGATATCATTGCATCGCATGTCACATGTGTCAGACAGATGTGAAAGACTACATTTGCCTCAATATGCATGCGTGCGTTTTGTGCGCTGACTCAGAGACCAGGAGCTGAAGTATTTCACGGCGGATTTATTAGAACTGCCGCCAAAGTGCCATCGCTTGCTGTGTGGCGGCGAGATCATGGCCAGCCAGGGATGCCTAGCCGCGCAAGGATGAGTAGGGTGCAAGGTCAGGCTAGTATACAACGCTGCGATGAGCCAAGAGACCAACAAGGACGCCGCATCCGGCATGCGGTATGATTCAAAACATTAGTCGCTCGCTGTCCCACACGACCGTACTTTAAAAGGAAGAGTAGCCTGGGTCACCACCCAGAACTGCATCAATTCGTTTTCCGTCCACGAGAGGTGAACAAAACACTGTTTTAACTTAGACTGGACAGCTGTTGTAGCGGTTTTTGCAGATGAACCTGGACTGTACACGATTCATTACCATACAACCCGCGCTAATCTCAAAAGGGCATCGCTGGCTCTGCCACTGTGAAGGGTCAACCGAAGCAAGCCAATCAGTTGTGGACTCCAAGAAAGACACAATAACTGAACTCTGGAGATTCTAGGAGAATTCCAGATTGTACACAGATCTATGATCTATGAGCTCGATTCAAATTCAACAACTGGTCGGTTGAGACATGTTCCGAGGTCAGAGGCTCGTGCGCCACTATAGCCAGGGCAGCACGCCCTTAGAGGTGGAGTTGGTGTTGATTCGGGACTTGGGTTCCGGATCAAAGAGATGGGCCTCTGAGAAGGGGAATCTGAAATCAATATAGCAAGGGAATATGCACACTTGCATTATCTTGCATTGGCACTGGTCCATCAATATACACTTGTGGTTTGCTGCTATGTGTATATATATATATACACACGATGAATGCACAATGAATCTTGCCAACAGTGAACCAGGGTGAACCGAAAATCCATTCCCGAAAGCTGTCAGAATCCATGTTGCAAGCTTAGATGATCTTGGATATGCAACTACACTCTTGACGATGCTCGAGCAAGCATGCCACATTTGATTAGCTTTCTTGGTTGAAGGATATTATTAATCTCGCCAGTTCGGAAGCTTTCATGACGTCAATGCTTTCCGATGAGATTCGATAACTAACCCTATAGTCACCGTAGTCTACAAGGTTTTTAATAGTTGTCACGAAAGGTGTTTTCCAAACAGATTGGTGCGGCTGCCCAATCTCCACTACTGGACTCTGCGGCTCAGAGAGGTCTTGGTGGTGATCTCTCACGAGTTGCTGTACCGACGCATGGGCGATCCAAGTAACGCTGTGAGGCGCAGAAATGCAACTCATTGTTGATAAGGTTGTACTGTAGAGGCAGAGGATTCAATTCGTTTGCTGAGAGAGAACTGCCGCCACAGAATCATTACTCATACGTACAATTTCTGTAAATACATACTGAGTTCGATGAGCCATGGCCATGAAGGAGTTGCTAGACTGACAGTTCGTTGGACCTCTTTGCGTGGGGGCCTCTAAGTCCTACGTACCTACAAAAGGAGGCCATGACGTCACGGAACCAGGACAGTGTGTGTCCATATACAGTACATCGTTATATTCTATATACTCTGTGTGTGTGATTATCAATCATGTTGCCGTCGTGTTGCCCGATGCTGCAAATTATCCAAAAGATTAATCTTTCCGGATCGGTCAAATTATGCTGTTGCACTTGCGCAACTTCATGGTCCCAAAAATGAGGCCCAGAATGGGACAGAGCGGTAGCTTTCGGGAGAAGTGACGGCCCCTTTTTGGTGGCCAGAAAATGGCTCCAGTTTTGGGGCCAAATGATCGACTGAAGAACCCGTGTCCGTGTCCGCGTGATATAATTATATATATATATTATAATATATATTATATATATATATATTATAATATATACATACATCTCTTCCGCCTACGCCTACGCTCACACACACACAGACACCCTTGTGATACATTTTTGATTTTTGCGTGAGTGTCCTGCATCACACTTTGAACATTGGCATGGGATGAATGGGCAGAGATGAATAGAGCCTCCATCATCCTCCATCAACATCATGAACTAGCTCAAATGTGACCTGACAGGTCACTGGGCAATGGGAAAATGCCCACACAAAGAGCCTAAGAAAGATAATAATCCAATCAGCAATCGTTCTGCAAACGATTGCACTACAATGCACCACCCGTGACAACTTTTCCATCATATTCTTCCACCAGGCAGGCAGCCTTGAACACCTTGAGCCGAGCGGTGGAGCCGGGGTCGAAGGCCAGTGGAGTGGAGCGGAAGGTTCCAAAGAATCATGGAAACGCGATCATGGAAACGAGAGAAAAACAAACGAACACCAATGGCCTCCAGCCTAGAAGCGATGGCCTTCACCCTAGAAGCAAACTATATGGATATCTTATAACTTAATTTTTTGGGTACCTGTGCACCTAATCTCCTTTGAAGACCCAATGGAACTCGTGTTGCCTAGTATTCTTTGAGGCGGGTCCGGATTTCGTTGGTTAACAGTATGCAGTGGTGCAGTGGTGGAAGACATATGTAGACTTCTTGGAGCAAGCATATTGGGCGTGACCACCCAGATCCTGATATGTTGAAGCTGTGCACTGTGGAGGTTGCCCCACAGATGCTCCACTGAGAGCGTTAAACTATATAAAACTTAACGACTTTTAAAACCAACACACGTGGAGTATTGGATGGGTCTTGGGCGTCGGAGATTTGGTGGGTGAGTTTTGAGAGGCGGCCATCGAAGCAGTGTGCCGATGCTTAAAGGATTGCGAGGGCGAGGTGGGCGTTGGGTCTGCTGCTGGGTGGGCATAATTATATTTATATACAGTAGATGCTCGGGCCAGCCAGATGGAAGAGATGGGACGAGATGGGATGAGATGAAGGTCATGATCACAGATTTTCTTCCCAACAAATGGATACAGTACACTGACACACATGGCAGATCTGCGAGTATCGTTTTCGGTAGTGGTGTGGCGTGTTCTTGATGCGTTCCAGTTCTTTGTGTTTTGATCTGGTTGTTTCCGACACCCACCACCAAGATCAGCATACTAGGCATAACATCCGGAACTAGGCAATCACGACCACGGAAAGACGGCCTCGCCTCGAACATCTACCCGTACTTCATGAGTCCGAGGTAGACCAACAAATCAGAACACATCTTCAAGCTCCTATAATGTGTGTAGGTTTTCATGAGCCTCACATCAGTTGGGGTGACCTCACTGACCTGCCACCTTCCAGAAAACACCGGATCCCGGAGTGCATCTCTAGTCAATTTCCCAATATTTTCCACCTTTTGGTTGAAGGATGCGTGAGTTGTTTTGCATGATGAGAACACTTGGATGTCGAGGTGCGGCGAATTGCCCTAAAGACCCTGTCTTGTATTTCGGAAAAGGGCAACACACAGGCGCTTGGGCGCAGCTGCACAGCCAGCTTGTTTCATTTCGCTCGCTTTCGCTTCGTGGTTGAATTGATATTGGTGACCTAAGGTATTTGTGATTATTATCCATAACAAGTTATGCTTGGATGTTTCGGTGATCTTGTTACGCAAATCGCACAGCTGAGGAGAGCTTTGCACATGCTCTCGTCTCTCATTTCTTCCCTTGAGCAAGTCTGGGAATGATTGTAGAGGTTTGGGATGAACGTAACAAACAATTGCATAATTTTCCCAAATCTTGACACCACATCCGAAGGACCATTTTGATCCATTTTGGTGTTTGCTTCATGTGCATGGGTATGCATGGTTCAGATCGGATCAGTAACATCCACCTTGATTCTTTGTCATGCGCATGAATATCACAAATTGGGAACCTCTTTGAGTTGAACGACCCAGAAATCCACGATCTGGAGGTCATCAATCTTCTATGCGACAACCTGGCCGGCGGCGATCTCTTCACCAAGGCGCTGGGCGAGCGAGCTATCCTGGTCACGCGGGAGACGAGTAGAGCTGAGGAGTGGCCAAAGTAGGGAGTATCCACTTTCGAAAAGTCCATGTAGATTCCTGCATCGCTGCATCACCTTGACATGAGTCAACAACCCCGAAGACTAGCAACTATTCCCAAGTGCCATCCACCTCCCGGCCCGACGTCCCGGGAGGGCCCATGTGAACAACGGCTTTGTTGGTGGGGTGAACCAAGAAACACCAGAAAGGCTCAAACATGCCGCAATTTGCAGCTGACTATCTTCCGAAGCCAGCTTGAAGGCGACGGCCATCAAGGGCTTGACCAAAGTGGCAGGGATAGGCGCTGGATGACTGGGGAGTCCCGGGGAGGTTGGGAACCACAACACCATGGAATCATGGCATGTTGACCCAAATGTCGTCTACTTCTCTTTGTGCTGCTTGTCACTTCTAGCCTCCAGTTTAGGGGCAAGGGCCCAGCCATTGTTCAAATCCTGAAATCACGGGTGTTGCATACGCAACATTTCTGGTGTACAGTACAGTTGGTCCCTTTCGTCAGTGTAGTTTGCGCATTGTTGTTGTCGGAATGGAGAGACTGGAATTTCCCGCCCAACTCGAAAAAAGATGCAGGCATGAGGATATTACCACTTCCCTGTCAGAACAGAGGGGCAGACAAGGCAGTGCGTTCTTGTGGTTTTGTTGTAACGATCTACGGAATCTACGGTTGCGTGTCACGACACTTGCTGCCCACTTGATGAAGTGATCTCAGGCCATGCGCAATGCTTGTCCACCATGCTGGAGCTCATTGGACACCGCAAGGTGGCGACAAGGACGTCGCTCCTGACGATGCGAGAAGGGCGACCGTGAACTGGAGTTCAGGAAAGAACTCGATTGCAAGGGAGAAGAAACACTGGGCCCGATATCTGGAAGGCCACCTGAGATACGAAATGAACCGGAGGCAGGCAGCTTGCCATAGTTTTTGGATGATGCAGGAGTGGATTCATAGGAACAGTGGCATTGATAATATGGTTCAACGTCCAGCGTCAGAGTCTGCTGGAACAATCTGGAACCAAAGAGATAGTGTAACGTGCCTGGTGTAGATGTATACAGGGGGCGTAGAGGCTTCGTCAGCCTAGCCCGAACACCAGGAGATTTGCCATGGAGTCCCTGTCACAGGCAAGGGATTACACTCTGGGCGAGTGGATTAGGTGGATGAATGTGCATGTCGCATTTTCTCAAATGAAATAAACACACCTGAGCAAATCCATCTTATTGGTGTGGACAGTGGACATGGGACACTGTGTCTTTCTCCAGCGCTTTGTAGCTTTGTATTTTCCTGTGGATGCAGGCTGCAGGTGCCGCATTTTTATGGGTGCCTGCAGAATTTGGTGTTGGAAGCATGGTGGTCATGTTTGGTCGATTTCCCAACCCGATGCCGTTTTGAACCAACGGAATCGCACCGAAGGTGGCGGCCCGTGGCGACGGGCGCGCTGTCGAGGCGGCACGGGGCTCCTTGCTGGACCCGGACGCGCAAGTGAGGCGAGGCCACGTTGGCGAGGTGAAGAATGGTGAAGATGATAACAATACTGTATACATACTAATCGAATCTAATTAGTAGAGGTATGTTACAGGTAAACTTGCCATCGGCTGGTCCTCATCAATGCTTCTATATCTAAATGTTCTAAAGTATTAAAAAAAGGGGATTCATTCGCAGTCATTTAAGATCAATTGAGTTTGTGTTGATGTTGGAACTTCCTCAGTGTGCACTGGTCGGAAGAAGTTGCGAAGTTCCGGAGTTCCGGGCCCCTGGGACTCTTGGCCTCACCCAATTGACGAAACGAGGCAAGCTGCAGCTGTGAGCCTTGGGCAGCTTGCAACGCCTGGAGATGAGGATGTGATCCAAGAGCTCCTGCAGTGCCTGCAGGCGCTTCCAGTCAGAAAGAGGTTGCACATGGTGGCATTGGCATATAAGCTTTGAGAGGTGTTTCTCGTCTTTTTGTGGTCCAAACCTTGAGGCCTGTGAAGTCCTTGGCTTTACATGGCTTTACCTTTTGGACTCTGTTGGCCTTATTTTGCTTGCCGGTCTTGGAGGGGCCGGTCTCAAAGACTTAAAACTCTTCGCTTCGGAAGAGCAGACAACTAGGAGACGGTGTCATGCCAGCATCCGCCACCGCCAGCGTTTGTTCAAAACCGGAGCTCCAACAGGTTCGAAACGCAAACGGCCTCCAATCGCTTATACCTCCAGGAACCTTATTTGACCATGGTAGACCAACACGTAGTGAGTTCGCTACGCTCGCCAAGAGAGAATGTCTCCTCAAGCAAGTGGCTGGTCCGGAAATCGAGCACTGCCTGTCGCTGCGCCAGCGTGTCAGATCTTAAAAGACCAGGTTTGGAATTGATCGGCTCACGGTCACGCCTCCGGTTGTGAAGTCACCAGGGGTGAACTGAGGATGCTTGTAGACCTGGTCCATGCTTTTGGCTCTCTAGTACTCCGTGTGTGCCAGGGTGACAGTGACAAAGTAGCGCGGCGCTGCGCGGCAATCTCCCTGGGGCAGATCGTGATTGAGGTTCCGAGCGAGAGAGTGTCTTGAAAGTGAGGGTGCAAGCCCAAGTACTTAGACTGCACAAGAATGACTTGAAGATAGTACAAGCACAGGGACAGTAAGGTGTTGCCACATAGAGAACAAAACACTGGAACTGAACGTTGGTCCCGCGGTCCATAGGTTTTCAAGCGTTTATGAGGTGTTGTAGTGATGGCCTTGGGGGGTCCAGCAAAAAAAACACTTGTATAAATGTACTGTAGGTAGATCACGTTTGGCTAGTATTGGAAACAAGAGCATCACACCTGACAGGCAGATGAGAAGGCACGTGGGAGCTGTGTTGGGATGCCAGGGTTTCTTTTGATTCTCATGCCAAGAGTGCCGCCTGTGGTTCTCTCAAGTCTTGCCTTTTCCATTCAAAAGGAGCCAGGCCCAAGTCACTGCAGAACTGCAAACACAAGACAACCATCGCAAAATCCTTCCAGTCATGCCATGACCTGGAATGCCACAAGAACTGCAGTCGATGGCAGCCTCGCTTGTCCAAACTCCGAACACTGTGGTATAGAAAATGTGTGCCCAAAACCTCAAGGGGAGTCAAGGTTTTTGAATGCCTCTACAGGATGATGTCATTCAAACGTCGTTCAAGCCCACTTGCGCACCTTGCAGAGGGATTGTCAATCAAAGACCTCCCCCTGTTGAGCTACTGATGCTCTACTGCAAGCTCCACGCATTGATAGTGATCGATAGCTCTCGCTTCAGTCTTCAGGTCCTTGGTGCACTGGAAACATCGGCGCGCGATAGCAGCCTGAGGCTGGTGTAAAAAAGCTTTGGAGTCACCTAATGATCCAAATCCAAGACCTTGATATACCTCTCGCACCATGTGAGAACGCATGGTGTTCCATCCATTTTCATGTCATGATGCTAGGTGTTGTTGTAGAGATGTCCTGCGCCCTGCGCATCTCAAAGCTCTAAGTCTATGACACTTTGTTAGGCTCTGCCCGACTTGTGACAGGCGGATCTGTTCCACTGTGAGGGATGCGATCATCGCGATCCGGTCGAAAGAAGCTGAGACACTCAACTAGCTCATGGGGTGCTTGAGGAGAAAGTCTGCCATTTTGGGGGAGCCAATGACACCCCTGCTTTGTTTGGGACCAATATATAACCAATATGGAATAAAATGTATTTTCCAACTGTTCCTGCCTAAGCACCACTCTCCGGTTCTCCTGAAGCACCCGATGATGTGCAGTCCGTTCTGCGAAGCAGACCTACGGACCGTGGCTCGAAGGCTTCTCAAAGGAGGCGGGGGCACTTTGCAGATTGGACACATTTTTTGTGTGTCATTGGCTCAGGGATTCGGCATTGGCAGACTTGGTGTCAGCTTGTTTGTCTGCTACTTGGACACTTCTTTTTCACATCCAAAACATCCAAAACACTTCTTTTTCGGCATCCTGCCGAAATCGTTCAGCTCCCGTCCCGAAGTCATTCGAACGAGACCGAGCTCGAAGAGTCCGGTGCTCCGATGTACAGTTCGGCCATGACGGCTCTGAGAGTGACGTTTTAAAAAGTGGCCGCTAAGTGACGTGCTATGATGCGCTATTGTGAAGTTTCGTTTTGAGTCATGCAATTTTTCAGAGGGAGGTGCTTGCGCTCTGCATTCAATCGCCAACTGCACCATTTCGTGCCAGGTTTTGCATGGCATTGTTATTGATTTGCACCCTCACCAACTTCATAAAGTGCCTGCCTGAACAAGATGTACATTGAACATCATCAAACAAGGTTTGCAATTAGAATTTGAGTGTTCCTTGGCTGGCAGTAACCGACAGTTTGCACGGCCGATGCCCAAGGTTTCACATGAAGCTGGTGTTGGAAAACTACACCACCATCGAGAATCTTGAACGCGAGGCTGAACCGATGCCACACGACGCTACACGTGATAAGTTATGATGAAATAGACTGGCTGACTGCTTCTGGACGAGGCAATTAGCAGGTAGGGTTATCCTTTGCTGTCCAATTCCCTTGTATGATTTGTATGATAGCCCAGATGGACAACGTGGATGTTGCTTTTGATATAAATATAGTACTAAACTAAAGATATATAATATAAGATATACATGTAATATATATATATAACTATATATATGCAATGATATGTGTATATATATATATGTATATGTATATGTATATGTATATGGTATATATGTATACATATTATATAATATTATACCATATATATACGGATGCTTGTATTTGCTCCAGGAGGGCGCGAAGAGTAAATTCGACATTGGACGCCGCAGGACAGGGCGAAATTGTGAGGGCTGCATCGACAAGTGCTTTTTTACTGTAGGTCCTTGCTCCTAGTAGTAAGGCCAGGAGCCCCTAGTTGCGTCCTTGCTCCTAGTAGTAAGGCCAGGAGCCCCTAGTGGCGTCCTTGCTCCTAGTAGTAAGGCCAGGAGCCCCTAGTAGCGTCCCTGCTCCTAGTAGTAAGGCCAGGAGCCCCTAGT
>CAXAMN010020002.1:293041-316135 GCA_963970005.1 Durusdinium trenchii
CCCTAGTAGCGTCCCTGCTCCTAGTAGTAAGGCCAGGAGCCCCTAGTAGTGTCCTTGCTCCTAGTAGTAAGGGCAGGAGCCCCTAGTAGCGTGCTTGCTCCTGGTAGTAAGGCCAGGAGCCCCTAGTAGCGTCCTTGCTCCTAGTAGTAAGGCCAGGAGCCCCTACGTAGTAGCGTCCTTGCTCCTAGTAGTAAGGCCAGGAGCCCCTAGTTGCGTCCTTGCTCCTAGTAGTAAGGCCAGGAGCCCCTAGTAGCTAGTAGCGCTTCAATAATAGGATTCATTTTCAGGAGAGTCTCACACGATGGCTTATAAGTGGCTTGCATGTTTGGATCATGGGCACAGATGAGCAAAAGCCACTCAATGATGGCCAGTATGGTCTAGTATGGTCGACTTCTTAAATGACCATGTTGGTGGGAGGAACTGTGAGAACTGTGATGTATCGGTTCCCTTTTTTTGAAATCAGCCTTTTATTCATGAGATACTTTAAGATCACAGAGGGTCAACTGACCGCGTCAAAACGACACCCCGGCCCACCCCAGCATCAGTGCACCCACTGAATATGCTTTATGATGCTTTATGCAAAGCGAGTAGTGTGTCGTGCAAGGGTGTGTACACCTGTGGAGCTATGATGAACTATGTATATATTCTGATTTGTCCTGTTTAGATATACAGCGCCGCCCAAATTCAAATCCGGGGGTTCGAATTTTGACAGGAATTGGGAGCAAGTCTTTGGACAGAACCCATGGATGTGCAGCTCTCAGAGTCGCCTTTTGTCAACGACGTACCATGGATGGCACTCCTTTCGCTGCGTGACTTACTGGTTCCCTGGCTGAAACAAGAATGCAACTCATCCGACGTTCTGCCTTTGGGCTCTTTGTTGGTGGCAACGACTGGTGCAGCCAGGATGGGGGGTGGTAACGACCCGGAAGGAGTTGAAAAGTTTTGAGAATGCTTGATATTGCTAGATTCAATTATGGGATGAACGAAGAGTCCAACCACGTAAGAATCTTTGTGGTGTGTAGGTAGTGGAACAAAACACATCCATGCTTTGTGCCCCCACGTGGGTTCATTTTCACTTACATTTCATCCCACAGGTGGTGGATCCCGCTCCACACGCAGGCATGGACTGAGGTTTTGGCAAAACAACAGATGTTGTTCAAAGATGTTTGCTGCACCAATTCGCATAGGAACAAGAAGCTACTAGGGGCTCCTGGCCTTACTACTAGGAGCGATCGGACGCTACTAGGGGCTCCTGGCATCGCTACTAGGAACAATGATCGCTACATGTTTGGCACGTAGATCTTGTTAAATGATTTGTAGCATGGAGATGGGAGATGCATGGAGCAGGCCTCACGGCCGATTGGTGATGGAGTTAGATGGCGAGTGCACTATACACGAGTCATAGACGAGGCCAGAAGAGATCTGACGTTGATGGATAAGAGAGGATAAGTTCTTCAAAAAGTAAGGCCAGGAGCCCCCAGTAGCGTCCTTTGCTCCTAGTAGCGATGCCAGGAGCCCCTAGTAGCGTCCTTGCTCCTGAAACTTGTCACAGCTGCCAGCTACACATGTTGGCGAGGATGAAGAGTTGCCAGCAGACGAAGAGGGCATGTCGCAAGCAAGCAGACTTCTCAACCAGGTGCCTCAGCTTGTGAGATTGATGATATCATATGATATCAACTAATAGCAACGGCTTCCAACCTAATAGCGTAGTCCCAGTCCGAGTTGCGAAAGGTTCAGTCTATGGCTCCCAGACTTCTGGACTCCGCGGGACCCACCGACCTTTGCAGGGAAATGCTGGTTCTGCGAACCGCTCCTCGGGACGATGACGACGGAGCACACTCCCCGGACATTGGAGGACGGGGGACGCGAAGTGGCGCAGCAAGAGCACACACGGAACGCATGTGGGGGCTATCAATTTGAGGCGGAGGCCAAAAGATGAAGGTGCTATGCATTGCTGTGCCACCCGTGGCAAATCCCCAACATTTCAGCGCATTTGGCTGAACCCCAAAAACACAGGTTCGCTTTTAAATGGCGAAGAGTTCCCAGGAGTCCACTGTGTGATGCACCGCTTTCAGAAAGCGCTCGCTTGCGTACAAGGACCCAATGGACAATAGGTCCAGCTCAGCTTCCATGTGACCTTTGGGTACAGTACACTTCAGAGATCTGAACCGCGGCTGTTGGAAGCACTGCCTACAAGGGGGCGCTACAGGTTTGTAGAAGTCCACCCCAAAGGCAAAAAGACGAAAAAGGAACCCACCTTGTAGACGGGGTCACAGTCTTCCAGGGTGCCGCCATTCTATCTATGTTCCAGCAAGTTGGGAGGGAAGTCCACGATCCTTGTTATATCATGTTATATCTTAGTTCGTCGTTTGTAGCAGATTTTGTTGCCAATTGGATCACATGCCTCACCAGCCACCGCGAAAGAAGACGTGCTTCCAAGAATACACAATGAAAAGAGGCGGAAGCATGTGGCCAATGTGCCATGATGTGCCATGTTTCAACGTAAAGGGACGCTGCAAAAAAGCAAATCACCCGAATTCTTGATGATGCTTCCAGATTCTTCTTGTTGGTGTAGTATATAAGTCATTTTTGCGCGCAAACATTGACATACGATCACTACCTAAACTCTAAGCATCTCGTAGGCCTCTAGGTGCTTCAGTAGAATCATGTCAAATCACTTGTTCAGTGGTTGAGTTGCTTGGACCGAGTTATTTGTTGTCCAAGTGAAAGGGCAGAAAGACGGTGCGTTTGAAAGCTTCTTTTGGTGAATGTTTTTTGAGTCCTCTGGAAGCTTGGCGCACAACCCATCACCTTTGGCTTGGATTTCTGGATCCCCATGAATCTCGAAGGCAGATGTCGAAAGTAAGAAGCCAACCTGTTGGAACCCAAGCCCTTGTCACAGACCGAGTCATGGACAAACTTTCGCCACCGCGGTGACCCCCCAAAAGGAACTTGCTTCCGCCCTGGCCCTAAACCAATGAGACCCATAATCGTCCGACCCTTCAAGATGTTCTCCAATTCTGACGCCGCCTCAGCCCAAGATATTGTATTTGGCCACTGCGTGAATGTAGCATTTCGATGCAACGTCTCACCAGGAAGCCCTTGCAGCGTCTAGTGCTCAAACCTTTCCTCCAAATAGCAACGCAGTTTTTCCGAGCAGATATCCCACGTTAGCTCGATGGCAGGTCAGAGCCTTAGAAAGAGTGTTTGGGGCAGCGGCGCAACGACGTGTCTCAACGCAAGCCTGTGAGAAGGTTGAGGCTGTATACGTAGAATATCATCAAATTCTCTTGCAAGCTAGGATAGCCGCTCCAAAGATGACAGTCCTTTTCTTGAAGAACATTCATGTCAAGATAGTAGTTTAACCCATGTGACTAGACATCTTGCAGCAAAATCCTCTTGCGCCCAGGCTGTGGCGGTGTTTGTCTCTTGGCAGCTTTTTGAAAGATGCGAGGAGGACAAGTGTCACAAAGAGGTTCTATTTGTCAGGTGCATCACAGGGTGACTGTGACAGAATGCCCAAGACATCATGTAATGGTCTAACTACTGTAAGTTGAAAATTGAAATTGAAATGCTTTCTTGAGAGGTAAAGACTGTTTTGACTTCGTTGAGCTAGATGTTTCTTTTTCAAATTCTCAATGTTTCTCCAAGTCTCCCAGGTTATGAAGTAGATCCTGAGTCGGTGAGGACTGAGGAGAAGTTGGCAGCTTTTCAGCAAGCTTAATCTTGGGTATTCGATGCGTCTTTCAACCAATATCTCTCCCTGTCAGCAAGTCCTTGCAAAAGAGCAGAACAATCTGAAAGTCGTTCTGCCACACCATTTTCACAAGATTGTAGCAACAACGTGCCTTGCTCAGGTCTATATGGGAGCAGGCTTGAGCTCGGATGTGCTGAGATGTGCTGAGATGCTTGATGTTTGTAGAATTGGATGAATCAATCTGAACAGGTATGGGAAGCTATCAGCAGGTCTCCAGCATGGAGATGGTCGGTGCTGGGTGCGGCCGTCGCAAGTTTTGACATTCCTCATCGTGAAATCCCAGATTGAAACCGCACTGTCGCACTACTGAATGCCGCATGTCAGGAAGGGCGACTTTGAGAAGGAGAAGGTGGTTGTATCCTCAGGCCGTCTTGCCGTAAAGCTACGGAACCGGAACTGATGCTGCAGCATGCCGGGCAAAATGGCAATTGACTGCAGAATTCGTGATTGACTCTCTCTGTCAAATATGTGGCGCAGTGCCTTTCCAGGGGTAATTACTGGTGTTGTGAATCTGCAACACTGACTAAGATCATGCCCCGTTTGCTTGGTACAACTGAGCCTTGTTTCAGTTTTGAGGGTCACAGATAGGGTCTGTCCTATTACCTGTAACAGTCAGTAGACAGTTATAGATGAATCACTATTTTAGAACAAGGCCTTTACTATTCATCATCGGCTGTTACAGGTAATAGGATAGACCCAAGTCACAGACAACATCAGACAATCATGAGGGTTTCCGGGGCAGTGACGTGTATATATATATAATTTGTCTGTCAGATCAGATTTAGTTTTCTTGGAAATGTTCTTCTTATTTTCTGTCATAAGCTTGGCAGGCATGAGGCGCGGATTTGGGCACCTTGGGCTTGGGCCAAGAGAGAAGTTGCAGCTTCAGAAAAAGGAACAGTGAACACATGTCAGTGCAAGTTAGTTGAGATTCAACAGAATTCCGTCCTTGCATTTGTGGTACCAAGTTGTGCCCGCAAAATGCGAAGATGCGCAGGCTGAGCGGAGGTGCTGTTGGAGGTGCTGCATGCATCGGCATCGCCTTCTTGTTTCTGCTGATTGGATTTCTGAACAACTGGTGGCAGCGACGTGGCAGAAGTTCATGAGGTTTTAGCCTGTTCGGGGAGAAGATTGTAATGAAGCCAAATCTGCTTGAGAACACGACCTACTGTAGGCCGGCGGCTGCACCGGTGAATGCTTCTCGGCGGACAATTGAGCAGCTGGTGCAGCATGTGTGAGCAATAGGTTTCGTAGACCACTATCTCTAGCTCACTAGCGGCAGCCAAGAATAGCAACAGCAAGAGAGAGGAGAGGTTGTTACATTCTCCTTCAAGGCGTATGGAGATTCGCTGCACATTTGCAGAGTAGGGCATTTGCATCCTCTCGAGTCTGCATTTTGTGGCAACCAATGTCAAGGAGTGTGCCATGCTCAGTGCAACAGCAGATACTCGGCAGCACTGTGCAGCAGAAAGGACAAATTGCTCCAACCCAATCGGCTCTAGAGCTTATTTTCCCGCTGCCGTGCTGAGACCATGGCAGAGAAGCAGCTGTGCTGCAGCCAGGCTCCTCTAACGGCAAGTTGGGGGAACGATCCTTGATCATTTTTGCTATTCAACCGATTGAATCCTTACACGACGCCGCTGAACCACCACTTTTTGTTGATGCTACGCAGCCATGTATCTACATGTTTTTTCCCCAGCTTCGGCCAGGGCTACAAGAACTTCTGCGCGCAGCAAGATGTCACACATAACATCGACCAGCCTCCCGGCAAAATGTTTTGCAGGTCCAGTGTGACACTAACAAACTAACAATGGGATGACCTTGTGGCAAGGTGGTTAGGGTAGGACCTACGAATCCTTAATGTGTGAGCTTTGCAATCTCTCAAGGTACTACTATCACGTGAAGACTCTTGGCTCAAGAGATTGATTTGGAGCAATGGAAGGGGCATGAAACACCGAACCACATCAGTCACGCACACTGGCTTTCACATAAAGCCAAGAGTAAGGGTAGGTTTGAAATGATCCCCGTGCATGCAACACCATTTGAGGCCTATACTTTATAATATAGTCAACAAGTCAAATAGAGATTATGACGAAATCTGTTAGCGTTGTTAGCTTTGACGAGATCATGCAGATGTTTTGAAGTGTGAAATCTAAGGGACGTGAAGGTCGACCATACCGTGCCAATTCCAGTGCCACCTCCTCCTCGTAAGGTCATCACGTGGGGGTCTTAGAACGACCTGTGAACATGTTGCCCCAACCTCCATGCAAAGCTATGAAGTTGAAACTATTGAAACTATGGGTAACACAATCTTGTAGGGGAGTACATACCCACAAAAGTGAATCCCAAGGCACAAGGTGATGGTGCACACCCATGCCTTTGACTGCGACGAGGGTCAGCGGCCTAAGCTCTAAAGAAAGTTGGCTTTGAACGCACCTAATTAATTCCTAGCAAAGTGTATTCTTGCTTGCATGTTTCTGTCCACACCATGGGCACCTTGTTTGCTAAGGTGCCGGCAACTTGCTGAGCACCTGGTCCACGCAGCAGCAGCGCTACTGCTGCTACCTCCGTCAGATCGGCTGCCACACCAAGGCCATTTGCAGTTCGACAGAATGTGTTGGCAAAAAGTTGGATCAGTTGCCAAACAGGTGGAGTATCGGCTTCTTGGTAGCAGTTTGTGGCGTTCTACACGCTTGCTTGCACCATTGCATCATAATTCCATTGTGAAAAAGCCGAGGCCTCATTACCACACCATCACCAAGACTAAGCCTGTCACGGTGCCAGTGCCGGTGCCGGTGCCTGCTCCCCCAGCACAAGTGATCACTCATGTGCAGAACGTGCCCATCCACGATTCTTGGGAAAGAACTTGAGTGAATTTTCGATTCTGAGGCAGCAACTGTCAGTTGGAACACTTTTTGGCATGTGGCAGAATGCCAAAGCATGAGTTTGAAAATGGCTTGAAACTATATCCAGCTTGAATCCTGAACTTGAGCAGTTGGTTTTCTGCGTAGCCCAGGACCCGCCACATGTCATCAAGGTGCCAACACCTGGGGCACCCAATGTTGCAGCTTGGCCGTTATATTCTGCTGATTTCTTTGGTTTTAAGTTTTGAGTTCTGTAACTTTGGATAGTTGGGATTCCTGCAGGTCCCCAAGTACGTGCATCAGAAACACTACGTGCCTGTGCCAGAGCCCAGCCCACCTCAGTATCACTCTGTGCCAGTGCCAGTTCCAGTGACAGATCCTGGAAAGGCCAGTTTTGCAATGTTGCCTTCTGTCTTTCCTGGATCCTTCGTTGGCACCGTTCTTATCATTTGTGTGATTACAGATGATTACAGTATGTTTTATTTTCTTGGACGGAATGAGACCTCAATGCCGTCGGCAGGTCATCAAAGTTCCAGTTCCTTTGGCGCCTCAGACAATTGTGAAGAACAAGGTGGGGTCCACGTAGTGGGAAGATTGTGTTAGTTAGTTGCCCACAAAGTACCAAATTACTGATTCTGATGTGTTGTGCAACTTTGCTTTCAGGTGCTGTACAAGACCAGGCATGTGCAGGTCCAGCACATCTATGACTGCAATGCTGGCTTCAGCAATTGGTCGTTTGCTTGCATGAAAAGCTGGGGCCGGGCTGAGTTGGCAGAAATGCTACTTGATCGGTTCTGAAGATGTATTGCCAAGCCAGCGGGGTCCTGACATAGGACATAGGCTTTTGGAGTGTCCTCCTTTTTGAGGACCGACGACCAAGGATGTCTGGTTGGTCTTCTGACAAGAAGAGCTGGTGCTGTGCGCACGAGCAGCGCGGCTGCCCAGGCGCGCAAGTAAGTGTACGGTTTGCTTTCTTTGACCAGCTGCGAGGTAGTTTCCTCATGTATTTTCAATTCACTCGTACATTCGTACATTCTCAGATTAAGAACGTTGAGGCCTTGAGTGCAAAGTGCTTTCTTTCAAGTCAGGCTCCCATTCTGGCCAACTGTCAAAGACCGTTGTCACTGGAGTCACGACCCATGAGGGTCCCACTTACTACCACCACACCCACAGCTACGGCACCGACGGGTTGGCTGGCGCCACTTGCATAGAAACGCAATGACATGCATAGACCGTCGAATGATTTGTTCTTTGTCCGGAAGAGAGTTGTTTGTTACATTTGCAATTGAGATTTGTGATTTGGTGGCAGACGGCAGACGGCGTCAGACGGCCAGATTTTTAGCCTTTTTATCCTCCAGCAAGTGAACCATTATTGTGTGGCCATGGCCCAGGTGGTTCACTCCACTTCTGGAGACTTTAGCTGCATTTGATTGTAACCGTTCATGGAGCTGAGCAGCTCCGAAGCAAGCTATATTATTACCAGTACAAGCTAGTAGGTTAGGCGTCGAAATGATTTAACTGTCAGCGCGCCCAAAGTAGTGGACATTTCCTGTCATTGGTCGAGCTGTTGCTGAGGTGATGCCATCAGTGGCCTCAGCGGAAGCTCTGCGACTGGAGCCCTGCGTGGAAGCTATGGTTGCTTGGTTTGCTTGGCATTTTGGCCTGTGGAATCGCGAGGAGCACATTTTTCGTGAGTAGCAGCAGGAATCTAATTCTCAGGTCATGTATCTTCGACCTGGGTCCATCATCGCGACTTGAAGGATGGTGCCACCTGGCCGAAGTTAAAAACGTTTCACTGCTGTCGAAGGGCAGATAGCTTCAAAGGAACAACGATTATTATATATATAAATATATATTTATTTATTTATCTGAACAATGCACTCAATTGGTTGTTGGCAAGTGTCAACTTGGCTGATCACATTTCTGTGAAATCTAAGGAGACCAGTGAGACATCTGCGCGACGCTTGCAGGTTGTTCCGGATGAGACCATGGGAGATGATGGCGCTTCCGGAATTGACCCCATGGTCGATGGTGAAGACGTTGACGGAAGCAGCACTGTCGGCGGGGTCGTTGACGGTGAAGACGTTGACGGAAGCAGCGCCATGGGTGGGGTTGTTGAGGGGGAAGATGTTGATGGAAGCAGCGCTGTCGGTGCGATTGTGGATGGGGGAGACGTTGATGGAAGCAGCACCGTGGGTGGGGTTGTTGACGGAGTTGACGGTACTCATTATGTTGGTGGGGTCGCTGGTGGTGCTCAGTATGCTGGGGGCGTCAGCACAGTTGGTGGGATCGTGGATGGCGCTCACTACGTCGGCGGCGCCAGCTATGGCACGAGCACATTGATCCATCATCCGGAGCACATTTGTTTGTTCGCCATATCTTGGTGTGGGGTTCTTCTTTTCTATGTCTCATCCCGCTTCCCGCCGCCTCCTCCCTCCACACCGAGACAACAACACACACCGAGACGACACAAGACAACACACACCGAGACAACACACACCGAGACAACACATACAGAGACAACACACACCGAGACAACGCAGACAGAGACAACACAGACAGAGACAACACACACAGAGATCACACACACCGAGACAACACACACAGAGATCACACACACAGAGGCCACACACACCGAGACAACACACACCGAGACAACACATACAGAGACAACACACACCGAGACAACACAGACAGAGACAACACACACAGAGACAACACACACAGAGATCACACACACCGAGACAATACACACAGAGATCACACACACTGAGATCACACACACCGACCGAGACAACACACACAGAGATCACACACACAGAGATCACACACAGGCGGCGGCGCTGTCTTAGTGTAAATTGCAATAGATCTCGCTCCGTTAGAGGCTCTGGCGGTTGCGTTGTCGGCCGTTGTCAGCTGTTGTCGGCGCTGGTCGCCGCTGGTCGGCTGCGGCGCTGTCTTAGTGTAAATTGCAATAGATCTGGCTCCGTTAGAGGCTCTGGCGGTTGCGTTGTCGGCTGTTGTCGGCGCTGGTCGCCGCTGGGGTTATGCTAGAAGAGCAACGAAAAGGCACGGGGTTTTCTTTGTATATAGTATAAAAAAATACTTTTGTGTAAGAATATTTGAGACACTCCATAGGCAAGTTTCTCAGGGCTTCACATCAGTTCTTATGAGGTACACACAAAGCAAAACATGTAGGCACAAAGCTTTGCCACAAACGAACTACGAAATGATACTTTACGGTAGTGATGTGAACCCTGTGTTTACCGGTTTGTTTTTCCACCGTTATGTGATACACACGTTGTGTGAACCTTGTGTCATCCGGTACGCTGTATACTATAGTAGCCCTCTTTTGTCACACTTGTCCATCTGCATCCTGAGGCATCGAACGCTTGGAGGCCGAGAGACACATGCGAGAAGAAGAAAGGTCGGCGGCAGAAAAGCGAGCTCGAGATGCCGGCGACCATGTGCCAGGCCGCAGGGGCGTTATGTTCGCCGAAACCTTGAAGACTTTGATGCGCTTGAGCTCTTCCTACCGCAGGTCCTGGAAAAGCGCTTCAGAGATCCTCTTCCCGATTTTATATCAGCACCTCACCTTCGCGTCCCATCGGACCTGGAAGTTGTATACGAAAAAAGCCATTTTTTTGTCTCGAGGCTTGGCGCCGTCGCTACGGCGACTCCGTTCTGCGCGCGCAAGCCTCTGCATCCACTGCTGCTGAAGCAGAACCAGTCTTTCAAGGGGTTTAGCATGCCGCCCTTGACGGTCGACAGCGAGAGGAACGCCATGTACAAGCAACTGCAGTGCAGGTTGCTGTACGTGACGTTCCTCTCGCTGACGAAGACTTGGTCCTGGATGCTCTCGGCGACTTCTGCAGGCCCAAGCGGACACCGGTGGGTGATCCTTCACATGTTGCGGCGACGGCTTTCACCACGGCCTATTTGGAGTGGGTGCACGACATGGAAGCGCAGGCCACAGAAGGCCGTAGACTTTTTGCTTGTCGTTGCGAGTACCCTTCCCTGTGGGAAACTTTGGAAAAGTGAGAGAACTTTTGGAAGCGAAGCTTCGCATGGCCGACGCTTTGAAGCTTGAAGAGGGGTGTGCCGAGCCCCCTCGAGCTACCGTCGCTATGTATTCGTCTTTGCTTGCAGAGAGGCGCGTCGCCGCTTTGGAAGGCCTTGCCCGTGCCCGGCAGACTCGGCCCAAAAAACGCCGGGATACTGATGCCTATTTGCAGGAGGAATTTGTTCAGCGAATCAGATGTCTCGGTCCGGTGAGGGGGAAGATGGTGAAGTGGACGCTGAACATGTTAGTGACGACGATGACATGCGAGGTGCTGCCCAAACTTGCACGGAAGTCTTTCAGCCGATCACCTATCGTGCTTCTTCGGAAGAGTTGAAGAATCTTTTGTTCTTTGAGTTCCAAGGTCGCAAAAATCAGTATACCAAACAATTTTTGAAAGAGAGCTGGATGAAGAGAGATGTTCTTGCTTCAGAGCTTGCATCTTCCCCTGCGTGCGATCGAGCGCCGCTCCTACCCATGTGTCAGGAGGTTGGCAATTTGAGCAGCGAACTTGGTCTGTGCAATATTGTCTTTTCTTCTTTGTTCTTTTTCTTTTCTTTGTTCTTTTTCTTGTCCAGGAATTTGTCAGCTTCAGTGTCTCAAAGCTTCTGTCCGAAATGCATGTTTTTCGTGTAAGTTTTTCTATTTCTTTTTTTGTGCGGGACATTGACTGAGGACCAGCGGGCTGATCTACTCGGTGGGATTCGTGCCTCGCAAGGCAAGCAGGATGACCCGAAGACGACAGGAAGAGACCAAGAGAGAAGACGCGGCTGCTGCCTTTGTGCGAAAGCTTTTGCCTCAACTGCCGGCAGATTGTGTGCGGTTTCAAGATCAGAAGTTGTATGAGAAAGCTTCTCATTTGGTTCTTGCAATGATGACAGCTTTGCCTGGTGACCGACAGTTGAACGAAGACCAGACTTTATTCATGTTGCGTTTTGCTGATGTTTTGGACAAGGTCTATGACGAGGAGCAGCACAAGCCGCCAGAAAGCAGAGGCGTCTATCATATACTGCTACTCGGTCAGGGTGGTTCTGGGAAGACGCGCATTGTGCAGAAATTGATCTTCCCCATTGTGCATTTCATTTGGCCCGCAGAAGGCGAAGAAGACACTATGATGGTTGTAGCCGCCAAAAATGCACAAGCAAAGAACATTTCGACTGATCAGGTCGCTGCCAAAACGCTGCACGCTGCCAGCGGCATGCGTGTGCAAAGTCTTTCAAACGGCAACATGACTGCAGGAACTGCCGAGAAACGTTTGAAGACTTTGTGGAACAGCGTCCGAGTCTTGATCATTGAAGAGATCAGCATGGTTTCGGCTATGATGTACAACATGCTGGACTTTCGAGCTATGTTGGGTCGTCGTGTGGCTTGGCATGTCGATCCCCACACATACTCGAAGGTGGGCATGCTTTTGGTCGCGTTCCTATCGTATTGCGTCTCGGTGACTTGATTCAGCTTCGGCCTACCGCACAGTTGTCTTTGCTGGATGACTTGGATGCAAAGAATGCAGATGGCGACTTCAAGTACGAGGCAGTGGCGCCTGAAGTGCAGCACGCGCAAGAAGTCTTTGCAAACATCCCCGATGTTTTCGAGCTGCGAGGGACCATGAGGTTCAAGTCTGGCGATCCTTTGATCGACCTACTGCAGTGCATGCGACAGGGGAAGAAGTTGCCAACGCCTCTTTGGCGGAAATTCCAAGGCCGTTTTGCAAAAGACGCTGAGCCTGTCCCAGACCCTCGCTTTTCGAAGACAAGTTTCGCTACGGATATTGCGCGTCCATCTATTGGAGTTCTTTGGCACGCACGTTGTCTCATCGCGCTGTTCTCGATGCTAAAGAGTTACAGGTTCCGTTGGTCATGCTGCAAGCTGCCGATGAATGTTGTGACCTCAAACAAGACGCAGCTTTTCGCTTTCTGAACATGACTTTTAATCCCAACAAGACAGGACGCATGCACGACGTGTTTCCTTGTCATATCGGCATGGACATATACGCTTTCTAGCAAAGCTCGATGGTGATGCAGGTATGGTCCAAGATACCCAGGCTAAGATCATCGATTTTGAGTTTCACAGTCTTGACAGAGAAGCATACCGCCAAACCGTCCCTGGTGAAATGTTTTATCCTCGCTTTCTACCTTCCGGTTTGGGGTCTCTGTAAAAGGGTATTCAGGCTGTCCGGATTGGGAAGAATTTCAAGAGATGTGTCGTAAGCATGTTCAGACGGATGAAGAGGCTTTCAAGCTGGCGAAAAGTTTTTGGTTCTTGCCCGCAGTTGAAGTGAAAGCCCTCTTTTCCAGCACGCAGAAGCGCGAAGTTCGCCGTTGTGGTTTTCAAGTGACGCATGCCCAGTGTTTGACTAGCACTGCTTCGCAAGGCTTGACCCTACGCACAGGCACGATCGTTGATTGTGCGCGCTTGCCCAAGTTAGATGACGACAATTGGTGGCTCCATTTGTATGTCATGTTCTCGAGAGTCACATCTCTCGATGATCTACTTCTTTTGCGCCCACCTCCTCGCGAGATTTTGGAGCGGGGCCCTCCTGAGTCCATTGTCACTCGTGTAGCAGAATTCCAAAAGAGAGCAGAACGAAGCCGAGATGGCGCTCTACGTCTACGTGAGCAATGGGATGTTTGTGTTGGACGCAGATGAGCATCTTCTTGCAGATACGCTCCCATTTGCCAAGCACTGCAGGGCAGATGCCACTTCGCGCCAAAGATCTGTGACGCAGATGAGCGCAGCATCTTCTTGCAGATACGATCCCATTTGGAAAGCGCTGCAGGGCAGATGCCACTTCGCACCTGCATCTTGTTGCAGATAATAGCACACCTGCATCTTGTTGCAGATCTGTGACACAGATGAGCACAGCGTCTTCTTGCAGATACGATCCCATGTGGAAAGCGCTGCCGGGCAGATGCCACTTCGCGCCTGTGACGCAGATGAGCATAGCATCTTCTTGCAGATACGATCCCATTTGGAAAGCGCTGCCGGGCAGATGCCACTTCGCACCTGCATCTTGTTGCAGATAATAGCCGTTTCGTCTGCGCGATGAAACAAAGGAGTTTCGGTGTGCTTTCAATGTCAAAACCACCATAAACGAAACGTGGCTCATTTCCTATACAGTTGGCTGTGTCTATGCCCACTCCTCTTTTACTTTTATCTTACAATGACAAAACCTAGAAACGAAACGTTCCTGCTTTCCTACAGTTCACTGTTTCTATGTGGAGTCCTGCTTTGCTTTTGTCGAAAGATCGTTCGGCCACGTGCAGGTGCTTCATCTTCTTGCAGACATGATGTCAGTACGAATCTGCGAGGCAGATGCCAAGGCACCATGACACACTGAAAGGCCGAAACTTTCGTCACTTTGTTCTTACAATTCTGTGTGTTCAGTCCTGTTTTCGCTGTTTTGGCAACATTCTTCGACAATGTGCAGGCGCAGTATCTTCTTGCAGACACGATCCAATTTGGAAAGCGCTGCGAAGCAGATACCAAGGCGCAAAGGGTGCGCTTTCAACGTCAAAACGACCATAAACGAAACGTGGACCATTTCCAATACAGTTGGCTGTGTCTCTATATGTTCAGTCCTGTTGTGCTTTTATGCAAATATCGATCGACTGCTGCAGGTTCTTGGAAACATCGTTCGACCATATGCAGGTACGGCACCAATTGGAAAGCTCTGCGACATATAATTCCAAGGCGCAAATGATGTGCTGACAGTGACAAACAAAATCTTTGGTCTTCACTTTTACAGACGGTTATGACGTCTTTCGCATGTAATACTCATGACGACGCCCAGGTTCACGCACACGACTTGCTTTCATCTGCGCGATGAAGAAAAGCTTGGCTATAGGGTTTTACGTCGGCAGAGCGATGGGGCTTTACTTCGGCTAGTTGTGGCTGTACACACATGTCTGCACAATACCTCGTACATCCGCCGTGCACATTACTCTCCCACACCTCTCTCCCACCCCTCTGTTGTGTAATTCTGATATAATTCCTGACAAGGCCATGTTGTAGAAACTATTGAGAGACTGACTGCTTTGTGCTTTAGAAACTTAAGACTCGTAAAAATTCATATGTGGGGTTATCCGGTCCTTTAATTTATTGATACGAGTGAAAGGTGTTGAGAGTTTTAGCATGTTCTATATATAGTCTATAGCTTTTGGCACTGCTTTAACAGCGGCAACCATTTCTCTTCTATAGGGTACTTCTTTTTGGTGTGTTTTGCCTCACAGCTGTTCAAACCACATCAAGTCGTCGCTTGGAACTTCTTGTCGGTTTGTCGAGTGGTCTGTAAGATGATGGTTCAGGAGACTGTGCATGTGACGCACTACACAGTTCCTGCTCCTGTCCCTCAGCCTGTCGCGCCGCAAACCAAAGTGCATGAAGTGGTGCACCATCACTACGGTACCGTCTACAGGACCTTCGGGGCGCCGAGTTTTTTGTCGGGTTTGTATGGTTTGCTGGTTTGTTTAGAATGAGTCATTCAGCTCATTTTGCATTACGGTGGTTGTAAGAACATGTAAGAACACAGCGCCTTGTTCGCAAAACTCTCAAACTCTCATTTCACAGTGTCACAAACTTGATGTTTTGGACTTGTCCCAAGTCGCAGTCGCCTTTGAGTCCCGTAGCCTGTGCAACTACAGTAACATTCGGTCGTCGCTCAGTGTTGCAAGGAAGGTGCCAGTCAATCACTACGCATCCTGACTGCAGCCCAAAAAGTGCAGCAATCTTTGAGGGTGACTGGCACTTCGCTGTCAAACAGTAGAAGAACTCTAAACGTATGATGTGAATTTTTTGTGAGCAACTGCCAAAACGTCTGATGAAGGCAGCGTCACTACAGTGAAGACTAAGTACAGTAAGGACGATGAGGGAAACCTTCAGGAACGATAAGGTCACAGAAAATAGATAAGGTTTTAGTACACGTTGTTAGGCGTGTCCAAACCTTCAGGAACGATCACGATAAGGTTCACAGAAAAAACGATAACGTTGGGAAGAGGTGCGCGCTACGACACACAAGAGGTTTTGCAGGTCGCTCATATACACATTAGGCATATAGATATGTACTGTAGATGATGGTGCAACTCAATAGCAATTGTTTGCGTCTGTAATTGCTGACGATGGTGGCCAAGCAGTCAGCTCCAAAGGTGCACGTGAAGATGCCCGAGCAGCCTCCTATCGTACACACTGTGAAAGTCATGGTAGGAGCCCAAGGAAGACTTGAACTTAGAGTCTTGAAAAAATCAGCAGTGCCATGTTCATGTATTTGTAGAGTTTTGCAGTTTTATTATGTGCATTTGAGCAACATTTCCCTTGCTGTATGCCAGACTCCGGCCAAAACGTACTCTTGCGATGGTCTTGGTGAGCATCCAGATCCAAGCTGGAGTGACAAGCACGTGCGCTGGTGCTGCTACAAGTATGGCTCGGTGCGCAAAGGGTGCGCGTGTTTTAAGTTGGCCAGGCAAACTTGGTTTTGTCCTCCTATTTTTAGCGCGTTTCGCATTCTTGCTATCAAGTTGACAACCCCACACTCTGAAAATAGCTTACGTCCAAACGACAAACCGCAGGGGAGACCTCATGACCCTATGTGGTGTGTCAGTACAGCTAAACGTCCTCAAACATAATGCGCGAAAGCAATGTGGTAGCGAGCCTCCCCAAGCAATTTGCACGGCCGCTCCTGCCAGTTCTGCCCGAAGACTGTCGTCGATAAGAACATCTACCACACCGTGGTGAAGACGCAGCAGCGTGTCGCAACAGCTGTAGAAGTTTGAGGGGGACGTGTGGAGAATAGGAAAACCTCGCAAAGATCTTTGGAGAGTGGTGTGACATGTGGAGAATAGGAAAAAACATCGCCAAGATCTTTTGAGAGTGTTGGCCCACCGATTCACGGCATCACTGGATTGATACTGCTGTTTTGCGTGCCTGTATTGAGGCCTGTGCGCGTGCCCGTGCCCGAGCCTATGCCCACGCATGCTCCTGCTGCTCAGCGCTATGAAGCTCTGGAGTTTTCTATCATTGAGAATACTGATAATAGACGGGCGCTCGAGTGCCGGGGATATAGGTGGATGTTGGGGGTATCTGTCAAATCTCGTCGCAATCTTGTCAAGCTTTCTATGATTTTGCTGCTTTGTGAATCTGGCATGAAGCTGCCGAGATTGTGAAGACCATCCACCACACCTACCACGTGCCAAGCCCACCTCAGTATGTCCACGTACCAGTTCCTGGACCCACCGTGGTGAAACCTGTCGGGAGGCCGAGTCTCTTAGACTTTCAGAGACGTCAGAAAGTTGTGGGCAACTTCCATGATCATAATTTTCCCTTAGTGTCACACGCACACACACGCACACACACCCTCTTTCAGCTTAGTTCCCCATGTTCAGTCGTTTAGCCATGTGCATTTTGTGTCCAGAAGAGAGACTTCTTGAGGTGGTGGTGCCTGAATCTGTTCCCGTTCCGGTGCCACAGCCGCCACAGGCCCTCCGAAAAACGAATCCGATCCCAGATTCGTACGGGTGCATCATTACCGTAAGGAAACATGTCAACAATTTGGACACCAGCGACAGCCACTAACAATCTTCGCTGCATTTTGAGTGCGAAATCCTGTGACAAGCGTGTTTCGCTCGGGAAAGGCAAGCTGAGGCAAGCTGTTGATTTGGAACACGGAAGCACACAACATCGATTATATATCGTGAGCTTAATGTTTGTACTGTACCAAAGTGGGGACAAATATGAACAAATGACATATATCATATATCGCATCAAACTACTCAAGGGCCCTTGAGCGCATGAGTGACTCACAAGTGACTCCTGGTATTGTTACAGGCCTTAACAGATCGCAATAATGTGAAATTTGACAAAGCCGTGACGTCGCATGTCAATTCGTGGTTTGAGTTTGGCTCCAGTTTTGATCGCAGTTGTGACCTCGAATGGCGGCCAGGTCATCAACGTGAAGAAGCCCTACACTGTCCACGTGCCTGGCCCAAGCCTTTTGCTTGCACTAATGTTGCTGTAAGTTTTAGTCTGTAACCATGTTAGGCAATTGTCACGATGAGCCCACCTGGGTGGAAGCAGCAGGGCCACTGACCGTTTCGGTGGAGATGCCTCACTTTGGGCAGGTGATTGGAAATCCAGTTTTGCGATGATGGGTATTTTGATGTATTTTGTGCAGAGTCTAGGTCACATGTTAGAAGAGTTAGAAGAGTCCTTGAGCTTTCAACTTGCATTCAATAGCAAGCAATGTCCGACTAGTATGACACCAGGGGAACAATTTGCCGCTTGAAAAGCTGAGATCACTATGTGCACGTGCCCGTCCCTTCTCCGCCGCACATTGTGACAAAGTACCACACTCAGTGGAACACCGTGGTGGATCACGCTGATTCGACCTATGTCGCTTGAAATGCAGCAGAGAAAGGCGACCGCAAACGGGGTTCTTTGTTAAGTCGATGACCATGAAATCACCCTGAACTTTTTGTGTTTGATCTTTGTGTTGAGTCTACTTGAAGGAATCGAGTCCGAAGCAGAATTGACAGTTGACATTGAATTGCATTTGTGAGTAAAAACGAGTTAGACTCTCTTGACATGACTCCTTTCTAGGTTTACAAGGCTCACTTGATGCTCGACCAAGTTAGAAGGTTCGACAAAATAAGTAATGTTTGACCATACAGGTTTCAGATGGTTTAAGGTCTGGTGATGGTAGGTTGCCGTGCCACGAAGGACTGCGACACTGGCGCGGGTGACTGGCATTCGCTTTGGTCACATGCGAAGTGTCTTGGACGCAAAACATCATGTTGCAAGAGCAACGGAAGCCCTTCAACCAAGGTGGTGGTGAAGAGACATGTGAGAACGTCATACAACAGGGTTGAATTGAACTGGCATTTCTTCCACGGGGTTCATCCTGCAGGTATAGAGTCTACACAACTTTGACGAAGCCTTGAACAGAGGAAAGCGGAAACCATACAAATCCAGGATAGATCAAGAGGAAGAGGATAGAAAGGCAAAGAGAGCCAAAAACACTGTCATGTCATGTCATGACTGTATTAATCATGTCTAACCCACGTTGGTGCTGGGGTGCCTTGCCAGGCCTTGTCCTTCACTTCCTAGGAGGGCAGATTGTGTGGCCACTTTGCTTCGTCCATTTTTTTCATATCACTGCAGCTTGTGGAGAATCTCTGCCCAACGTCACGTTGCTTCATCTCTTCTGGGGCTCACCGAATGTAACCCAGCATCACTCACAGCACTTTTCATGTTGTTCGAGTGTATCATAGATTATCATAGTGAATCTTCATGTATCTTCACTTTGGCGTGTGGTATCCACACCAACACTTCACGTTATTGTTTCATGGCCTCGTGTTGCCATCACAGTTAAACTGTTGTGGGTTGCATTATGTTTCATCATTCCTGCGACGCTCCCTTGCCATGACTCTGTCGCCAGCTTTGCCTCACCCTCCTTGACCTCAAGAAGCAGGTTATAGCAGGTTCAAGTTCTACGGACCTATTTATTGTATCTCTTAATTAATCTATTGTAATTTCATTTTTTGTATTTTGCACTCAATAGCATAAAGCATCTACTTAGAGTCTGCTAAGACCATGTTTTCAGTCCCCAACCCTAAGGCAGCGTTGGTGCTGCAGCCACAAGTTTGTCGGCTGCCCTGGAACTTGGCATGGCTCCGGCTCGACCATTGCCTCGGGTGACTTGATTCACTCAGGCTGGCACTCAGGATACTCAGGTGCTTCCTTCCACTCGGGTGCCATCGGTGGCAGCTGGCACGGCAGTGGCACGCACTCCTGGAGCTCCACTCACTTTGGTGACGATGCGCTCCCGCTGAAGAAATAAGCAGTTCTGAACGATGCTTAGCACGCATTGGCTCGCATCAAGAGGGTCAAAGTCTCTTCTTAAAAACCAAGAGCGCCTTAGGGGTGCAACTAGATGAACATACATGAACATACACTATTTTTAAAATTCATTCGCAAAAAGACGGCCAGACGCGACAGATATTGCTTGAGTTGCCCTAAGGTGCTGGAGGAAAAGCAATCTGAAGCAGTGTCATGCAGTATTTGTACTGCTTGGTCACCTGACTTCGGATGAGATGTCAGCTTAGAAGCTCGTTTTCTTGCTGACATGAGCGCAGGAGCCACTCTAGTTTTGGTCTCGGAGCAGAGACATTATTCCTGCCTACTAGCTTGTTTGGCGCGGCTGGCTCAGCCTGCTGGGCAGCTAGTTTTTGCCGAGGAATTCTGAACGGAACCTGACTCATCCCAAGGTTCAGTGGGGGGTCCGTTGCTGTCAGCTTGGCGAAGTACCAAGCTCGATAACTTGATTCCAATACACATGCTAGCGGCTGAAAGAATGACCATGTGTTGAGACGATCTGTGAACATTCTTCAATGTTCGGGCCTCTTGGAGACTGGACCTTATTGGAGTTTATTGGACCTCTGCAGTTCATTTGATTTCCCGGGGTTGTGTGATATTTTCCGGTTATTTCCGGTTGCTCAGTGCTCAAAACCCGTCCAAGAACAGCAGCTGTAGGGAATACCTTTTTTTTGATATTTTTCTTAGGATAGGGTTTTGGAACCAAATTATTGATGCCAATGCGAGATTGATGATTTGACAGATGGATTCCGAAAACCAGGGTAAAACGCGTGTTTGGCAATTGCAAATTGATTTGCAAAATGCTGACGGAATTTGGCTTATAATGATTTATATAAATAAGAACAATTTATCGATATTCCTATCGATATTTCAAGGATACCATATTTGAATGATTTACGCCTTTGCGTGGGACGATAAATCCGCCCGCACCGTAGGTGCCGAGGGCGTTGTGTAGGGTCGTGTAAACCTCGCAAGGACCTGCAAGATAATCCTATTAGTAATCCTAAGCTTTAGCTTGGGGGGGGGCATTTTTGTCCTAGAAATGCTGTGTTTTTCAATGTTTTTGAAAACGTGATTAAATTTGACCAAATGTTGGCGATGCCGGTTATGCTAAACGGGTGACATCGCATTATTTACATAGCAGACGTATCGGGAAGAGAAGGAGCATTGGACCAGACGTTGGCGATGCCTGTTATACCGGGCGGGACAGATCGCATTATGGACATCGCAGACGTCTCATAGATAGATAGGTAGATAGACGGAGGGATAGCTAAGTAGATAGACGGAGAGATAGCTAAATAGATAGATATGTCGATAAATAGACAGATAGATGGATAGATAGATAGATAGATAGACGGAGAGATAGCTAAATAGATATAGAGACATAATTTGGTAAGAGATAGATAGATAGGTCAGGTAGGTAGATAGACGGCAAGATAGCTGAATAGATGGATAGGCAGATAAATAGATAGATAGATAGGTAAATCTGCGCGCACCGTACAAAGAGATAGATAAATAGATGATAAAAATAGATTGATAGATGGACAAATCGAAAATATTTAGATAGGTAGACGGCGAGATAGTTGAATAGATGGATAGGTTGCGACCTGTGCGGGTGGTTTCGAGCGCGAAGCGGTATGAATTAACAAAGTGTTGGTATTATCTTGAACGATATTATTATTTAATTCGATATTAATTATTCTGTTATTTTATTGTTCACAATGATTTTTGAATTAAATATATATGTTTTTATTTATTATTAATTATTTTATTTTATTTTTATTTTTGTTATATTTTTGAATAAATATTGAAATTAAATAGATATAAATTGAATAATTGTAAAAATTTAAATATTATATATATTATACATTTTGAGTTATTTTTTATATATTATTAATATATATTATTAATAAGATAATTATTATTGATGATTCGAAATTGAAAAATATTGAATTATTTATTTTATTTAATTGTAATTATATATATATTTTTTTATGAATTAAACATTTATGGGTAATTAGGTCCACATTATTATCCACTGATTTCGATTATTCCTAAATAATTGTTTGGATCGCGATTTAAGCCGATTGTTTTTTTCGATCGATTCCGAATTCGTTAGGATATGAAATAGAATATTTAGTGTTGGTAAGGATTTTGTTGGGAGGCTAGATTCGGATTTATATTTTTTTGATGTGTATTTCTTGATGTATTGGTGGGAAGTTCGATTTGGACGATTTATGCCTCCGAATTATATCCCGCAAAATGTAGGTATAAAAACAAAATATTAAGGGGAAGTTCTTGATAGGTCTTTGTGTCCATTATAAAATATAACGGTGGTTTTCTATAAGCCACCAATTAGTAGGGTGAAAAGAGAAGCAAAAAATAAAAGGACCGGATAACCCCACATGATAAGTTTTACAAATTTCAATTGTATATGAATATCACATGGGAGACGGAGTAGTGAGATGAAAAGTCAAGAACGAAGTGTGAGGAGAGAAGGTATATGAGGCGGTTGTGCTAAGACGTGTAGTATAAGTGATGATGTGATGGACGAGGATGAGAAGGAGGGGAGGGAGGAGGTGTGTGTGATGAGAGGGACGAGAGAGAGAGAGAGAGAAGGAGGCGGAGAGAGAAGTTTGGAGGCTCTGGATTTTGCGATCAGATCCGCATGAGACCTTCAAAACGTAACACACTCGAAACGATCATCAAAGCTATCAAGTGGTCTTATCCCGACCACGGCGAGCAGTGCTAGCAGGATGTAAAGTGGAGTGAGTGAGTGGAGTGAGTGAGTGAGTAAGTGAGTGGAGTGAGTGAGTGAGTGAGTGAGTGAGGGAGGGAGTGAGCGAGTGAGTGAGTGAGTGGAGTGAGTGAGTGGAGTGAGTGAGGTGAGTGAGTGAGGTGAGTGAGGTGAGTTGAGGTGAGGTGAGTGGAGTGAGTGGAGTGAGTGGAGTGGAGTGAGTGGAGTGGAGTGGAGTGGAGTGAGTGGGGTGGAGTGTAGTGGAGTGAGTGGAGTGGAGTGGAGTGAGTGGAGTGAGTGGAGTGAGTGGAGTGAGTGGAGTGAGTGGAGTGAGTGGAGTGAGTGGAGTGGAGTGGAGTGGAGTGAGTGAGTGAGGTGAGTGAGTGAGGTGAGTGGAGTGAGTGAGTGGAGTGAGTGAGTGGAGTGAATGAGCGGAATGAATGAATGGAATTTTCCATTTTTATATATAATGGCAATAACGCGCCGAAACAATTTGCAACCATTTTTGCCATAGCTATTATAATGCGATTCGTATGCAATGAAACCCTTTTCTTTGCAAATCACAATGGTAGTAGCGCAGAAACAGGCTTTATAAACAATTTTTATATAGCATTTATAAGGCGATTCGTATATCGTATAAACATTGGTTTTTCAAGTTATAATATTACCAGTATACATACATATTTTAGTAATATTTTTTACGAGGAAGGCAGCTAGCGACGACAACGCACGCCGCAGCCCCTTTTGGAGGCTCTGGGTATTGTGCTTGCCACGAAGATATTTAGCGGCGACGACCCGCGTCGCAGCCCTTTTT
>CAXAMN010020002.1:316401-345985 GCA_963970005.1 Durusdinium trenchii
AGCCCCTTCTGGAGGCTCTGGGTATTGCGCCTGCCACAAGGACGACAACCAGCGGCGACAACGCGCGCCGCAGCCCCTTCTGCAGGCTCTGGGTACTGCACCTATCACGAAGATAGCCAGCGCACCACCGGCGACAACCCGCGCCGCAACCCCTTCTGGAGGCTCTGGGTACTGCGGTTGCCACAAGGAAGACAGCCAGCAACACCAGCGGCGACGACGCGCGCCGCAACCCCTTCTGGAGGCTCTGGGTATTGCGCCTACTACGAAGACAGCCAGCGAGACCAGTGGCGACAACCCGCGCCGCAGCCCCTTCTGGCGGATCTAGGTACTGCGCCTGTGAGTGAGTGAGTAAGTGGAGTGAGTGAGTGACTGACTGAGTGAGTAAGTGAGTGAGGTGAGTGGAGTAAGTGAGTGGAGTGAGTGGAGTAAGTGAGTGGAATGAGTGGGTGGAGTGAGTGGGTGGAATGAGTGGGTGGAGTGAGTGGGTGGAGTGAGTGGAGTGAGTGGAGTGAGTGGAGTGAGTGGAGTGAGTGGAATGAATAGAATGAGTGGAATGAGTGGAGTAAATAAGTGGGAAAGAAGGAGCGAAGAAGAGGACGAGGAGGACGAGGAGGACGAGGAGTCGGACGGGATAGCAACCAACAAAACTAGAATCCCATACAAAAATGTGGAGAACAACTCCTAGCGCCAAGCGAATCTATTTCAAACTGCTCGGAAGCTAGGCCCCTTCATACGACCTCCAAGCGTAATTGGTTGCAAGCCTATCATCCATAGGCAATTCTTTTGACCCAAAATGTCTATTTTCTTGTGGGAAGAGCAAAGGCTAATCCCAGGGATACCAATACTACCATATGCTCTCCCTTAGGAAGAAGAATCAAAAAATCGCCATTCGTTCTTCAAAAAAAGCAGCGAAAAAGCTATTAGACCTTAACCAAAAGAACGATGGTAATTTTAAAAAGCTAAAATTTCTATGCAAGCTTCGCAAAAACAAAGTACGGAAATGCTTAATTTAAATCCAAACACGCAAAATAAAAGAATGAGGTGTAAATATTAATCCAATCCCATAATTCAAAATTCAATAGAAATCCTTATTAAATTTATATGTGTTACTTAATATCATCCTTGTTTTAATAAGAAAAATCAGAAAATAAGGCCGTGCATATAACGGACCTATTTAATTAAACAACTAATCCGACTAAAATGGACAATCATACGCCGATTAAAATAAATAATTACGTGCGAAGCATGCCGCCGACCGAATCAAGAAGTTATGAGTTCGCACCACCGATAACGGACATCATTAACAAAATTACGTGTAACAAAATTGCGTGCGTGTTTAAACGAATATGCCCGAATAAATCATTTTTAATATCGTTTCTATACAGTTTCTAAATTGTAATTTGTAAAAAAAATATTTTTTATATTATTATTTAAAAAATGTAATTTATGCCAAATTTAAGAATTAATTAAAAGGCCAACTAAAGCAAAAAGAAACACCATAGCAGAAAATGCGGATGGTGCCAACATCGTTTACAATTCTTTACTCGCAAATACACCCAGGATTCCATAAGCTTAGACAAGTTTAGCAAGATCCAGCTCGAATATATCAAAACTAAATCTATTGCATTCCGGTAAAAAGAGCTAAAGAAAGAAAATTGAAAGTTTTCCTTTCCATGATGCAATTTCCTGGAGGCCGCATCTTAAAGACGTCTAATCTGATGACTAGAGGCTGGAGAAAAATATAAGCTTGCACCTCCATGCCAGCTACCACGTACATGAACTACCTACCACGAACATGAACTAGCTACCTCTGTGAGGCTTAATACATAAATTAGCTACCACGAACCTGCTAGGTTGATGCTCCGCCGCAGACTCCCCAATCTCCAGTATATTCGACCCACCTAGCACTTGTTTGTAGCTTAAGGATGAGACGCTTATTACCAACCCTCATAACTTGTTTGTTGCAAGCAGTGATAAGAATTTCTTTTGCTCGGGCAAGTAAGCAAAAACATGGTGACGTGATGCCTAGGTGTCCTTTTTTGACAATGTAATGGCCATCCCGAATCACACCCGATTCATACCCGAATCACGCACCTCCACACAGTTTCCCACCCGTACCACATCCCTGGTTGTTTTGGTGTGGCTTCTTTGGTAGCGGATGCCATGCCACCGAAACCTGTGGCCAACACCAAGAATGTAGAGGAGTATGCGGGCAACAAGTTGGCAACTTTATTGGTAGAGATTCGTGAAAAGATCGGAGCTGAAGGTTTGGTTCGCTGCATCAAGAGAAGTGTCTCCAAGGAAGAACTTCAGAATCATCTGTCAAGTTTTGCGAAACATGTTGCCGAGCAGAGCAAGGGAGAACCAGCCCTTGAAGAAGTAATCGCCAAAGCCGCGCAGAGTTGCATTGGAGGGCGGAGCAAAGCCAGGCAGCTGGTCAGAGTTCCAGGCTTCCGGTTGTGGGGCCGCGTCAAGAAGAATGTGGCGAAGCAAAGGCCTGGGCGGAAAAGCAAAATTCACTCCAAGGCCATTGCAGACAAGGTTCGTATCTATTTGCTTGAGAACACAACAGTGACCAGCAAGCTCATGAAGTGCAAGGGACAAGTCCTGCCTGTCTACAACCTCAAAGGCTCTCGAAGCAGGTTGTGGGCGCGTAGCGAGGCAATGCAAGCGCTTATGAGCAGGCCTGTGTGGTATAAGCACCTAAAGGCCCACCATGGCAATTTTGTGCGTTTGAAGTGCCGCACAGACGTATGCACTTTTTGTCACAAATATGACAAAGTCTTGCTCCCTGCCTTGCGGAAAGATTTGACAGCAGCGCACGAGCAGGTCGAAAACGCAAGTAGCAATTACTTTTCAGATCTGGACGCACACTGGCAAGCCATGAAGCAGCATCTGTCCTACCCAGATGACGCATTATCATTGCAATACGTGAAGTTCTTCAAACTCTTCTTGGACAAGAACGCAGAGGAACGAATGAGGCAGCCAACTCCAGTAGGAACAGTGGCATCCAGGCAACAACTCAAAGAGGCTGAGGCGGCTGCAAGCTCCAGCCTTGCAAAGTATGTGGAAATTTTGCAGAGCTGCAGCCACCACTTTCACACTGTGCGGCGGCAACATTCTCAGAGAGAACAGGATTCATTTGTTTCCATCTGAGTTGATGTTCACGAAGGAACATGTAGTCAATTCGGCTAGCATGCGTGCCATGAACAAACGTATTACGAAATGCTTGTTTACAGTGAGGTGCAACAAGACGTAATTCAGATATTAACTCCTGGAGAAACATTCGATCACTCTGTGGGGCCTTGGCAAACTTCTTGTCAGGCGTGCATACATGAGGCACTGCAGCCGTCAGTGGAGTGTTAAAATCTCCGGCCACAAGCATCATGTGGCTCTTTGGTATATGGCGTATGCCATCAGCAAGGAGATCCCAGATGCGCTTCCGGTCTGCTAACAAATCAGGTCGAGCTCGGGCGGATGTCCAGCCATACTGATACACACAGAAAAAGTCATGGGTTCTGGGCATGTCTAATCTAAGGGGCAAGAGGCGTCCAGGCACCAAAGCATGAAAGGCAACCTGGTCCATCTTGATTACAGCTTTACGCAGCATCAGTAGTTGAGAGGCGCGGCCATAAGCATTGTAAATGCAAATCCATTGTGGTGTTTGCCACTAGTTGCAGAATTTCCATCCCGTCTCCTGAATGAGTAGTATGTCGAAGTCACATTGGCTACACCATTGTATCCATTCATCATAATGCAAACCATTGCCTGCATTCCAGCTGAACACCTGTAAAGCAGGAGGTGAGGACGTACCAGGCGGTAGCAAAATTAGTCTGCTCTGTTTGACTTCTAAAGACATGCGAAATTTCCAAGGGATCTCTTTCGCCCACAGAGTTTTACCATGGTATTCTTTGTGTCCATCTCGAACGGTTCGGCGGCATGCTCTATACCAAGATCTCTTAATCCGCTTGCATCTAGATGAGGACTAAACTAGGCCGGGGCCTAAACGTGCCCAGACCTCATTGTTTTTCGTGCCGGTGGAAAGTCGTAAATCGATTGTCGATGCGAAGACACTCTCCCTGTCTAGTGCAGAACAAACAAAAACCCTCGTGCCAATCACGGCCCTTATTGCTAAAGAAAAAGGATCCTAGGCCATGGTCCTCAGATTTAGGACTAAGGTCTCCAATATGGACAGTGAAACCAATACTATCACGAGAAAAGGGTACATCAAAAGAAAGAATTACATAGCGTCATCTAAGGAAATGGCAACGCCCGTCGGTTTAAATTGGAAATAACACTTATATCGAACATCAATACCTTAAAAAATACATAAATCAAATATACACACATATATATAGACATATATACATAATACTATGAATATAAATTACAACAAGTCTGTCCTAAATCTTTCGCGAATAAAACAAATATCGTTCTCACAAATTCAAGAAAATATATTTACGAACAATTTAAAGCAATCCTCAATAACATGTTCGATAGATTACCGTATATTGTTGGAATGATTTAATTCTGTATATTTCAGTGCATTTTTATTTAATATTTGGATTATGAATAGTAATCACGAGGTGGAAGCATATCCCTGTCACATAATGAAATTCCCATTCCTTCTTTCTGTACTACAAAAATTGTTTGTAATGATAAGCTTCCCAAATAATTGAATCATTTGTTGTGCTTTGCAGGGAGGGTCAATTCTCAGCAAGATCTGGCTACATGTGATCAAAGGAAATTCGAAGAGAATCTTCCAAGTTAGAGAAGCCACTACTAGTGCCAGATGCTGCCCTTGCGCTACCTGGTCAGGCCATGACCCTTTGGAGGGAACACTTTTGGGGAAGCTGTTGCAGTGTCCTATTTTCCTATGCAAATTCATGTGGCCTTGAGGGGGTCATCGAATCAATCAAAAAATTACGTTGAACTTTCTTGATCATATTGGGAGTGTGCGTGCGCATGATCGTGCGCGCGTCACGGGGCAGCAGAACGGTAGTGTTTAAGAGTGACGCTTGCGGGACATTTCCGAAGCGAATTCTGGTTGCAGGTTGGCCCTGACTCTGCCGGACGGGAGTGGAGAATCGTCACTCACTCACTGACTCACGCACTCACTCGCCCACCCACCCATCCACTCACCTACTCATTCACTGGCAAAGCATCACAATAAACTTCAACACACGAACCAGCAGCTGCAACACACTTCAAACAGAGACATCACAGCATTGGGAGCCATCACATCATACCTCATCGCATGACCTTCCATCACACCGCAAGCCATCACTGATTCACATCAATGAATCACATCGCACGTCTGTAGTTTATCTTTTTGAAACTTCCGCCCACCGGCTCTGACCCAGGATTACCGTGTACATGATTTACGGTATGACTGCGACAGATCTCTACCTTCTCTCAAGAATCGCCGCATAGAGCTGAAAATCAATGTCTCCTCGGCTTTGCACTGAGTTGCATTCTTCTCAGCCCTGCCTGCTGGGAGGGCGCCAGGCATAAGGGTCCACGCCTGGTGAAAGGTGGCCGCCAGTTCCAGGTTGCATGAGACACTGCACGCCCAAATCTTTCCTTTGGAGTTCTGGTCTCAATAACACACCGCATCACACCGCTATACTGCAGGGGGCTAAGAGGTCTTCAAACTTGAAGCCTCAAGTGCACGCAGCAGCCCACGCGGCCTGCATAGGGCGGTGGGCGCCTTAAAAATCCAAGCATGCCAGCTCAAAGCACAACTTGGGGCCTCAATCCTTTCGGTTTCTCAAAACATGCTGTCCTTAAGCAAAGCTGTGCATTGACCATCTTACTGGCTCCTTGTTGCCAAGGGGAGTTTGGATTTCTCTACAACCTGGAAGCTCGCTGAATAAACACATGATGCTGTTGGGGGGGAGTTGCATGGTGGACATAGTAAATGTACTGCTTGATGTTCATGTGATGCAATGAAACTGAGTGAAACTCTTGTTTTCCGAATGTGTGAAAACATCTACTCTCACCACAGCAAGTTCTTCTGGACACGCTCTGGTGTTCAATTTCTTCTGCGGATTCGGTTGTACCGTCGCAATTTCTTCTCATCCTGAGGCTCTTACGAGATCCGATAGGGATAGCTTTCCTGCAGAGCGTTACTTGAACGTGTCTTAGGTTCAGTGTTTGGGCCTATACATACATTACATTACTTACATACATACATACATACCATGCCCCCCCAAAGATCTAGCGTTTTCACGTGTTTTTAATACATTGGTGTCAGATGTGCGGGGGGTACAATATATATATATATATTGCATAGATTAGAGATAAACACGTTTGAAAAGAATTGACGATTCAAGATTGAAGATGCCTAGATGTTTCTTGCAATCGTCAATCTTGAATCTTCAATCCAGGTCCCAACAAACTAGTGGTTTTCCAAAACTAGTTTTTTCTATTTACACAACACCTAATTTGTTTCCAGAAATTAATATGTATAGATGTATTGCCTCACAATATATAAATACTTCAAACATGTTGCTTTTAATCCTTTTCATGTTCCTTTCTAAGGATATATCGAGCTTTCTTAAGGAAATAGTTTGCATGGGAGAACCAAGTATGTACAATATTTTTACATGTTGGGCCCCAAAGCGTCTGTATATTACAGGATCTCTATATATATATATATGTTCCTTTTAAATACTGTGCATTCTCCTTTCAAAGTATATATGTGGCTTTCTCAAGCTGCACAAACCTATACTTTCTTTATGATTTATACATTTATTTTTTTGAAAATAGTTTAAGTCCCTAGTTTTGGGACGTCTGCATTTTAAGTCCCTTTTTCCATATTTATTCATGTTGATGTACTCTTAAATTCCTTTGAATTCCTCTTTGGGTCTTGTTGATGTCCTTTTGCAAAACTGTTGATGTCAAAGGAGTTCCCTTTTAAATTTCTTTGACTGCTATTGTCTTTTAACTTACGTGTGATTATTGTTGGTTACCTTTTATGTTTGTGATTTCACATGACGTCCTGTTATATAAATTGTATTGATGTCCTGTCAATTGATTTCTTTCTAATTGCGTGTTATTCTTTGTGATTCCCCTTTGAAAGATTATTAAATTGCTTTTGAATGATTACGTTTTAAATTCTGAAATCATGTAAGTTCCTATTTTGAGTCCAATTGATTTCCTTTTGAACTCCTTCTGATTCCTGTTCATGTCCTTTCGAAGTCCTTTTGCTTCCTTCTGATTTGAATTTCTAGAGTTATGTATTAATTTTCTTTTAAAACACAACTTACTAAATCGGTTCATTGCAAACATCTATTCCACCAAGGAGGCAACCCAGTACACTAGAAGTCGTGAATAATATACAGTAACCCCCTGCAATAATAAATGCCCTTTTTGGCTTTAATAATGGCACCACCTGGATTAATGCCTGTGCTTTCCCATGTCCAAAAAATATTACCACCTCAAATCTTGTGCGCGCTATTGCTCTAGTATGATTTTAACAAAAACTTCCCCTGCAATAATGTCCACGCCTTTAATTTTACATTAGTGTTATTGGTTTCTATTTCTCTTCCCTAAGCTCCCTAGAAAGTTGTTTTCATCGTTTTAACTTAATGCTGCAACATGTTTGTCCTCTTATCCAATCAATTGTTTGTCCTTCAGCTTCTGTCTCCTTTGCTCACTTGCATCTATCAAACTGTCTCTTATAACAGCTACACTTTGGTCCATAACCATCTGCATCTGTCAAAAGCATAAAAAAGGTAGACCTCGGATGGGGGGTATATATATATATAATGTGTCTACTCTCAATTCCTCAATTTGGACGACAAAAAGTTCTAGAGGCTTCTGGTGGCCTCTGTGAATTCCTCTACTCCAAATAACCCAAGCTGTAGTGAAACCTGTGAGAAATCAAAGACCCACAAAATGATCAGAGATCCTCTTACTCCAGTTTGCCTCATGGTAAAAGTATCTGCATGGCCTCACCGGACGCAATCCAGCATGGTTTGCTGTTGCCAAGCTCGTCAAGTTCCTTGGTCGCTTGCCCACTCGCAAACGCACCAACCATCACTCGAAGGGGAGGTTGTGAGGTTCTGATCATACAATTGGTCTCTCCAGGTCTTTGTTCAAGATATGATATTATGAAGGCTATCGAGGGTACTTTGCAACAGTGTGGGCCAAGCAGGACGCTTCTGTCTTGCTTCGCTCTCTTTCCCAAGTTGAAAAAGTCTGCCCCGCGGCAACATCCGAATAGGAACATCATTGCACCTGAATCATCATAGCTGGCTTGGGGCGTCTAGTTTTACTCGCATCAACATCCCAATGATGGGGCCACTACTGGACTGCCTGGAGCTGGAATGCCATTCCTGCAGAGGCTAGATAGATCAAATACTTCTACTCTGTAACCTCTTGTTGTCCAAATGGATTTCTCCAGTCTTGTGGTGACTGAAGACCCCGCAGACTCAACAGAATGGCCTACTGACCCCGTGGATGACATCAATGGCAAGCGCCAAATCTAAAGAGTCTCAATCCCATTCAACTCCCGGGAAATGTTTAATTTGCTTGTAAGAATTGAACTGGACAGCTCTGACCGCTAAGATGGACGTCCACTGTTGTTCTTTCAGCTGAAGCAATCTAGAACATGTGCACGCCAGCCTTCTCCTCTTGGCAAATTCAGAATCGCCTTTGCAACTGAGGACACCATGCTCGTTCGCGTAAGAATATAGATGAAATATATTGAAATATGATGAAATCACCCAACAAATGAAGAGTTACTGTTCTGAGACAAGAGCAAGGTACGCGTTCGCCAAGAGCAAGGGTGAACCAATTGCATCAAATGCACCAAATTACATGCTTGCTGACTCACATAATCAAATCTGATTTAACATCTTACAACCAGTCTTGTAGTTTCAACAACTCCAGTGACTTGCTGACTTGGTCCAATGTCTATCATGTCTAACCCACAATGACCTCCTCCTTCTCGCATTTTCCTCAGGCAGGCAGTGAGTGAGAGACTGTACGAACACAGGGTCAGGTTAAAGTTAAACACACTTTATGAACTTGACTCAGCTTGAACATCCTGGCAAGTGCATCCCAACAGCATGACCCTGGCACACCTTGCGTTTGTTGAGGTTGGACAATCACCAACCCTACAGCCCTCAAAGCCTGAATGATGGCTCTCGGCACATGTTTGGTCTCATGTACATGAACGTGTATATACTCTCGAAGAGTATTTAGATGTGATGAGTTCAAACCGGTATTGAAATGGACTAACCCAGCCACCTAATAACGGTGGTAGATCTGGCATGTCAATGACAAGAATGCAGAAACATATGTAGTAATTAATATGTAATATTTGAACTTTCTGGCTGTTGTATTCAAGAAGCACATTCGCAAACCCTGCAAACCCTCACAGAAATCATATCATCCATTCCAAGTTTCTTTTGCTTGCCACCCTGCCGACGTGCAGGAAGCAGTGCACTAAGTGGGTGTTCAGCCCAGATTTGGAAAGAACATGAAAGAACATAGGAAAACACGAGGAATCAAATACTACGAGCGGCTCCGTGAAAAGACTCTCTATGAAGGGTGTTAGCCGTCAACTTCAATTACAGTAGCAGGTGTCATGCCAATCTCCTAATCAAGGACAATCACCTGGAACCTCAAAAGGCAAAGGGGCATGCTGTTCGCACTGCCTGCGAAGTCTCAGGCACCTTTAATTTTCAGGACATCTCGGATCCTGATCCCATCTCGATCGACAGTCCAGGCCTCCTCCTTTGCTTCACCTCACATCGTGGGCAACGTCGGCAACGTTTTGGGAAAACAACGGTCCCACCCTCAGTGCCGTCGCCGGGACGGTCTTCCTCTGGTATTTGCAGGGGGTTGAGAGGACAAAATACCAGCTTCACCACAATGAACACAGTGCTTTGCGGAAGAGTCAAAATAGTAACTGTGAGGAGCAAGGACGCTACTAGGAGCAAAGGGCATCGCTACTAGGAGCAAGGACGCTACTAACAGGATTGTCACATGATGTTGTGTTTGCATCTATGGATGGTGCTACCTATGCAGGCCTCAACAACGACCTTTTGTTCCTCGAGGGCCCAAACCTTACGTATATATCAATATATAGTTGTTGGATGTTGTGAAGTTAGTACTGACAGTACTGCTGCTGAAGACCCAAATATGTGCTTTTGACAACCCCATAACATCCCTCGAATTTGAAACTGAATGTCACCATCTAACCTCCTCGGTTAAATGGACATCGTCGTTAGAAAAAGGTCCCAAGACCATGCTTTATAACATTTGCAACTATGGCCGGCAATTGTGGTTACTCGAAAAGAAACATTTCGTAGATGTGAAACACCGTGTGTGCACCAGTGTTTTGCCCCTGGCCACGAAACACTATCTTTTACCATACGAAATGGAATCCTGTGTTGCGATGGAAATAATAGTCTGATCCAAGAACAAAGAATGGGGGCCATAGGCGCTTTGCGGGCCAGGTGAAGCAAAGTACAGTAAACTTGCACATGTCAAACCCATGCCGGCCATGCACCTGGATAAAGCAAAAGGATAACATGATGTGACTGAGCCAGTGGACCATCATCTTCGGTCTTCTTCTTCTTTCTACTTTTCGCCTTTGTGCTCAGCAATGTGATTCCAGCAGCTTGTTTCTAAGCCTGACTCTGAGTCCTCACATTGTAATTGTACTCATTGGAAATATAATGACATTATACATATATATATTATATGATAACATATAACATATATGTATATATACAGGCTCTGACAAATCTCCACACAAACCAAGAGGTTCCGATAGTGATTGACCTCAGTCTTGTTCTGCATGTCGTTTGCCTCGCCATATTTGACCAAATATGATGGGCAAGTGGCCCTGCTTCTCACCAACCAGCTGAAAAGTAACCAGGTCTGGGTGACTTACCACTAAGGCCGCTGGAGAACTTCCAAAGCACCAATTGTCTGACCTGTCCCTTGTGTTGGAGGCCATCGCTAGTAGGTTGGAGGCCATCGCTTCTAGGTTGGTTGGTTCTCAGGTCGCAAGGTGGGGCTTTGACTCTGCTGGGCTTTGTGTGGTCGTGATGGCAGAACCTGGCACGTCGGCGGGCTGAGCGCTGATGTCACTGAAATAGCTTTGTGTATATTGGATGCATCAGGTGTGATGCATTCGCATGATCCATGCAAGTCCTTCAAGAAAAACATGTTCCTTGCGCACAAGCATTCATGCTCCTAACATCTCCTAACTAACCAATGCACCTCATAGTATGTGCTTGGATGACCTGGATGCAAAATGTTGGGACCCTTGCCTAGTACCTTGAGGGTTGCTTTCGGGTGTCCGGACTTTCCCAGCCCTGCCATTGAGTGAACCACCAAGCACTGGACATTTTCTACGTACGCTTCCTATGGCTCCCTGGCTCCCTTGCAAACCTCTAAGAGACCATTATTTGTGATACCGAAAAACAACCAACACGCGCGTGGTCTCACGAGATGCCTACACTTGATGGCATTGTAGCAGCCTTTGGGCGAATGATGAAAAATGCAAGTGGCACCTCGGTCAACAAAGAAACGTGTCGACCTCGCAAATCCCTATTCTCGACATGTTCGGTTGCATGGAAAAGCAGCTTGGTCTTCTTTGGAATTTTCAACCTTGGTATTGGGACAAACTGTGGTACTGTCAGAGAATGACCGTCCATTTGTCCGACAACTGAAGGGTTTCTTTCAGGATGTTAAAAGAGCAAACAACTCAACAAAGGCCCATGCCAATCAAAGTCACTTAGTTTTGGAGTAACTATGTGAACTTGAGATCAAGGTCCTTTCACCTATTGTCACCTCTCTTGACACAAAGGTCCTTTCAAGGTCCTTTTGAGGTAACCATAACGTGGAAGAAGTCTCAGAAGGCCAACATGTGGGGGAGCTTAACTCTTGCACCCAGCACAGTGAGTATGTCCATTCCGATCTTCAACGCGCTTCAGGCATTGGCAAAGTCCGCTGGCATGCAGCATGGCACCTGTTGCAATGCTTCCTAGAGAACTCTCGCAGAACAGCACTTTCGGGGTCTTCTGTCGAACATGAACTACGACCAGTGCAAATTATTTGTGGGCACGGCCACTGCAGCTGCCACAGGGCTCATTCAAGATCTCCCTTGTGGATCTCTTGCGGTTTGCTATGGTTTGGAACAGTTCAACATTCCAATGTCAAGGTCAAGCTTAAGGCATTTGTTTTACCCAAATTTTGCTGGGAATGTAAGTTTGACCGTCAATCTGGCCTGGTGAACCCCAGAACCACAAAAGAGTACAGGTGTTCCACCCCAGGCGCACTGCATTTCGGCAGTCAAAGGAAGCTTTGAAAAGACTCTTCCGAACTACGAACATTTGCTGTGAGCGTGCACGTGTTCGTCTGCGCGATAAAGGAAAGAGCACGAAGGGTAGTATCAAACACTGGTAGTCTCAAACAAGCGATGGGTGCTGCGCGAGGCAGCTTTGGATCGTAGCTGCACTGGCAGGGCTGCGCAAGGAAGACTTGGCAACTTGGTGCAAGTGCAGTGCACGAAGTGCAGCTTGGGGCTGAGAACCGGCAAATTTGTTACAAATGTAGGAGACCGAGAATGGTCCCCGACACGAAGTATCTGCTGGCAGCTCCGGGCTCAGAACTGGTGACTGCGTGGTACAAAAGTAGTGCGCTCAGTAGCCTGTTGTAGCTCTGGGTTCAGCACTGACGATTTGGTAGTGCAAATGTAGCATGCGAAGTAGCTTTTGGCAGCTCCAGGCTCAGAACTGGCAACTGCTCAGTACAAGTTTCGTGCACGGCAACAGCTTCTGGCAGCTTCCTTGTAATGCAATTGTAGCTACAGTAATCATGTAGTATGCGGAGTAGCTTTGGGATGCTTTTGGCTGCTGTGGGCTCAGAACTGTCTGTCACTTACTCACCCACTCTTTCATTCATGAATCATCCATATCACATTACAGTACACTTCAATACATGAACAAACAGCTGCAACACATTTCACACAAAGAAATCACAGCATCAGGAGCCATCAGTCACACTTTGTCAATTTGTTGAAACTTCCGCCCAATGGCCCTGCCGGAGGATAAGCTTGTGACAGCAAACAAAAGAAACACGCATGTGAACTTACACCAAATGCTAAGGCTCATTGAGACTCATCGAGTTTTTGGTTGCTTAATCGATCATCCCTCTAATCGATCAAATCGATTTCTCCCATCGGCCTATGGAAGTAAAGCCCCCATCGGCCTTCTTCGGCAGGGTCTGGCGCAGGCGTCGATCAGCCCCGTTCGGGGATTGCGCGACCCTTACTTGAGGGAGAAGCTGTGCTTGTCTTGACAGCTCAAACACGTCTTGGTGGCATTCATTCAAACATGTCCCTTCTCTTAGTTCTGAAGCAATGAACAATGGCTAACTACATGTGCTTGGTGTTTTGATGTTCTTTTTTCAACAGGACATTCGGATCTGCTTGAGTTGTCTCTAACCGTAACCAGTCCTCTTTGAGCTCCTCATCTGTAAGGTGCTCATACTTCTTGAAATTCGCTTCTAGGCCTCTGAAGCCGGAGTGCAGGCAGAAGCTCATGGGGCACGACAACCCTTGGAGGTCCATCGATCTCTCTTCCATCATGAGAGTTACTCACTACATATGTCTATAGAAATATAGATCTTGTCAAAAGCAAACACCCAGGTGAAGATGGTGAAGTTCTGTTTCTTTTTGACTTTGATCGGAGCCTGGACCTTCCACTAGGGTCACCTTAGACTCGGACGCTCATCTCTTTCGATGGCTTCTGGACCTGAGGAGAGATGGCATACAAACCTGATTTAAAGAAGCGCATCCTCTGCGATTGGTCTTGTGGAGAAGTCTTTCTGGTTGTGAAACACGGTAACACGATCTACCATTCAGAACGTTCATGCCAAGAGTACAATGCAAATCTGTCCTCGAGCAAATCGTACCTTCACCATAGCTGGTCTATGGCGCTGGCTTTTATTTGCAGCTGCTTTTGCTTCAGGCTTGGCCTTTGCTTCAGCTTTGGGTGCAGCCTTTGCTTTCTCCTCCTTAGTCAAATGCATGGCATGAAAAGAGTTCCAATTGGGAAAAAGGGATTTGGGGTCCAAACACTTCGCTTAAAAACACAAAAACCCATCAAATTCTCCCTGTTCCATGATTTAAACATCGCTATATTATATTCCCCACAACTCCAGCATTGCCAAAAGGCAGAGTCCTAACCACACTACAAATTGTGCCTGTGAATAGCCACCAATTGTAACGCAAAGGACCAATGTACTTGTGTGTGGCAACGTCAGTTTCTGGAAAAAGGACTGAGTTTGCTGCCGCAGATTCACCAGCCTTCAGTGCAGAATTTGTGTACCAACATATTCTGTATGGGGAGTGTCTCCACACAAGAGTCAACTTCCACAGTAAATACTGGCAAGTCCTGTGTTCAGTAGAATTACTTTCACAGGCAGGCACTGTGCAAAACTAAACTTGTATCACGACGCAGAAGGCATATGAAACAAATACAAAGGACCGGTAACAACTGGCAGGTGCCAGGATACTTGCTTCTCTGACCGAATGAGGGTCTGGTTTTTGAACCAGGCCTGCAGCATGATTCATGACATCAAGCTAGGTTACAAAGACGTCAAAACCTCCCCAACCATTATGGTAATTGGATCCTGTGCTCTCTGTACAGCCACAAATGATGTTTACAATCATGACAGTGCGAGTTAGAATATGACCTGGCAATAGAGCAATCAAATTACATAATCCCAATCGTTTGCAGAATTTCTATTGTTAGTAGAAGCATGTCAAAGGGAGTGTGGAGCACCACGTGATAAGTGATGGATCCTATCCTGTCCTTCCCCCGACAACCTGCAAGCAAATGTGCTCCTTTTCACTAGAAACAGCATGCTTGGCGTTCTTCGTAGTTGGTGTTGTCTAAAGGACATCCACGTCTTCCACTCTCGGTGCAAGTGACACTTTCGAGAGGTCTTGAAAAAAAATGACTGTATCGCAAGACCAGTTGCCATTAAAAGACATAGGGTAATTGAAGATTGGGCAGGTCAGTCAGCGTCTAATGTAATACTTTTTAGTGTATATATATAATATATAAGTACAGTAGTAACTTGACGTTCTAACGCGAAGATGAATTATTTAAGGTGGCCAAGGGTCCCTGCCTGGTCTTGTTTCGACACACTCACTGCTTGAAAGGTGAGACTCAGAGTCATGTTCCGCCGTCCCGCTGCATCCACCGCGGATTCAGAACCCACGCAGCGAGATCTCCGCAGCTCATAGACCTGATCAACCCGGCAAAGGACTTGCAGGTTCAGCAGGTAAGATTCGGTCTTCCAGCCGTGAAGGATAGACTCACCATGTCTCACCCGCCCCATTCTTTCGGATCGCAAAACACAGATCCAGAATCCAGATCCACTCTTTCCTTAATGGGCATGTTTGCTTCCAGCAAGTGTAAGTAAGGCTCAACTGTTGCTTCCCTGATGTTCCCATGTTCCTCTACTCTTGCAGCTTCATTGATTCAGCAACTGGCCAAAGAAATCAGCCTGAACAACCCGGATAGACACATGTCTTGAAGAACTTCAAACATATCTCATATCTCTAAGAAGCTGTTTGTTGAGCCCCCATCCTTCACAGGTTGGGTTTCAGAACCTTTGAACAGCTTCAAAAAGATCTCTACAGTATATACTTTTGTTGCATCCAGTCACTACACAACTACTCAAGCAAGCGGTAGCTGCCCGTCAGAGCGGTGGCTGCACCTAGGCTTGTGCTCCGTGAGCCTTCAAGATCTGGATGCAGGCCTCAATGGTTTGCATGGCCACTTGGCTGCTCCCAAGCGCTGGGTGATGTGGCGCTGGCTACCATCATGAACTGTGACAATGTGGCCATTTATTGGGCTTGCATGTTCGCAGTTTCCGCATCCCCTCTTTGAAGCTGCATGAATGCTGTGACATGCTGACATGCTGTGACGGTTGCTCCCACTGATATGTTGCAGCTATGAGTGTTGCTACTAAACGACCAATTCTAAACAAGTAAGGGTTCCCTGAAATACATCCCCTGAGATGTCAGAGATATCTGGCATTTCTTCCCCTGGGCTCCCCAGGCGTTTTTCGAGGCCGTTCTTACTTCCAGAACACCATTCATGGGGTGGGGGCTGAATGTCATGCTGCATAGAAGAAGCTAAAACTGTTTAGGGCCTCCTGAGCCCATTCATCTGCACTTGCATACTCTATGAGACCCCCACACCCCACACGGTATTTAAATTCAAGAGGACCTTCGTCTGACCACCTCGAGCGGCCCGGTTGCTCGGCCTCTTGTTGATTCTGCGTTGCGACTGCCATGGGGGTCTGGCCCTGCGAGTTGGCCTGAGAGACCTGAGCAAGGTGGTTATGCATAGAAGCGATCATCCCATTAAAAGTACGAGGTACATAATCCGTGATGAAGAAAAACAAAGCAAAACCAACAAATAAGTGTTGGCCAAGTGGCATTGGCTCCAACCTTCAAGAGATATTCCAAAAGCTCCTGCGTGCTCTTGCTTTGAAACGAACAGACTGATGTTGGATGCTTCTCTTGCTTTGTTGGGGCTCGTTGACGGAGCGGCACTGACCAAACTCTTGGGTTCCTCGTATGATTCATTGCCCATCAGTGCCTGAAAATGTATCAAAGTGGTTTCATTGATCGCCATGGTTTCATTTCCCTGTGCCATCCCTGTTCGCATGCCGTGCCGGCCCCCCAACGATTGCAGGATACCTTGCGGCCATAGCCGGCGGCATAGTGCAAGCCACCTGGTGCCCAATGATTGCAGGATGGACAGGTTTCAAGAGTCTTGTGAGGAACCTTCAAATTCTTCAGACAGGTGACCTGTCGCTTGACCCATCTTGATCCTCACTTTCTCCCAGATTTATTCAAAATGAACACTGCAAACTGTGACATGAGAGCCTAGGAAAACCAATTCAATTTCATTCCAAGTCGCTATTGCCAGAGCTGTCCACGGCATAAGGATTGGCGCGGCTGTCCAGAAGCAGCTTCACCACAGCTATTCGGTTGGCGCCAATGGCATATCCCAGTGGCGTGATCCCCTGACAAAGCCATTCAAACACTTGAGCGGGGAAACACGAAAGGTAGAGACGGACCGGGTAGCTGTCGGGACCGTTTCTGGTGAGGGGCTGTCTCCGGTGTTTCCGGAACGTGCCCCTCGCTCAATCATGGATGAAAGCAACAAAGCCAGAGAGCACAAGAAGGCTCAAGAGGAACACCGTTGCGGTCAGATTGCGCCACACGGCTCTGCAGAGAGGCTGCGTTGCGTCGACGCTCGTTTGTGCAAAGGTGTGTGAAAACAGGCGCGCGTAAAAGTCGCAGTGCGTAAACGCTCGCATGTGTACCAGCTATGGTCCCACAGCTGCACACACTGTGTCAGGATTACAGGCCTGCACGCGTTGCGTCGAAGCCGCAGTGACCAACCCTCTTGCAAGGACAGTGCTGGAGGGGTGCGGCCGGTACTGCCAGGGATGGACGTCACGCCATGGTGGGTGGCTGATGGGAGGGCACGTAAATAGCCGTGTAGTGGTGCTCCACGATGCGGTAAGATTTCGCCCGCTAGGGTATAAGGCTGAGTCGAATGGTGTTCCGCGAAGCGAGAGGTTTCTCCACAGGGCTTTGCGGAGAGGCTGTGTTGCATCGATGCTCGTTGGTGTCGAGCAATATGGTCTGTGAACGCAGCACGCGCTGTGTCAGGCTGCCGGGCGCGCACGCGCGGCATCGAAGCCGCATTGCGCAACCTCATTGTGCAGGGTTCGTGCTGTATTGCGCAACCTCATGGCCAGCGTCGTGCTGCTGTGACTGCTAAGCGCATGACTGCACCTTATGGTGTGATGGTGTGTCCAGAATGCTAGTAGTGCTGGCGACGAGGGAAGGGGACGGGAAGGGGAGTGGAGGGGAGTGGAGTGGAGGGGAGGGGAGGGGAGGGGGAGGGGGGGTCGAATGAATTGATTTATCAATAAATCATCACATGGGAGGGGGGGGGGGGGGGGGGGGGGGGGTGGGGGTCTTAGACATTGATCTACCAATCTTTAGTCCCGAGCAGGCTCTCAAGCCAGCCCCTTTGCTTCGCAAAGCAAACTCAAGGTAGTCCTTACCAGGCTACCTTTCGTGAAATCTCATATCCAAACTGCCAAAGACTCAGTCGGACTGTTCAGTACTCACATCTGAACCTGTTCTTAGGCCAAAGTTTGTTTCCTGCGGGAGTGTGCCAAGTTCTGCACGGGCCAACTAGGCCAGAGTCTAGAATCCAAATCTAAAGGCTATATAGTTCAGGTGGTGGTTTTTTCGATCCTGTGTTCTTCACCAGTGTCACTCAAACAAGGTGCGACTCCAACAACATTCGACTTGAACCATAGTTTGATGAACAATTCACGCGCTTTTCCGCGTCGAAACATCGGCGTTGGCCCAAGCGCCGGACAATGTCCTTATGCGGTTTCCTTGAGTCCTTTCACCCACTCCTTTGGCTCATGTAAAGGGATATCAGGCGTTACTTACGAAAACACGACCTTATGCACTGCAGAGCTCTGCTGCAAGGATTAAACAGTCTATCAATATGACCTCTGCTTGTGTATATATATATAATATATTCATACAGACAGAAGGGCGTTCGACGACTTGGGCACTGCATGGCACTGCTCAATTGCTCCATATTTTGAGCAAACACGCTGTTTAGGATACCCGCTTGTTAATTTGCTACGGCTATATATGGCTCTAACATTGTAATCAACAGATCCCTGGTAGAGCTGTGAGAGGACAAACAAACCATACTCCAACCGCCTTGCCATCAACATCTCTGTCAACCCAACCAAAATGTGAACCAATGGGTGCGGTGCCTTGTGATCCTGCGAGTCCAACGGCTTCTTCTTCGCAAGGAAATCCTCAAGCTCAACAGTGCCAGACCCCATCGAAATCCCACGAGCATCCAAGAACTCCAAGAACCACATTTTGATGTTGTTTAGCAACTCCTTGCTTCAGGAAGAAAAACGTTTGGTAACAACTTCCCTCCAGAACCTCATTGACAAGACGTCTCTTTCTTAATGGAACTCCGGTGGAGTAATTTCCAACCCGAACTAAACTACAATGCTACAATACAATAAAAACACATCGGGTGGAAATTACTCCTGTGATCCCCTGTAGGATTGTAAGGGGACAGGGTTGTAGGTCATGTATTCACAGGTTTGTTAGCAGCTTTTGTCTTGTCTGTGCGTGGCGGACAGGTTGTTGTCTGGGTCTAGAGTCTACAGGACTGGCTTGCTACAATTGTGTACTTCAGCTTGGCAAAGTCCAACTGTAAAGGCATTCGATTTAAGGTACCGCTACTCTTCAGGAGGAAGAACGTTTGGTAACTTATCCCCGGAACCTCGTTGACATGACTTCTCGTTTCCAATGGACTTCCGGCGGAGTAATTTCCACCCCAAACTGTGTACTACTATACACTATAAACTTACTCCAGGATGAAAATTACTCCGCCGGAATTTCACTGTGATCCCCTGTAGGATTCTAACGGAGACAGTGTTGTAGGTCATGTATTCACAGGCTTGTTGAACCAACTTTTGTCCTGTACGTGTATTATGTATCAAGCAACTATATAGAATATCAACACCAGTGTGGTCAATCCGGGCATGTTCACAGCCTGCTCTCCACTATGTAAAACAGTAGTCTTGGGCGGGAACATCCCAAATCTAGGAGAGACAGTGCAGCTCAGCATTTTGGTAAAATCTCTGACCTATGATCTTAATGTACCTTCTACAAGAAAAGGGTTGGTGGTGAGCACGTTCACAACCCTCAAACATTCGGTGAAGTAGGTCGAACAAGATCATGTTCAGGCAACAATAACCGTATTGAGAAGAACATCTATGATAGCTGTGATCGAAAGACCCTCTATGGTGAAACCAGGACGTGAGCCGTTCTTTCAAACAGCTCGCAAGATGAAAGCTCCACTTCTGCGGAAACACCCCCAGGCCTGGACGGCCTTGAGGTCTCCATTCTTGGAAGCCTGAAAGCAGCAAGGACGAAAGTGTGATTCAGGACCACTGAAGTATCATTCAGATTCCTTCAGTATCCGTGGAGGACCAAAGCTCTTGGTTGTGGGAAAAGGATTCTTACACTGTGGGATGGATGTTCATCCATGTTGTCTGTCCACGAATGATACCAAACATACATCGGGTATCCAACTCTGCACCAATCCCAGCCTCGTGCAGAGTCAATGCAGTCTCATCAATCCTGGCTTTGTGCTCACAACTCACAATTCAAGTTCTTCCACCTTGACCTTGACAATACAAGCCTGGACTGGCAGGAAGGGCCTGACGTTGGGATAGACTTTGTACTAGTAATATTGTTTGTGCGATCAACTTGTGCCCTTTTGAAACCTGGACCCAGGTGAGAAGAGGACCCAGGCAGGCGCAGCCTGGATGCCTGGATGCCAAATGACTAGCCTGGGGATTCTCACTTCATAGCTTTTGAACTCCACACCGCACACCATCCCCACAAGTTCCAAACAGGCCTTTCACGTAAAAAAAAGGAAGTGCTTCAACTGTCGAACCATGTTCCGCGAGGGTGCGGCCCCCATGGCCCATGTTCATGATACATTTGAGAGCTGGAGCTCCTCCAAGAGGTGCTTGATGCTCTTTGTGGCCCTTTGTGTTTTTCAACAAGAACTCAAACAAAGGGACTATACAAGCGAAGGACAGCGAAGGGATTTGGTGAGGTGAACTTGTAGGACGCCAATGGATACAATGTTCTAGGTCTGCTACAATTTCTTGTAGGTCTGCCAACAAGTCGTGGTTCAGCTGTTACCCCGATCATCCATAGAGGCACGATCGATGGCCCGGTCTTCGTCCGCACCGGTCAACCACCAAGGCGCTTCTTCAAGACCGGCTGCAGCTCTGGGGGAAGGCCACCCATCCTTGTCCAGATGGAAGTCGACGCGCCGCCGAGTGCAGGGAGAATGGAGGAACTGGAGGATGAAAGGGATACCAAAGGAGTACTGTTATCCCTTCCCTTCCCCTTTGAGTGAACAGAGTAAAACTGCAGTCTTTCAAGGGAGTCATTCTAGGTTGATCTATCTTGGAAAGTTATGACGGACCTGAACCCGCCCTGCAGACTGTCTTGAACAAAGGAAACTGCCAATTACCACGTCCTCGACTCGGAGATGATATTTTCAGCTTAAAAACATACTGAGTTTCTTCAATTAGCAAATCCTCTCTTTTGGGATGGTGGTTTTGGTAAGTCCCATCCCCAGAATGGACGAACCCAAACTCAAATATTTCCTCTTAAAGACAATGATTGAATCCCCAACCCCTTTGTGGCAAATCGGGCGGCTTTTGGCTGATCTTCAGCATCAGCTCCTCATCCTCACGCCGGTGTGTCATTGATGCGCAGACGTGAGCCCCCAAAACATGAACAGGAGCATTGGATCGCCCAAAGCGCATTTGCAACCGTGGCTCTGCTGGTTTTGACAGATTTCGCGGTTTTGACCCGTGTGGGACCCGTGTGACTTCGATTTCCTGACAAAGCCCACCACAACTTGGTGAGACGCACCTTGCTGGCTCGGCTAACACGATCGAAGTGTTCAACGAACAAAGACAACAAGGTTTTAATATGTCTTTTTAAAGATCTACTGTTCTACCTGCGGCTGATGTGTTGGCGAACTGAGTCGCAACCGAAACACAGGTGCCTCATGTGGATGAACACAAAAGCACTTGTGAATCCCAGGCGATTTCCGCCTGATTCCACTTATTTTGTTCGACTGAAGTCATCTGAAGCCTGTTCGTTCTGTAAAGCAGGATTGAAAGGTAGTTCTTCTGGATTGCAGAACATGTGATGTTGTGTAAACCACCGTGCTTACGCCAGACTTCAGGGTATCAGGGTATCCATGTCTTCTGTGCAAACCCAAGTCTAGGGAGGTCTATGTCGAGAGCAAGTCTTCTCACTTGCCTTTTGAAGATAGGCTAGTCTTCTCTCCGGTAAAAGGCACCTTCTCGCTTCTGCTTTGCCACTAGACGCCTTCGTGCCTGGTAGTACTTCATTGCGGCCTCCATGCCGTTCTTCTTGATGTCTTCAAACACACTGGCCTGGGATACTCTGCAAAGCTCGTCCAAAACATCGACACTATGCGATGCTCCACGCACGATGACTACAAGAGTCTTCCATGTGAATCCATGGAACAGTGCAGAGTATATAATTGAGTAGTGCCCGAGCGTCCTGGAGTCCTGTCAACCTCCTTCAAGTCTTCATATCCAAATAGCAAGTCAAAGTAAATGCTAAAAGCCCCTAGTAGCTTCTTGTTCCTAGTAGTAAGGCCAGGAGCCCCTAGTAGCGTCCTTGCTCCTAGTAGTAAGGCCAGGAGCTACTAGTAGCGTCCTTGCCCTTGCTCCTAGTCAAAGTAAATGCTGGGGCCCCGGACCAGTTCTGGATCGGACTCCAAGGATTTCACGCGATCGGCCACAGGCGCATCACCACTGCTGAGCCTTGATCGGACAAGGCCGCGGTGTTGACACCGTCGTCTTCGTCAAGTGATATTTGTGCCCCTCTATTTTCGAGCAGTTTCTGGATGGTTGAACCCAATGAGGCCCTCAAGCCAATCTCCAGAGGGGGCTCACAATATAAACTCATATTTATATGTTATATAATATACAGTACAATTTACTCAATGCATTGCACCGCTGATGAAAGCAGTTCAAACAAAAAAACATAAAGCTCTTCCCGTGGTCTCAGATTAGACGGCAGAGGGTGATCTGCATGGGCCCTAAGGTGATCTGTGCCATCTGCTCTGAAACTGTTGCACTCTGCTGGTGGGACATCACACCAAATGCATGCCCACTGCTCTACTTCCCTTCTTAATCAAACACAGATAAAGCACCATTTTCGGAGGGTATGCTTCGGGGTATGTTTCCTTCGCCTAAGTCGAACATCCCTACGCTACCAAAACTGGACACGTTATGACACGTTGAAGAAACACAAACCCACATGTAGACGAAGGACCTGCAATAATCTAGGAGCAAGGACGCTACTAGGAGCAAACATCTCACGTCTTGGCCGCAAACCATGACTGAACCGTGGAATCGCGTGGAATGAACATGGAGTGATCAACCGTCCAACCGAAGCTTCTTGAAAGAGCGCCGCCCTCCTCCTTGCTGATCATTCCGTACAGTCAAGTTGCTTGGTGTTGTAGTGCCTCGGATGCAAAGCAAGAATAGCTCGGACTTCCCATGTGAGTCCGTGTGAGCAATATCTGGTGGATTACGCTGATGCACAGCGTGAACAACTCTAGACTGGCAGTTGGCTTGCTTCGAACCTTTGGTGTTGGTCACTGGATTCAATAGGTGATGAGTCACTCCACGCAAAGATACGTATTGCTCAAGAAGAAGATGAACAACATGTTGCAGAATCAAGTGCAATCGAAGAGCTCAGCGATCGCCTGCGTCTGAAGCCAACCTAGGACAAAGCAACTGGAGAAGCCGCTAGCAGTTTAAGAAAAAATTTATTCCCGCGAAGTGGAGTTATTCATTCGGAACGGGTATCGTTCGTGGAGAAACGCTCACTGCAGTCAGTCACTGTAGCAATTAGTTCGGACGAGTTGGTCCATGACGTGCTATAGTTTTTAAAATGGAAACTTTTTGTATATATACAATATATATGTTTCCCGAATGCGTAGCGAAGGGTTCTTGTTTAACTTGGGAGTCTGAGGGTAGAGCTGTGTTTGCCCGACGTTGTTTTCGAGTTCGCAACCGTTTGCAACCGTCTGCAGCCGTCCGCCACCGTCCGTATGATGTCTCTATGGCCCTGACATTGGGGGAAGCTTTTGCACGTGACTTATAGTGACTTTTCATGGATGTGGCACGTGTCAGTTTGCACCGCGATTACATTGTGATTTGCACGAAAATGACATGTCGCGCAAGAAACGTGATGGATTTCGCTGCACAGGCGCAGGGTTTCGTAAGATCCGCTGCTTTCTGCGCAGTTCCATTGGGATTAGCGTTTGGAGAGTGGTGTTTTTGGGGTGGGGGTTTGCGTTTCAGGGTGTGGCAAGCGCTGTTTTCGCGACAAGTCTCAGCTGAAATGGTGATTCTGGTGGATGGGAGTGTGTTCAGAACGGGCCGAAATCATTCTAAACGTGTGGTGTGGTGCAAATTTTGTTGAGGCTCACATGAGATGATATTGTCACTTTTCGTGGCAGGCGCAGTACTTTGTGCGGGTTTTGAGGTGTGGAAGTGCGATTTTCGTGGCAGGCGCAGGGAATCGTGAGGTTGCGATGTGTGACGGAGGTGACATTTCGTGGCAGGCGCAGTACTTTGTGCGCGTTAGACGTGTGGACGCGGAAAGATTCGTGGCATGCAGGCAGGGAATCGTGAGGTTGTGAGTTGTGGTAGAGGTGAATGTCGCTGTGACATTGGGATTGGCGTGTGAGCGGGTGTTGTTTGGAGGGGCTGGAATGGGGAAACTGCTTGGCAGGGCTGCGCGATGGGTGTGCTCCGATGGGTGTTTCCGCTTGACTTTGGGAGGAAGTCTCGTACGAAACGCTCGTTTTGGAGCCATGACGTGTGACTCTTGGAGGAAGTCTCGTACGAAACGCTCGTTTTGGAGACATGACGTGTGACTTTTGGAGGAAGTCTTGTACGAAACGCTCGTTTTGGAGACTTGAGTGTCTAGCAGAGAAGAGTGTCAAGCAAGAATGTCTAGCAAGAGTGTCTAGCAAAATGTCTAGCACAGAGTGTCAAGAAAGAGTGTCTAGCAAGAGTGTCTAGCAGAATGTCATTTCAAGAGTGTCCAGCAAGAGTGTCTAGCAGAGTGTCCTGCCCAGCAAGAGTGTCTAGCAAAGAGTGTCCAGCAAGAGTGTCCAGCAGAGTTTCAAGCAAGAGTGTTAAGCAAGAGTGTCTAGCAAAGAGTGCCCAGCAAGAGTGCCAAGCAAGAGTGTCAAGCAAGAGTGTCTAGCAAAGAGTGTCCAGCAAAGAGAGCCAAGAAAGATTGTCTAGCAAAGAGTGTCAAGAGAGAGTGTCAAGCAAGAGTGTCCAGAAAGAGTGTCTAGCAGAGTGTCAAGCAAGAGTGTCCAGCAAGAGTGTCAAGCAAGAGTGTCAGGAGAAAGTGTCAAGAAAGATTGTCTAGCAAAGAGTGTCAAGAAAGAGTGTCAAGCAAGAGTGTCGTGTCAAGAGTGTCCAGCAAGAGTGTGAAGCAAGAGTGTCCAGCAAGAGTGTCAAGCAAGAGTGTCAAGAACAAGTGTCAAGAAAGATTGTCTAGCAAAGAGTGTCAAGAAAGAATGTCTAACAAAGGGTGTCCAGCAAGAGTGTCCAGCAAACGTGTCAAGCAAGAGTGTCAAGATAGAGTGTCTAGCAAAGAGTGTCAAGAAAGAGTGACTAGCAAAGAATGTCAAGAAAGAGCGTCAAGCAGGAGTGTCTAGCAAGAATGTCTAGCAAAGAGTGTCCAGCAAGAGTGCCCAGCAAACGTGTCAAGCAAGAGTGTCTAGCAAAGAGTGCCCAGCAAACGTGTCAAGCAAGAGTGTCAAGCAAGAGTGTCTAGCAAAGAGGGTCAAGATTGAGTGTCTAGCAAAGCGTGTCAAGAAAGAGTGTCAAGCAAGAGTGTCCAGCAAGAATGTCTAGCAAAGAGTGTACAGCAAGAGTGTCCTGCAAAGAGTATCAGGCAAGAGTGTCAAGAAAGATTGTCTAGCAAAGAATGTCAAGAGAGAGTGTCAAGCAAGAGTGTCCAGCAAGAGTGTCTAGCAGAGTGTCAAGCAAGAGTGTCCAGCAAGAGTGTCAAGCAAGAGTGTCAAGAGAAAGTGTCAAGAGAAAGTGTCAAGAAAGATTGTCTAGCAAAGAGTGTCGTGTCAAGAGTGTCCAGCAAGAATGTCAAGCAAGAGTGTCCGCAGGGCTGGGGAGGTGCTGGCGCTGCTTTAGTTGATGACTCTGCGAGTCATCTCCGAAAACAAAAACGTTTTAATTGCTACGCTTCTATACAAAGTGATTGCATTCGGGTTCGTGGGTTTTATCAGATTTTTTTCTCCAATGGTGGACGTGGACCATTTCCCATTCCACATCATTCTACTCATGCTCCTTAGACCCATCATCAAGAACAGCCGTCAGTGCCCTCGCAAGCTCTCGGTAAGTCACCAGCCTCGCATGGCCTCGGGGTTCTTGGCGAAGCCCTGCAAGGCCTTCGCAGTCTCGGGGTTGCCTCGTTCGCTCAAACAGGAGGGCAGGAGATTGGGGATCCATCGGGATCAATGTCTCGTAGCGGTGAGAGAGCTGATCCATGGATGATGGTTGTGGGATGTTGTGGGTGCCAAAGCTGCAGGTACTTGGCAAAGGGCAACCCCCCAGGGCCTGTCATGGTTTTCCGATGCTTTGAAGTTGAGCAGGGTTGAGGGGTGATCCAGGGAGGGTGTTGAGAGAGGTGTTCACTAGATTTGAAAGGTCTGAAGATGAGTTGGATAAACTCAGAAAATCAATTCATCACCTTCAAATACAGGCTTATTATGGACAACTTATCAAAGCCACCCTCGTGATCCCGACTTGACATGATTTCAGGCCCAGCGGCTTTCCACATACGCTTTCACCTCTGCCCAAGTGCCCTCATCGATATCGGGCAATCGGGCGATCTGCATGGTGGTTCCATCCTGGGTTTGGCTCACGGGCCTTGTGAAACGGTCGTAATATACCACAAGAAACTTGATGCTGGACACAAAAGCCGGCAAATAGCTCGGCATGGTTCATATTTGTTCCAATGTTGACAGGGTCCTGGTTGGAGCTTCTTCAGAGAGACCTGTGTAGCGGCTGTCGATGTGTCTAAGGCCAAGCTTCACTGATCTTCAAAGTCTCAGTGGCGGGGGTCTCGGCGGCCATGTTGAGCCTGTGTTGGGCGAGTCCATGCGCATTCAGCATTGCAGAATTGCCCGCCTCTTCATTACTGGTATTACTGGAATCAAGGCATGGAAACCTCTCCTAAGATTCTACTAAACGATGTCTTATTTTCAAGCGCACCGGAGATTTTACACATACTCTCAGAACAGAGATTTCTGGGCTATGGTTTGCATGGACGTTGGCCTTTGAATTTGTCTGGGGTGGCCGCCAGTTGGCTCGCTTAGATAAGGTCCCTTGTGTTTACACCCTTGGTTTGAGGCTCCCTGACTCTGATTTGGCATTCCAGTGGGCTTGTGCAGTTTCTGCATGGGATGGGGAGTTCATTATAATCGGCCCGTTTAGTCCACAATCGTTCTGAAGGGAGCCTGCAATGGTGGGCTCAACAAGATCCAACAGATTCCAACAGCACCTTAGGACCTGAGAGAGGATGTCTTGAGCCGCTCAAGTCTCTACCGAAATTGTCAGTTCTGCGTCTCAACGAACTGGACATGCCGGATATGGCTCACTATGTTTCCTTTGTGTTTAATCAATTCCCAGCAAAATGAGAAAAGGTTTAATCCTGCGCAGGATCAGCTAGTCTTCTTGGAAGCTGTGTGGTCCGGCGCTATAACGCACCCCTCCGAGACATGGACCCTTCAAGATCGCGTTTTCCTGGATATGTAAATACCTATGATCAACTAACTCCTGCCTTCCCAGACCAGACTCCGTCTCACTAGCAGCGGCCTGTGCTAGATTCACCAGGGAGAAGTTCTCTTGATGAGCCAAAACTCTGTCGAAGGTTCCCCGGGCGATGTCTTCAGCAAACCACCGCTGTGTGTCCATTTGCTCGTGCGTGTGCGGCCATGTGAGAAGAGGTGACCAATTCACTACTTTAGCTCATTGCCCAACTTCTACGCACCCATGTGACTGCTAAACGAATACTTGTAGCCCCAGCACAGTGGTTGCCAAAGGAAGCTTGCTCCAAACTGCTGGGTTTGCCCTACTATCGCATCCTATAGCACCCATAGCCATGTACCCGACCCTATACACCGAACGCAACGTTTGGTGTGTGTAGCGATTTACCCGCAAAACTAGCTCAGTCTCTTGCGGCGGGCTCATTCGGCTCCTTCTCCTACCAACATGTAGGCGAGGGAGCAACAAAGCTTCACGATGTTGTACGCATGTTTGCATTGGTTTGCTTTGGGAGTTGTCTTTTTCTGGTTTCCAAAGCATGGCTGTAGATGGGTGCATTCCTTGGTCAAAATGAGACACAGGATTTTACCGTTTTGAAAAGAGCGCCATCTGACATACCACCGAAAGTATCCACAAACGTTGCCAAGTATTGGGGTTGCGCTTGTCTCTTGAGATGCTCCCAGGATTCCTGTTGTTGCCTGCATTCTGAGGGGGAACTCAAACTCTGTCTCACGGGATGGCATCAAACCATATTTCAAGCACCACAACCAACAAGCTCATTCTCTGCCTCCATATAGGCCGGCTAGACCTGATCACAGTAGACCCGATCAGTCTGCTGTCGAGAGGCTAGTCTGAGATCTGTGCTTTGCAACTCCAATGGAAAGTCGAAGTCACGAAGTCACATGGGTGCTGCAGCACAAAATGAGCTGTTTAGTGGGAAGTTTGCCGGCGGCTCCCTTTCCTCCAGAATCAGGCGGCAGAACACGTTAATAGGCTTCGCGGACAGGACAGGATGAGAAAGCCACACTGTTGCTTCCATCTGCAAGCCGAGTGACAGGCTGGCGCGGCCAGCAGCTCCGGACAAGGAAGGTGGTCAATGATGTGTCACTCAAAGGTGGTTGAGAGCTAGTGGAAATGGAAGCGTCCCTTGCTGTGTGTTTGTCATGCCGTGATTTATTTTTTTCCGTCCATTCGCGGCGCAGCATCTAGTATCACTATGTCTGGTTGCTTTGCTATCTTGCACCTCATTGTCCGTCCATGAGTAGAACCAGCTGCCAAACAAACAGCGGAAAGAATGAAACTGGCCAAAGATATGACACTCCAGGTTCAAAGACAATCTTTCACTCACTGGCTCACCCAACATGCGAATCTCTCTCTCTCTCCCTCTCTTCCCTCTCTCCCTCTCTCTCTCTTCTCGATTTGGTGGACGGCCACTACTATTTGGAGCCGACAGGAGGGCATGTAAAATCCGGTGGCACCAAAAGATTGGAGCCATCTCATACCAGGATGGGGATGCGTTTGGATGCGTGTGTGGAGGAATGTCAGAAACCTGGAAATCTAAGCAAATCCTTTTTCAACGATGGCACAGCTGTCCACCAACGTTGGTGGTATCGATCAGCACGCAGCTAAGTCACGGTCACAGCGACGTGGGGTTGTGTCCCGCCCCTGGTAGACAAGCATAAAGGTTCCATCATCTTCACAGTCTTAGGTCCGAGGTTGAATCTGCTGTCAAACCCATTGAGCCATTCACTCCTAAGTGGAATCGAAGGCTGCAACTTTCCCGTTCATGCAACCTGCAGCCACTAGCAGGTGCCTTGGCCGGTCGGTGACGAATGACTACGATCAGCTTGCAAAACAGGTTTGTGTGCTGAGAAAAGAGAACACAAAGCTCCAAGTACTTGGGACTTGAGGCTTTGTCGAGTATTAATAAATTGTGAGCACAATTTAAGAATACTGTTGCAAGGAATATTGGTCTTTACATGATTGGATGGTATTACACGTAGCATGAAATGTTTTTTTTTTT
>CAXAMN010020002.1:345995-410100 GCA_963970005.1 Durusdinium trenchii
TAGGTAGGTAGGTAGGTAGGTAGGTAGGTAGGTATGGATGCATGCATGTAACGTATGTATAAGTTGATGGAGGAAGCCTGCAGCTCCCAGGTGAAAGCATCTTGGGCCAAATATTTAGAAGTCACAAATTGTCTCAAACATGTGTAGCTGACCCTTAGCCCTTCTCATCCAATCTTCATGTTTCCTTAGTCGTCACATGTCATCACCCACAAGTCATGCGAAGCTGTGTCACTTCCAATTTCCCCTGCAACTCTCTGTGACCCGTCACCCTTGGTCCACACTATCATATGCGTCACTATCATCACTTCACGCGTTGGACCCTTGGTCACTCTTTGGGGCCTGGGCCCTTTCCCCGTTTCGGTGCAGTGCAGGGAGGTGATTGGTGAGCCCAAAGACCATGAGGCGATGGCCTGACCATTGGCGATCTGATGGTCACTGAGGCTGCCACGTTCATTCAACGGTTTTGCACTGACTTGACTGACGAAAAATATATTTGGCGGTGGGGTTGACAAGTCCTTGACAAGAGCTGGTTGACCCAAGCCTAATGCGTCCGAGAGATAATTACAGTACAGTATTGCAGTGGAGGACTCGCATGGATTCATTGAACTCGCTCAATTGGATTTCAATCGAAGCAAAATGCCTTTGGCTTCTCCTGAACATCCGCAAAGCATCGCGTGTCATACCTGATGCAGCACTCCATTGGTTAACCCATTGACGGGCCACTTGGACCAACATGAATTGGCTAATTGAATTGGCGTGGCGCACTGCATCAGCTCGCCACCGATGCCAGCAAATAGCATGGGGCTGCTGCCGTTCAACAAAGTCACCTGCGAAGCGATCGGACATGAAATGTTTATGTATCCAGCCCGTCGCCAGTGTTTGCAGTGTAAATCGATTGCAAAAATTACAGGGCGCTATTAATACTTATTAATCTACAATGACATACTTACGGCTTCAGCCGACCATCAGGACACAAAAAGAAGCCGGATACATCCGCCCATTGGATTCACATTTTCCGCACCTTGCCAACGGCCTCTTTGGTGTACTGCTGCCTGATGACCTTCCCTGCCAATGCGCTATCCAGCACTTGCAGCACTGAAGCAAATGACATAATGTTTTTTGCGGTGTGCATTCTTTGCTGCAGCCACTGTGAGGTCTGGGTTGAAATGTCTCTCCATCAAAGGCTTGGATTGCAGGTTGACTATTAGCCATTGTTTGACAACTAAGAGTGTTTGACTTATTTTGCCTCTCAGGAAGGGTTGAAATGCACTCCGCCCAAGTGCTTCACTAAGAATGGTCCCCCAGAACATCCAGTTTCGACTCTCCCGCCTTCAAATGTAAGGTCCCCTCTGAAGGAACCACCCAAGAAAAGAAACACGCACACAACTGCGTACCAAAATCAAACGGAAACAGTAAGGCCTGGGTTGGAGAGGCACCTATATTAGGTGAGATTGCATGTGTAGGTAAAAAGACCGAAAAACTATCCTACTTCATCGTTTACAACGTCGGCATGGACACAACCTCCAATCACCTCCAATCGATCCTGCGCTGGAGAGCAGTCCTGCTTTAGTGTCGATGAAGCCCATGCCACTGGAATGTGAGCATACCTCCAATACAAAACACGCGTGACTTCGTTCTGCATTTAACCAACATTGATCAACCCTGCTCCTCTGGTCAATCAGCCCCTTCGACAGTGAAAAAGTTGCAATATGGCCTTCGGCTCAACCAGTGTGGGTCAATCGATCTTTTGATTGTCACTGTGCCAACTGAATTTTTTCAAATGTTGGTCTAGAGTGTAAGGTATCGTCATTAAAGGGTGCCTTTGCCACAATACCCACTGCGGCTACCTCTGCCGCTACTACTACATCTATATACCACATCTATATACTACATCTACATACATCTACATACATCTACATACATCTACATACATCTACTACATCTACTACATCTACTACTACTACTACTACTACTACTACTACTACTACTCCGACTCCGACTCCGACTGCGACTACGACTACGACTACTACTACTACTACTACTACTACTACGACTACGACTGCGACTGCGACTACGACTACTACTACTACTACTGCTACTACTACTACTACTACTTTTACTTTACTACTACCACCACCACGACTACTACGACGACTACTACTGCTGCTACTGCTACTGCTACTGCTACTGCTATTGCTGCGACTGCGACTGCAACTGCGACTACGACCACTACGACCGACCATGCACTGCGACCACTACGACCACTACTGAGCCAAAAACGGCAAAAACCACCACCACCACTACGACGACGACGACGATGATGACGACTACTACTACTACTACTACTAGCAGGCACACGAGCGCGTCTCCTGAGCAGGCCTTACTCTGCTTCTGCTGCTGCTGGCTGCTGGCGCTGCTGGCGCGCTGGTGCTGCTGCCGCCACTGTAAACGTCTGACGTCTACTAAAAAGAATGCGCACGAGTGGGCCAAGGGTCACAAGAAGCACTTTCGCAATTCTTCGCCTACGGGGTTCTTAAGTCCCGACAAATCAGTCCGCCAAAATGCCTATGGGGCGTCTACGCCCACAAGCCGAATGCCTAGCCAGACTTTTGACAAGATTTTGTGATGTCATTGTTTGTATGAATCCTGTCATCTCCAAAAAGTTCAGCTCACCTGACATCATAATTTTAAGTACTGGTCCAGGATACGTGAGCTACAGTATTTTGCTGGTACACTTGTACTCCTCCACACTATGTAGAATTGAGATCTATTGACTCAAGTCTTGCCTTTCGAGATCTTCCCAAGAGTGCAAATGGGGCACCATGACACCTGGCTCTGGCCACAAAGCCAGACCAGAAAGCCAACCTGCAGACTGACCTCGGAGGTGGAACTGGCATAATGTTCGCTGAAGGTATGAGATGAGATGAGATCCAATCTGTGGGAACAATACACAACACCCCTGGAAATGAAAAGCCTTGATGCGAAGTAGGAAGAATAGAAAACCGTAAACACACTGCTTTTGTGTCGTGAGCCAGTGGCTCGTTGATCCACGTTCAAGCTGGCATACTGCTTGGTCTTGGCATGTGCCATGTCAACTGTCAAAGTCACCTCAACCTCTTAAACTCCAGATCTAAAACTCGGTGTCCACAGTTAAGTAGTGCTTTTTGTGTGCCAGGCCCTAAAACAAAAAAATACATTGCCACGCAGGAGCGCCTACGCGGTGTGGAAGGGTGCCTACGCGAACGATGTTGATTGAACGGGTGCTTATATACTTACGCCAGTGCCTACGCCAACCTCTCCAGAAACGTGCTCAATACTACTTTGCGCAAAGTGGCCATACTACTGCGGGCATGGGAGGTTGCTAAGTTCGAACGCTGTACCCGACTACAACATGAGCCCCGGGGAATACGCAAATGCCTACGCTGGGGGTACGACGCCAGTTTTTACACAAGACAATACTTTTCTCCTTCCTTCATTCCACTCAGCCTGGTCAGCTGCTGAACCTCCCATGGCATCCTAGCAACTGCAAGTGCCTGGAAAAGCTTGACAAGTACAAGTGGCTCTGGAGTTGGACATACAAACATGCTTACGCCATACCCCTTGATTGTTCCTATGGTCTTTGGCTTTGCATTTTGTATAGGCTCTAATGCTGCTTTAAGGGAACTACATGTGTTTATGTATAATGTAAACCCTTACACACTTAAACAACAAGAGGAAATACATAGGTATTGGACAAAAAGTATGATTATATATAATGCATGCTCCAACCTTCTGAAGAAAGAGTAGCTCAAGAAATAGCCCCTATACAAAACTATATAGATGCAAAGGATCTACATGTCATAGGGCAACAATCAAGGCCTGTCTTATGCCAAGGTGTATGTCAGGGAAATCCCCCTATCCTACGCCAGGGTGCCTACACGAGCCTACGCCCCCGAGCAAAACTGCATACGCGGCTCACATACCAGTTCCACTTCCTTTGATTATAAACGCTGCTCCGTTGGTTTTGGAGCCATCCTGCCCTGAAGATCTTGTTCCCTCCCTTCCTTCCTACTAGGAACGAGAACGCTACTAGGGGCTCCTGGCATCGCTACAAGGAGCATGGACGCTACTAGTAGCTCCTGGCCTTACTGTGGAACAAGAATGCTGCCAAGAACAAGGACGCAGCTGAACTATTCGTGCCACATCCTGGCCTGGCAGCACATGATTCTTCAATTTTGTGATTCAGACGGCACACGAGAGGGAAAGACACAGTGGAAAAGAGGTCGGCAAGTGAAAGGGCATGAAGAAACAAGCCGACCTCAAAAGCACACGGCACAGATCTCAAAGGCATTGAAATGGATCTGTGGATTGAAAACTGCTCTGGAAACATGTGACTCCAAGCATTGACAGACCTCTGACTTCGAGGTCAGACTAGCTGGAAAACTTCGCCCCACCTGCCATTACTTTCCATTGATGGACAATGGGCTTCAAACATGCCGACGCAATTGATCAGTTTGGGCAGCGCTTTGGGTTAGTGTGAAAGCTTAAGCATCATCATCATCATCATCATCATCATCATCATCATCATCATCATCATTTAATCAATATCGCCGCGGGACATGTTTATGCCACCGGGTCGGAAACCGAACGTGTAGTCGCGTTAATCTTTACAATCGATATCAAGCTGAAATGTTCCGACCCGGTGGCCATGGATGTCAATGTGATGTAGAGACCATGATGATGAGTTGTTGATGAGTTGATGTGACGACAGAAGATTCTACGGGAGGTTTGGGGGGGGGCTGGTTTCGTTCGTGCCAAAGTCTCAGGACATGTGAAGACGCAGGAAAAAAAGAGCGCGAGTTGTTCGGCGCCGTTCCTATAGTTGTTCATAGTTTTTTCCACTTTTCCGAAGAAAGGAGTCACGAAAAGAGACCCCGAATTAAGAACAAAACATGTCAATTCTACCACAAAACACTGAATTTTGTAGGGCCCACTGACATAAAACACGTGGGCTTTTACAGTGTTCTTGTGGTTTGGGTGACTCCCTCATATTCAAAAATGCACACCACTACACGTTCAGTGTCCGACCCGGAGGGATGTTTATGTCTTCCATTTCAATCAAGATACTTGCTGCTTGAGGAAGTTTCTAGCTACAGCAATCTTAGCAAACCCATCCCATTGTGATGTCAGAGGCACTGTTGAAGTCGCAAACAATCCCCTTGCCAGTTGCGTTCACCTGGCAGAATCACACTCCTGTCTGAAATTGGGTTACTGCAAACGGTGGGTTTGGTTGGTGGTGATGGACTTGGTTTCCAGACTTAGACTCTAAGACAGGTCTCGCTTCTAGCACATCCATAATATGCAAGTCTGCACTTTCCTGTATGCGAAAAAATCCTCAGCGCTACCGTTGTGGAAGAAGCTGGTCAAATTGCGATGGTCCCTTTCCCACTCCTTGCACTTGTGAGGGAAATTGTAAGAGACCGCATCAGCCAGGGTCCAAAGAGGAAGGAAACATACCAAAAGGTTTTGCAAGAATATGCAAAACATCTCATCTATGAAAAGCTTCTCACTCGTGTCTTCCGGTTCAATCTCTGCCGGCAGCACGTCCCAGCAGCGGAGGTTTCCACCATTGTCGCCTGTCCAAAGCTTGTTCACAGACTCGTGCTGCATGGCCTGGATCAAGGTGAAATGACTGGGAAAATAGTGGTTGAATGTGAAAACATGTGAAAACACGTGACAGTAATCATGTAAACATCACTCAATCCACTTCAACGGTGGGGGTCAACCTAAGTTAACCTAAGTGCACCTTTGCAAATGTTCAGACTTGGATCAAGACCATGCGGAAGTGTTGAATGGCTTGCTAGTTGCACCAAAGGTTCCTTCAAGTTTCGTTTGAGCACTGTGGTCCAGGGCCACAGACGCACGGAGTCTTGGCTGCCGGACGTTCACATCACCCACACCTTCCTCAGGCCGTGCGCGATGCTTAGGCTGTTCTAAAAAGGTAGATCAGCATCATCTTTTCAGAGCCATTTGCAACCTTCCTGCTGTAAGGTATTGAACCGGGAGTATGGATCTAGTTGGCTGGAGACAATGGGGACAAGTGAAAACCATTAAACAAGCTGGTCCACTAAGCTTCTAATGACAGAGCAACAGAAGCGAAAAGAAATGTCCAAACAGTCTTGTGCAGCCTGGCTGCATGTGGATCGGTCCTCTTCCAAAGCTCGGGAACTTGAAGACTCACTCCATCAATTCCAATCTCAGACACAGCTAGCACGTCCTGCGATTCACTCAACAATCCGTTTCAAGTTTCAATGAGTACCCATCAAAGCTTCAAGAAATACTTGGAATTAATTGGACAGCCTCTAGAGGATAAAGCAAAAAGCACCGACATAGACCCCTAATACCAAGCAGCTCTAAAAGCACGGACATACAAGCGGAGATGCACTTCAACGGGTGTCGAAACTGCAGTTTGTGACCTTTCTGCGAGCTTTGGCGCGTAGAACTAAATGGGCTAAGGCTGTGGCGAAATTGCGGTTATCACACAGGCAGACAAGTGAAGGGACAAATCGGAAGATAAGTAAGGGGACAAGGCACCAACGGTGAACAAAACGCCGATTGCACAGGCAAACAAGTGGGGAGACAAGGCAGCAGCGGCAGCGGTGGACCAAAACGCAGATCAGCCACCGAGTCATTGAGAAGTCAGTAAGAACCCCTCTAGCTTTCAACTATCTGGGTAACAAGCGAGCGAGCCAGCAAGCAAGTAAGCACGCAAGCAAGCAAGCACGCAGGCAAGCAAGCACGCAGGCAAGCAAGCAAGCGAGCAAGCAAGAGCATGAGCATGAGCACGAGCATTAGAATGCGCATGAGCACATAGGGGGGTTGCTTTGGGTGAGCTGCGCCTACAACGGTTTTCTTCCTGCGCTTGAATGATCTCTCGAGACACCTTCGAAGATCAGAAATCCGCACGGGCCCAAGAGGGTGTTATAATGGTGCAAACTTGGTAATAAACATAACAACTAGAAGAAGAAACATGTTCTGCCCAACCTGGCCATACCAGCGTCTAAAATGTTGATCCATTCATACTAGACTAGGACTAAGATCTAGCTACCCTATGGCCCGGAGCATTTGAAGTCGTCTCTCCGCCCCCCTTCGTCCCCGTGCCTTGGACACTGTGGCTGCCACGTGTGGAGTGGCCTCTCGGTTCTCCGGCTTGGGCCATAGGCTGATGCATCGAACGCCTGCCGACATCCCCGAGAGTGGCCCAAGTAGTGCAGACGTCAAGGGTTTGGACTCTTGAACAGGGACAGGCCACACAGGCTCTAATGATACTTCAATTCCGGTATGCTCTGCTGGAGGAAATACAGGCAGGAAGGCTGGTTGAGCTTCTTCATCGAATCTTCATACGTTGGCTTCTCAGTAACTTGTTCACTATAGCTTGCCCTGAATGCATCCAAAAGGTGAATGAACAATTTAAGATCCTTTACCCCCTCTGACTTCGTTGGGAAAACCGCTCTTTTGGTCGAATGCATGAAACAAAACCCCTATGAATGTATCGACATAGTTCTTTTTCTCACTGTGTGTGACTTTCAGACCTCTGCAATCAATTTCACTTGGCAAGCCCAGCCACCCAGCAGGGCCTCTGTAGTGCAAATAAATCATTGTGGACCTCAAATGCGCTTCGTCGCTTGAGATGGCTGAGCGGTTCGATGCAATCCCTCCTCTCCATTGTAAGGACGGTGCTTGTCCAAATAGCCGCCATCTTCATCCTTTACAAACTCTGGCTCTTCCTCCTCTTTCCTGACGATCTGACCAAACAAAAATGGAGCGTCTTTCAGCTTCACTGGGTGGACGAGGCATTGAGCTGCCACTCAGGTGCCAAGATCTTTGGGGAAAATTAAATTCGCCATGTGGCCGGCGGCCATAATTGCCCCAAGATGCAGGAAAGGAAGACATCTGTATAACATGGCAAATCCGCCAGCTGTAGCAGTTGATACCCCTGCCTTGCAACGATGGTGGTGTCGCTGGAGCCGTTGCCTGCTTCTGGCACGTCAGTTCCAAGGTCCCTACAAAAACACAGAAAAGCAACGGGCAACTCTCCATGGCGTCACACCTCACCGTTCCTCATGACATGTGAAGCATGTTACGAAGTCTTCACTGGTTCCTAACTCAGCACCTCTGGGCCTCTGGGTCAAGAGAAGTCAATGTGAACATGGGCTACTTGGAGTCTGCACCATGCCTGATTTGGAAGAGGGCACCTGCCAGACCAATCTCGTGCAAATCAAAACGTATACAGTGATCAGCAATTAGCTTGTACAGCCCAACTTCACCAGCAAGCCTAAGCCATGTTTTTGCCGATCAGGCCAGACAAAAAATAGCTCTCCTCAGACTTCAGATGTATCACAAACAAGGCTCGCTGGCCACAGCTTTGGAGTCTGGATCATCGGCCTGATCTACAGCGCGTTTGGTAACTTCAAGGGTCCGGTCGCCGGTCGACCAATGTTCCCTGGACGACCGGGTTTGATGGCTTGACTGTGCTCAGGTTGTGGCGATCGCGTTGGTTTTCGCTCGAGCCTCAGAAGTATCAGCCCAAGGGCTCAACTGAGCTCCCCAGTGTAGGAAGCTCTACAAAGAAATAAACAGAAACTGAGACTTCTGATCGTCGGGGATTTACGTGTTAGAAATCGTTCTTGCATGGAAAGGGGGCCCATTCAGGACCTCTTTCAGCCCCAACAAAGGTATAAAGGTTATATAAAGGATCATTTTTTATTGATGGGTAGGTCACCTCATGCTGGTGTCGCTGCAAAGTCAGCATAGCCCCGACCCCAAGAATTCTGCGTTGAATTCTTGAAATCACCACGTTGTCTCTGCTGGTCTGAATGGCCAAACCAAAAATAGACAAATAGAGCAGACCTTTGATTTCCGCTCTTTAGTGGCTTTAGTGCCTTTGGTGCCACAGATCTTGCAAAGGAGCAGACTCGCCCCAAGGCACAAAGCAACAGCTCAGTGCCAGACGATGGGCCTGCGTACGTTCTAACTAGACAAAACGAAAAACATGACCCCCGGGTCTCGAAGGACAGCAGCACTTTTCACAGGCAAAAGAAGTCTTGTAAATTCACTGCAACAAACGGGCTAATCCAGCCATCTGCCGTGCTATGTAGCCAGCTAGCTACGAATGGTACTGTTAAGGCCAAACAAAATGGACATCTTGCACGAGTCTGCCCATGAACTACAGGATTGCAGCCTATGGGTTTGCCTCAAAGACCCACAACTGTTCAATCAATAAGCATTCACATCCCACTCCACTCTAGTTGACAGAGTGTTAGAGGAGGCAGGAGCAGGAGCTCGTTGCTAAGAGCTCACTGAGCTCACAGCTCACATCAACGTGACACAAATGGCACCAGACTCCAGACCAACCTACCAGAAATCCTCACATCTCAAAAAAAAATGCGGCTATATATATATAAGTATATATATATATTATACCTTCTCACTTCTCCCAAGGGTCCGGCCTGAACGGAGTGGTCTTCAAATTCCAAGACCTCAAGGACTCCCCAGGCAATGGCTTCATGCCAGCGGATTGCGCCTCGGATCGAACACGCTGCAAAAAAAAAAAGAAACATGCGGAGACGCGTCAGAGACGCCATCAGTTCACGGGAAGGCAGGCGCAAAGGCGCAGAGTCTTGGGCGGACTCTGCCCAGCTGTGACTCGTCCATAAGAAGCAGTTCTTGCACAGCTGGGCAAGCTTGATCCGGTTTCGGGACTCCATCCTGGTCCTACTCTCTTTGAACTATCTGAGCCCCAAACGGTCAGAAGGCCAAAGGGCGAGATGGCCGCAACATCATTGATGAATCCACCCACGGCCTGTTTTGAAATGCGAAGCGCCTGCTAGGTTTGGTTAGTGAGAGAGGCATTGCTTGGCAGATGCTAGGCATGTGGATATCTACATCTGCTCCACAGGCTGCAATTTACGGCCGAACTCTACAATCATTCATCTTGGATCATATTATTAGTACACAGTATACATCAGACTTGCTCTTTCTTTTTAACATTATAGTGGTTTATGGCAACCGGGGAATGCAGAACCAAATGCTGTATGAACATCTAGAACCTTCCGCAACCTTACCCATACCTTCAACCATAATAAACGTGCTTGCCGTGACAATACAATGATGTGTGTGTAGGAAAAGAAGCCGATGTTCTACATGGACAGGTCAACTGCAAGCGTTCCAACGTCACTCCAAGGCTGACTCTGGTGAAATCACGATGCTGGTATGTTCATGTGCACAGCACGACACAAAAACCAGGATACACTTCACATCACAAGAGCTGTCTGTCACATCCTCTCGCAAAATTACAAACCGGCAGCAAAGCTGCTTAAGCTCCTCTGAAAACAATCTTTCCAACTGCCTTGTGCCCAGCAGGTTCCCTTGGGCCCAGGCAATTTCACCCACCAAACGAGGTGGAGGCTTTGTCCTCAGCAACGGGTCCGACGAGTTGGTCTTCCTGTGGCTGTGTACCTTTGAAACCGAGGCAAGAAGCGAAGCGCAGGGAAACTAGAAACCTTTTGATACCTTTGCTTGCTTTTTTCCAACAATCGATGAACAAGTTAAGCGGATGTCTTGACAATATATGGAGTGGCGACTTGAAAGCTGAGAAAGACCAGGTGATTGCAAAAAAGGAGAAGGAGGCACGCCTACTTTTGAAAGAAACATCTGTGAAGACCAAATGGATATAGAATCAACATGAGAAAAAATGTCGACATAATAAAAACATCAAAGACCAACACACAATTGCACAGAATCCCTAGGGCACGAAACAAAAAGAATCAAAAAGAAGACCTATTAAAGAAATGCTCCTCCACTTGCTAAGCCCTGCGCTTGCCGGGCTCTCCTTTCGAAAGCTCCCAACATCGAACCTAGGGGTTTTCTTTCCGGTATCGTGTGGACCCATTTAGACAGCATTTGGTGATGTCTCCCATGTCAGCTGGCTTTCTCTGCAGTCTACAGTCTTTCCGGATACCACAGGCTCTCCCTTCTCGGTCATTTGGGATCACCATTCACAAGGCTCCAAAGAACTGCCCATGACCCAGCGTGGCTTTGATAGTCCTCCCGGCATTTGACGTGCAAATCTAAGTGCCTTGCGACTCCTTCTTGCCAAGACCTGATCTCAGATTGGCAGAAACAGGTCTCAAACCTGAAATGTCCCAAGTTGACCCAAACGGCCTTAGGAAGAGTCGAGAAACTCCGAAAATTACGTTGGGGCTCATGTAGGGCATGCCTGACTCAGCACCTTTCTCGCGACAAACGACTTGGCTGTGTACTTTTGGATGGTCTCAGGCACTGCAGCAAATCATTCGCACTCCTCAAACACTCAGGCCAGAGCCCAGTGTAGAGCCTTCTGCTTTCCCACGGAGGGGTCCTTGGTGTGAGTGGGTCAAGTCTCAGCACCCACAACAACAGATATTCCTGTACTTCCCTGTGCAAAAAGTCCATAGGATGTATATAATCAGAGCGTTGTGACTCACCCTTGTTGAAGCAGAAATATCTGCTTCCTTTTGTTGCTTAAAACAAACAGAGCAGCAAGCGGACCGAACAAACTGATCTCAATTGGATTTGAGGTCTTGGCCCAAAGGTGTCGAAGAGCATGCAAGTGATGCCCTCCAAGCAGTTTGTGGTGACAAATTTCTAGAGGCCATGAACTTGAAGGACTTTCCGTGAATGAATCCAAAACCGTTGTGGTCCGTGGTGGAAAAGCTTTTTTCTCGAAACATCCTTGAGCTCGAAGCTCATTGTGAACTTCAATACAGGATGTCACCAAATCTTCCAACTCTGCGGTGCCTTTGTAGCGGTGGGGGCCTGGGCACGAGACATGGATAACAGGTCTGGCTAAAACATGCTAAAACAATGTGTTGAGTCGAATGATGGTTACCTGATTTCCAAGCATCAACAGTTTCCCATAGCTCATGTCTGGGCCAAATGAGCTGGGCTGTTCGGGTGCAAGCGAAGAACAGCATCGTTCCCATGAGTTCGCTCAACCAGAACCTGAGATTCTAAGTTTCTCGGAAAACAAAACTCAGACCAACCACCAGCAATGCTTTGAGAAAGAACTTTGTACATGTACATAATTGGGACAGGGCAGGGCTGCGTCAATCTTTGGGATTTTGTGCAGCCTCGGGAAGTTAGCAAATGAAGATTGATAAGGGGTGGAAATGAAGCCCACAGAAACCTTGGAATCAGGGAATAAAAGAAAGCAACCCAGTCACAAAATTGTAAATATGCGCTCCAGAAACTGTGGCTTGACTGACAAATCGCCATATGGAGGAAAAGCCGAAGTAGTTGGGGGAGTGCTCCAGTTACTCAGCTCCCCATGTTTCTTCAGGACTTTTCAGGTATTCATGGGTTCTGCAGCTTGAAGCGATTCCTCTCCACCGTCCCCCCCAAATGAGCTCCTGTGCTGCTCTGCGAACCGAGAGCCCCCAACATGGCCCTGCCACGGCCCAACGGCCTGGCCTGACCAGTCGAACGATCGCTGTGCCTCCTCAAAAACTTGAAACCCTCATGTCTTAAATGTCCGAGCTCTCTACCAGTGGAATGAGAGTTTCAGGCAAGCAGAGAGCGCAAGAGGGAGAGGGAGAGAGACCACGATACCCGTGGAAAACCAAAAAGCACAGTTGACTTGAGGAGGGTTCCCCACCTGTGAAGGAGCATGCAAGCAGGTGCGCACACTTGCATTTAAGGGTTAGGACTTGCATGACGTGGTGGTCAATGATTCTTGATATTGGGCGCAACCGAAAGAGTTTTCAACATCTCTACAATTGTTGTGCTGGTTTGGAGGAACAGACTAAGGTTGTCGAAATATCTTCATGGACATCTTGGTGATTCGAAAAATGAACTTCGCAATCACTGGTACAACTTTGTGGACACTTAAGAATCTAGGTGGCTGAATGGCTACAGAATACCAGAATGCATGTATGTATAGCCAGTTACCGAGTCACTGCCAGTTTCTTTGGATCACTTGAAATGACATACGCATAAACCCCTCCAAACATAACAAACGCCGTGCCTTCCAAGTCTCGCCAGCCACCTTCTTCGGTCTTTGCCTTAGCCAGTGTAGTTGACGCCTTCCTAGCGGACCTAGGGTTCCCCCTAGGCATGTCAAATGGGTCTGAGTCAACTTGGGCCGTGCGCAACCAAACTTCACATCTGGGGTTCCCAGAAAATCATGACAAACCTGGTTTGCCTTTCAGACCGTGAACTATTGGGAACTGACCCACAAACACATCGCGCGATCGAAGACCAAGTTAGCTGTTTGAATGTGTTCACATCTCAGCTTTCTCTGATATCTACTTCCTGGGGGTTGGTCACCCTCATCCACCATCCACAGAAGCACATGTATAAATATACAATATACATAGGGGTTGGAATTTCCTCTACAAAATCGTGGGGGTTGGGACCCCTAGAAAGCGATTGTGCTAGCCAGATTTTCTTGGTTAACATGGAGGCTTGTAAGTACCAACCTGGAAGTTTCTCGATGTTATAGGGAATTGCTGTTTTTTACAAGCTCGATTCTTTAGAGTATAGAGGTTTTGAAGTGATGGTGCAGTGGATCTGATTCAATAGAATTATTAGCATGGATTTGCATGTCAGGGACTGCAATTCTGTAGAGGTTGATATTGTTCTTCAATTGTTCGAGTTCAAAGCTCGCCTGATTCCAAGAGTACGCAATTGGGATTGCTCAAAAGAACCCTGGGGAATGGTTTCTTGGACGACCTTTGGACACTATAAACTCACAGACCCTTACCTGTCCATGACACCCTTTTTTTCTCTATAAATTTGTGGTCCTACCAACTGGGAAATCAATGCCTTCCTGGACAGTTGCATTTTTATGTGTTCTTCAGAACCTTGTACCTTGATTCTATAGAGACCCCTTTTCTCACTCCTATTGAAAAACACCTGTTCGACGGTACCTCAGGACCTGCATTTTATAGAGCAAAATCCTCAATGCTCGCAGCTTTTCACAGACTCATGACCCTCAATTCTATAGAGCTGACTCCTTGTTTTTGGACTCTTTTCCTTTTTCATTCTCAACTTTATAGGGTCAAAAAGTGACCTTTTTTTGAGGGGGTTGGTCCCCGCATTTTAGCATATTTTAGCACTATAAAATCAAACCGTCAATTATGGACATGCAAAGTAGTCAACTGTGGATGGCCAGAAGAGACTATGAATGGCTCGTCAAGCTTGAGATGTTGATATTCAGGACAGTAGTAGATAGTTGCAGGTTGCAAGCAAATCAAAGGGCGCACACAGTTCTCCTGTGAACATGTGTCTGCTCAAGTTTCCGCGTTTTCCCCAAACCAAACCTCCCCAAGTGGGTCTGAAAGCCATCTGCCCGTGGCTTCTAGGCCCCGCAGCTTCTTCCAAGTGTCCTTGTGACCCAGTGTCTTGGCCCGACCGTCCATCCCCATGCAGGTGTTCCAAGTGCCAAGGCCTCTGTCAAAGCTTTATATGCATCCGCAATCGCTTTGAAGACTGCATCATCGCCGCCTGTGCCAAATGAGAACACATCCTTTTGATTCTTGAGGTGTGTTGCCAGGCGCCAATTCGATTGTGACTACGTACATACCCGATTCAACATCAGATTTACGAACCCCAGACCAGGTTGTTGGAAGATGTCAAATACATTGGAAGATGGATGCCTTCTTGTGAGTGTCAGGAAAAGCCATAGTGGTGGGGACCGGCCCTTTCAACGGCAAAAAGGAATCCGCAAAACCATCTGATTTGTTCAGGTGCTTCTTCCAACAGGACGTCGGGAACAAGTGCGGTGGGTTCAAAGCACAAAGTCCTGGACGAAATACTCGTATCGAAACATTCCCGGGTCATGGGTCAGTATCAACGAATCACAGGATACTGTAGGATATTCATGTACCATGATCTTGGCTGTCTGATTGAATGACAAACCGGGTGTCAGAAAGTAAAACCATCCCTGGGGCACGGGCACAAGTGCCCTAGCACTCCAAAATAAGCATCTTCAGCCACGTGGGCCTTTGTCGGGATGGTGGAGCAATGCCAGGCAATGGTACGCCCGCCTGTCAAAAGCAGAAACGCCGTGGTCAATCCATAAACACACCACCAGGATGTGTGTGTGTGTGTGGGCAACGGCCTCCGTCCTACACGGGGGTCGTTTGGACAGCGGGCAAAGTCTGATATCCAATTCCTGAGAGAATGTGGACAATTTTTGTGTATGTACACCACTGACAACCCCGTGGTTTAAACCCACTACAGTATATTTGTACATTGTATAATAAATATAAATATTATACAGTTTTTGTTTTGAGTGGTCACCTTGTCTCGAAGTTCCAGATAGGGTGAACACATCCTACATCATCTTACTCTAACTATCTCTTTTGTCTTGGACTTTGGGTTTCACGCTGCCTTTTTTGTGAAACATTGGTTTTTAGAGAATCACATACTCAGTCAGGTAGCTCCTGCAGACGTACACAACCATAGTCAAAATGTAGCATCTGTTGATTCTCCGATGCATCTTGAAACTTTTTGCATTGCTTTGGAGACTTTTGGAGATTCGCCAAACTTGGAGATCTTCAACACCAGTCCATCACTACAAATCCAGTAAAACCAACACCCCCCGCTTGGAGAACCATCGGCTCCGCAACAACGCACCCCGTACGCCGCCGCACCGCGTGGCGGCGCTACTGGCTCCCGCTTGGAGGCCCAAGACCTCGACACAAAACGCATCAAAATTAACCTAATTTCAACCTAATAGCTACAAGGGTAGAAACATGAAATCCATTTCAACATTGCACAATTTCAACACCGTTGGAAACCCTTTTTTCGTGAGTAATTAAGGGGCCCATAAGTGGAACGTCTGGCCTGTCGCGACATTGGATTGCTCAGGGGACACATTGCAAAAAGATGCAAAAAGGCTTAACATGGTTTCACACGGATCGTGGGCTTTGGGTGGAAAAACGACAAGGTGTCGCAGAATGCTCATGACTCATGAATCTTTTGGGTTGGAGCAGTTCTGAGTGCACAACACTTTGTGCCAAACATCCTCTTAAAGTCTGCCGGAAACAAAACGATCTGCAATCTGCACAAGCACAATATATCGCAGTACCTTCCTGCTTCCTGGGGAATGTATGTTGTTAGTTGACTCCAAGTTAAGCACAGTTTCTATTTTTGCATTTGACCAAACTAGAACTGGCGCCCTGCAAGTGGAGAACCTGTTAACCGGAGCCAGGTTCTGCCATTCAAATGTCACCCAGGATGTTGAGTTCGCTATACGTGTATGTATATCTTATATATATATATATCATTCTAGTCTGCCTTTGCAAAATTTGCTGGTGTTCCACAATTTCAAAAAAAGAAATACAATAAAGAAACAAACGCATACAAATGCAAATGCAGCAAATCTACTGTAGGTGGGGTGACTCCCAACATATCTTCAGAGATCTGTCGAGGAATCTCGAAACCTCTGAAAGCTGCTTCGTCATGGGGTTCCCGGCCGCGTAGGGCCTTCCGCTGGCTGAAAGGATCTTCTGGGCGGAAATCCGTCCTGGGGAGCTTCGTTGCTAGCGCTGCCGTCAAAGGGAGGGACCTGAACTGTAAACGGCCGGCATTTAGCCAAAGTGCTTGCCTGGCTTATCTGGAATAGACACCTTCAGTACCAAAAAAAGAAACATATCAATTATGAGCCTGGCAAAGGCACCCGATAGTTCCCACGTTTCGGTGGCAACTGGGTTCTCCACGGACCAGATTAAGCCGTGTGTGACTTATGTGGACCTATATGCTTCTGAGGGGCTCATCTCAGCTTCATTCTTGGAAGCCTCAATGATCATGTCAGTTGGCAGTTTTTCCGAATTCAATCTGCGCAAATGTATTATGTATAAGATTTTGAAAGTGATACTCTTTGCAAATCTTTGTAATATGTGTAATATCTCTTTGTAACATACAATGTGCAGTGGTGAAATCCACAAATCTGGATTTGAAGCAGTCTCCCATGAGAAACACATTTTGGCCTAGCTTGTTCTTTTGGGTGGCAGCGTGGCAGCACTATCTGCTCTATATAGTCTGAACCTTTCCTAACAGCAAGAAGCTACTAGTAGCTCCTGGCATTACTGCTTGGAACAAGAAGCTACTAGTAACAAAGGGCATTGCTACTAGGAGCAAGGACGCTGTAGAGCCTAAATTATACGCTTCGAGGGTCGGGCCTCAGATCCAGCTTCAACTCCCAGAACCTGCCATTTGTCAAAACCTCAGCACGGGATGTTGGTCTTCGCATGGGCCCTGTGGCGTGAACTTTCGTCCCAAAAGACAGGAGAACTAAGTCATGGTACAAAAGAACCTCCAGTGAAATGCAGCTCCAGCAGCTTGACAGTTCGCCTTTTTGAAATCAAAGCCAGCAGGTTTCTTGGCAAGTTCTCCATCTGAAACGCCAAGCCTTCTGAGGTCGCAAGTGCGAAGAGCAAGCGTTCAATGCACCGGCACCACCACATGTGCTTAAATCCATCTTGGATTCATCCAATCTCACCCTCTTGAAATCCCGTCTATGTCCTGGCAAACTTTGTCCTCCTCTTCCTCATACTGCCGCTGCTGGTTTTGATCTTGCATTTCACAGGGTTGGTGCTGCTTTCGCTTGTGCAGCGCCCAAAGCTGGGTCTAATGCTTAAGCTACAACAAGTTCCTGCACGTTGTCAAGCAGCTCTTCATCCACACAAAGCCACGGTCGTGTACCAATACCTGCCAATGATCAGCTCCGATTGGATTGCCTCCGCACCTTGACCGCCTTTGAGAAATGCTCCGGAACCCGTCTCTTACGGTCTCTTGAGGCAGTGCTCATCATTGTAGGCTGCAATCAGTAGGCTCACCGCCAGGCTTTGAATAGAACATGAGGTATTCAGGGTAGACCTGACAATCACGGTCTCGCAATTGTTCTGCAAAGACTACCGAAAACCCTTCGGTGAAGCCGAAAGGAATCATTGGGCGAACAAAGGACTGGCTGAGGTTTGCCAAAATCAGTACTTTGTCATTTTCGCCAAATCGTGGGATTCGGAAGGGCGTTACTATTAGTAGCAAGAAGCTACTAGTAGCAAGGGCATTACTACTAGCAGCAAACTGAAGATTTTGGAACTTTCGGAGTTCCTTCATGGGACGACTTCTGCATACGTTCAACGTAGAATCGAGTTCCTGTCCAAAAAAGCGACCATCCCAGTAAACCCCATTCGTAGAAATCGTTTTTTGATGTTTTTTGAGATCCCAAGGCAAAACAGTAGTTGAACAGATTTGGACGTCCAACTATTCCCCTGTTCTTCACTCGCCTGAGCAACGTCGAACACAACGAACTCCTTGTTCGTTCCGTCAGCACAGCCAAGCACGCAGGTGTAGTCTGTGCCCTTCAGGGAGCTGGTGGAGGATCTTCCAAAGTTACCTTATGAGCCTTTCATTTCCTTGAGTAGTATACTTTGGAATTTGGGTGAGCGGCTTTGGAGGCATGAAAAGGTCCCATACAAAAGTTCTCTACGGGCGAAGGGCGGCCAAGGGAGTCTGCGGGCCTGTCTGAGTTTAATTCTAATAGCTGTTTGTTACTACTAGTAAGGCACTTGTTACTACTAGCGAGGCACTTGTTACTATTAGTAACGTTAATGTCCGATTCGTCCCTCCGTCGCCTCTATGGTCTCATGTGCCCTGGAATCCGTTCTCGTCGACAGCTCCAGCACGTGTCCCAGGATCACTCGGCAGAGCATAATCACACGGAGGTTCTGGTGGTTCTTGGTGGTGTATTGGTGACTCTTCTCCGCCCGATCTGCAAAGTAAACCCCCTCAGGGGCAGGATGAGCATTGATACGGGGGCCAACACCAATCGGCTGTTGTGATTCCACAGGTGAATGGTTGGAGTCAGAATGATATAAACGGGAGTTCGTCATCTTCCAGGCGTCATAGACAGTGCATCAATGCCGTGGCTGGAGTGTGGTGAAAGTCTATACATATATACAGTACAGGTTTGGTTTGGAAGTTAGAAAGTAATCTGCGATGCAACAAGCATCTGAACCAACTCCAGCAAAGTGAGGCTGGTTCACTGAACTATTGTTGGCTAAAAGTGACTAGAGGTCAAGCGGCTTAGCCTTAGGCACTTCAATCTTCATCTGGATGGGACTAAACTATTGCTTGCTGCTGTGGGTGGTAACTTGTGCCGCCAAAGCCCAAAGTTTTCAGGGTTCCATGGCTCCACTGTCTGGACCTGTGAGACAACACACTCTGTCAGACTCTGTCACTCTAGGATCGTTTGGAAAAGTCAGAAACGTGACAGGTATCAAAACTGGCTCGCTCGGGGATTGAGGGCGTCCGGCATATTGTGTCCCGCTTCTGGAAACCTCTACCCTGCCACCTGCCTTGCCAAACAAGGACCCATGGCACGCCGAGGTGGGAAGTCTGAACTGGCTGCTGCAAATGGACTTTGCAGCCTCTTCGCTGGTCCCATGGAAAAGCCTCGACATGGCCGGGGCCAGGGTGTTTGATTGATCCACGCAAATCACTGGAAATCGATTGGTGACGGTGAGGCTACTTATATAGATTTTGAGAACAGTAAGACGGCGGTGCAAAGAGCTTGCGGAAGATTGTAGAATTGCGACACAGGAGTAAGTTCAGATGTAATATGCCAGGTCTGTCTGCAATCGGTACACACGGGCAACTACACAAGCACATAGTTATATATGATGTTATATGTATACCCTTGCTATCCCTTGCTGCAGTGAGGGACCCAAATAATCACTGTAACTTATGATGCCTTCCTCGCTTAGCCACTGCAGCAATTGAAGTGTACTGGGAGGGCGGGTAGCCGGTACATCAACAAGAAAACGAAAAGAAATACATGAGACAGTCAGGTGTGCCCTCTGGAACTGTGGATGATGTTCAGTTTCATGTTTGTAGGAGCTCGACCTGCTCTGTGGACTCGGACAACGGTCCAATGCAGGAGAGGTGCCACACTTCATTGACCTTTGTGTCCAACCTTGAGCTGAGCGCCATCGATGCCCCCGATACGCATCCCGATCGTACTCTCTTGAGCTGTGGGGTTAGGGGAGTGTCCAGGCCTTAAAGCATAGTATGCACAGAGAGTTGCCTAGGAGTGGTCAGTGGTCAAGGTGAAATGGTCCCCCCCAGTCTTGTTTCAGTGGTGCTCTCTTGGGAGCCAAGTAACGAAGACAAAGCAGTGTACCTTTGCTTGAGGTATCCTGGATATCTATTGCAAGGCAAGCTCCTGACATGGTAAATTGCAGTGTTCTATGAAAACTTTCAGGCACGACACGTGCTCAAAGCAGAGTAGGACAGCTGCAGGTAGGTTTCCGGCTTCAAGTCCAGTTGTGGTGGGGCGCGTGCGCGAATTTCAGCGCGCTTCTTCGCGTATGCATCCTTAGAGTCTTTCTCGTGCTGACCAATACAAAAGTTTAACAGAATAAGGGCGTACAGAGTAGCTCCAAAAGCGTCGTGTTGGGTACATCGCCAAAACATGGCAAAAACATCCAAACACTGCAAAATCATGCAACATCTGCAATGCACAGGACTGGAGCCTCCACACGAGCTTGGTCCCGAAGACTATGACACTGGAATTATTCATTCATCACATGGTTTAACTGGCATCGTTTGCTAAGCCTTCAGAAGACTTAACTTGGTTCATTCATAAGTACCGAACGCTGACTCAGTCAATAAATAGACCTGACATGTTTATGCTTGGATCATGGTTCGAGCAACGCTGGGGTTCTAGGACCATGTTCTTTTGGAGTGCAGTTCTACCTTTGGAGACTGACCTTCACAGCACATGTGCTCCAGGATGGTTGTAATGATGGGTGGACGGGTACGTCAAACTCAACTCTGTTTGCCTCACTCTGCCTCCCCCATGCCGAATTCTATGCGCAAAAGAACCAAGCGCTTGACCAAATCCTTTCCGCCTCGCCCCAGCACACTTGCCCAACCCTCAGTCACAGCGACCCAAAGAAGTGAATCCTCTACGCGCAAACACTTCACCACTCGCCGTGTGGGCAATGTCTGCTGGACCAGCCTTATTCGGCTGACAAGCAAACAAACACATCAGACTTTCTGATGATGTGACATCAACAAACAAGCAACCAACAAAAATAACTGCAAAATCAATCAAACCAACAAATAAGCACGTTTTCTGTAAATCGATGGAACCTGGTGCCGGCACGTTGAATCTTCTTCAGGGCAGGAAAAAACACTCTGAGAAAGGGATTGGCACCTCTCTGCACAGTTGATGGTTTCCCGTCTGTCGGTGGGGAAGGTGAAGCCTGATAACAAGAAGTACTGTATATGTTTTCCCCTCATAGTAACATTGACGAAAGGTCTTCAACTCAAACGTTACTTTGCCAAGCAGGGACGATATTCCAAGGGAAAAAAATACAAATTAATAGGTGCCTTCCAGGAAGACTGCCACAAGAGTATATAACGAGACTGAACAATGCACAAGTTGCCATCGAACCCCAAAGAATGCGTGAAAGTGTTCCATGCTTGAAGGAACCAGCACTTTGTGAACACTTTGACACTGGACTGTTCCCAACAACAGTCAAAACCGATTGTTGGAAAGTGTTTTGCGGATCAACATGCGTAGACCCTATTTGTACAACATCAGCCAAAACTCTTGGTGCCCAAGGTCTGGATGTAGTGTCCTTCCACCTCTTCGTGAAACGCTGCCTCCTTAGTCTCACCGCAAAACCCACCTGTCTAGGTTGAGAAAAGAAAGTTTGAAGCGCCCAAAATGAAGGGATAAAATAATCAATCCATTGTTGGCCTTCAAACCACCGGGTACAAAAAGGAATCACTCTTTTGGCGCAAAGTTGCGATTCAGTTCTGCAAGGCGGCTGCATCCATGAGTTCTTTGACAAAAGCCAAGCAGTTCAGAAACCAAACAAATGCATACATATGCTTAGATTCCGAGGCCGACTGGAGCATTGGCATTTCACAAAAAGCATTGGCCAGGTTGCTCTGCTTGGCTTGCTCATGACGCGCCAGTACCAAGGAGGAGTCATTCCTCCATCATGCTGAATGTCACCTCAGCGTCCAAGAGACGGTTGAATAGGACTAAGCTTGAACCTCATTGATGTCCTACCGCCCTCCCACATACAAGGGCATCGCTACTAGGGGCTCCTGGCATCGCTACTAGGAGCAAGGACGCTACTACGTAGGGGCTCCTGGCCTTACTACCAGTAACAAGAAGCTACTAGTAACAAGTGCATCGCGACTAGTAACAAGAAGCTATTTGTTACTGTAGTAGTAATGCACTTGTTACCAGTGGCGATGCACTTGTCTCCAGAAACCTGAAGGCCCAAGTCCAAAGTCAACCCAGGCACAATTGCAGTCGTGACCGGGTCGACCATACTTCTCGACAAGGAAGGGGCAGCCTCAGATTGCTGGAATTGGTGTTCAACCTCCTCCAAGAACATCTTCCCAATGGAACTCATGGGCTGCAATGGCATCGCTGGTCCATCGACACATGAAACCTCTGGAGATTTCCTAAGAGCAAAGGACAATGTACTGCAACCCAAGCTATCTTCAGCGTTTCAGTTTGGGACTCGTTTATTTCGACGAGATTCTCTTGCAGCAAGACCTGAGCTGGTTTGTTTATAAGTGCATAGGGGCATTCCAATGCATTCTTGCAGGCTTGGTTTCCTCGGCTGACTAGCTTAAAGGTGTATAATTGTGTGGGTGAACGATGACCACCACCACCAGCAGATGTCTACTATTAGCTTGGTCTGAGTCTATACATGGAAGGCGGATGTACGTCGATACATCGGACCCGTCTACCACGCCATAGCTCGCAAATCTTGATTTGAGACACAATGACTCCAAAATCTATATCTCAGCCCGCCCAAATCGTGAAACGTTGTTACAAGCTAACTCCACTTTCCTTTGTTCTCCGTGAGTTTGGGCACAAACTGGTTCAGCCAGTCTGAGGAACAAAACCGTTGTGCATGTTTAACTAGGTTGGAGGCCATAGCTAGTAACTTGGAGGCCATCGTAACTACTTCAATCCCAGACTCTTCAATCCACTCGCTGCCTTTCGACCGCAGCCCTCCCTGCAGAATCCTTCGGGGACAGAGTCTGGCCGAGCCCAAGCGGGACCATCCTCAGCCGGCATCACCAAACTTAATTCTGCAGACGTGGATCTTTGATCCCTTCACTCAGGGTCAAGGGAGCATAGTCCTTAGAAGAACTGGCAAATACTGTACTCCTGTCACAAGGATTTGCACCAAGAAACTGACCCCAAAGCGAGCCCGTAAAGTCCTGGGGTCAATTTTGAAGAAACAATCTGGGGGCAATGGCAATAGTAGAGGGAGACGCTCAGCTGCTTCGTGTCACCACCAGGGTCGGTCAAGTTTGTGGCAAGTCTCTTCCAGTCCTGTCAGGACAAAATTCACAGGCGACAAATCACCTTTTGGAGCAAACTGCAAATCGCACAAGCGGAAAATCCCAAGACAGTTTACATGCGTTTACCTCGTGAGGTCTACCAATCAGCTGGAGGCCACCCTGATGAGAGATGGTGTTACGATGCAATCTCTGGTTCTCTGCTTGTGACAAGCCATCTTGATCCCTAGTCCGTGGCATGCGCCTGTTCTATGCGCAAAGCATCTGCCCTGACCCAACGTCCAAGCAGCTTTCTTTTGCTGTTAACACACATACATACTCTGTGTATACTGTATATATACTGTCCAATTATGCCAATTTGTACAGGTTCATCCAAGACCAACAAGTCGTCCTGCGCTTCTGGCGTTGCAGTCCCGCGCATGACTCCCGTCAGGCCCCTTGCAATGTGTGCAACCTCAGCTACTTCCAAAGCCATTTGCTATGTCTTGTCCATTGCCCTCTGGGCTGTCATTCCTTTGGCGTCTTGTCATTGCATCCAAAAACAAACCCCAAAGCACACAAAGCATGAGTTCACAAGGATTTTGAAGCTGATGCTCAGGAGAATACAAGCATGAACATGGCATGTACCACTCAGGGTAGATGGCACACACCTGCTTGACCATTGCATACCAGTGCACTGGAGAAGGGGCTCCATATGAATGACCTAGATTGGGAACTGCACCAACTACTCTGAAGCTTGATGTCAGCAATCTAAGCAGGGCGATTCGTAGCTCGGCCAAGCAAGGCCACTTCATTATGACCAAGAAATGGCTTTCATACGATGAGTGTGGCTTCAAGAATAAGAAGGGAGCCCCAAGCGCAAGCGTGCATCTGCCTTAACTCCTTTTGGAAGGCACAATATTGACAAGCCCTCATGGCCGGGCCCGGTAAGTCTTTTCCGCAAATTGTGTAAAGAGCGGGAAGATATTTTGGGGTATCTGTGTATCTACCCCTCTTCATCAACTTCCACAATGTCAGCCAAAGAAACAGGTTGTGAAGTGCCGGAAGCGCTGACGACCACAGCCACGCTCACAAAGAGGATCTCCCATGGCGGAGAGCTGCAGAGCCAACGAAATCTTTGGAGCTAAGTTGACCCACCTCCAAAGCCATGATGATCTGGTTACATGCTAACAGGCGTTTCATATGGCACACATGGAAAAACAATGAAGATTTGGACAACGGAAACACATGGTTGCCAGGTCCACGACTCATCACTCAGAGTCGGTTTCGGACCAAAGCAAGCAATGCTCAGGGCAAGGCTTTCATCTTTGGCGCTGGCCGTTTCTGCCTTCGCTGCTGCATGGATAGGCACGGCCAAGCCCCAAGACTTAAATAGTCAAAGATCTCCTTCGAGTGCTTGACCTATCTAATTCTTTGAGTTCAAGGCCTAATTCACCAAATCATGTGCGATGAGTTATGTTGACGAATAGAGAAGAACATGTTGGCAACTCCGGATTTGTGGCTGGATGGAATAGCTTAGAGGTCAGTGGAGAAAAGGTCGCAATGTTGGGCAAAAGCACAACCAATTGCTGACCATGCCTCCACCAGTGGCGACAGCAAGACCTACCAAGTCGGCTCCAAGGATAAGGCATCTCAGAGACAAGGTTCTATTATGTTCTATTGTACAATCTTTGAAAAAGAGGATGAACCTGGGAAATTGGGCCACTCACTCCACCCAGTCTTGGATAGAAGGAAGAAGGCCTGGTTGTATGTTAGGAAGATGACAAAGTCCTTTGCCAGGTCGATCCAATATGTCAATTTGGCCATGGATCCTGCCATGCCCGCAATGCATACTTGTAACATCCGAACATCATCGTGCATCATCACCTATGGATCCCTGTCTGCTGCCGCACGTATTTCACGTAGGGGAAGTGTTCTTAACGTAGGAATTGGTGAAGCGAAGACGGTTCAAAAAAGTAACTGAACCTCACAACCATGTTTTGACAGGTCCATACAACTTATAACCACCTGACTTGTGATAACCACTACAGTCACTACAGCAAAAAATGTTTACAGTATCATGCAGATCGCAGTTTGTTATCCATCCGTGCATCCAAAACAGTACCAGTATAGTTGAACAAGTCGTACCCCCATTCTGGGGCTGGATAAGCCATGTTACCTACCATGTTAACGACTACACCATGAGTATGTGGTATGAACTCAATTTAAATACTCGCCCACGAGCACCCAAGTATATATATATATATATGTATGTTTCATATAGTAGGCCAGTTCACCTGTGTTTCAACAGGACCTATCTGACATGTTCCAGCCCAGCCTTCCCAGAGACCTTGAGGCTAACCCAACCTGCAAGACTCCCCTCAGGAGCAGGATAGTTTGCAGTTTTTGCGCGTTGTATTCTGCTTGGATTTGCAAAAGTAGGAAAGACTCTATGTCCAGGGTAGCTCCTTATCTCCAACAACTCCAAGAACTAGCATGGAGATTCGACCACTACCTAGTCAAACTGTTCCCGAATTTGAAAGTAAAGAGCGGCAAACATCCCGACTAGAAGACTCCACATCACAAAAGCGTAACACTTGATCCTCAAATTGCAGAAAGGAGAGGCAATCTCTTCCAACTCCACTGAAAAATGAACCCAACTTATAGAAATCCAACTTGATCCTCCAACTCATAGATGAAATCCACTGTCGTCTTCGTCTCATGGCGCACCCTCCGGAGGCCCAGCACCTGGCCAGGAGAACCGGTAACTGGCAATCCCCCCAAATCCAGCGGCTGCGGTGAGAACTGACAGTTTAGTTGTTGTTTTTGGGAGGGTATCTGCTTCTCAAAGAGGGATGACTATCGAATACATCCAGTCCCATATTTCTTTGCAGGGCAGAGTGAGTTGGGTTCCAGACTCCAAGCTTGCCATATCAGGTGGCAAAAGTTTGTTGGGTTCAAGCCCTCTGCATGGCGCAAACCTTCCTTGAACTTCAAACCCACAAATCAGTGACAGTCACAGTCAGCGTACTTCATCCAAATTCTTGAATTGCCCATGAGCATGCTAACAGGGTCTCATGAAGGCGGGGGTTAGTTCCTTAGAGCTGAACTCCTAACATGTCTCTAAATGATGCACTCCATGACTTGACCGCTCCTGTATCGCAAATGATACTTTTCACTGCAAATCTTCGCAGCTCATTTCACTACTTCAAGGATCTTCAAGGTGTTGAAGAACACGCATATCGCGCCATTTCTTTGCCGTAAAGCTCTTGCTGGACATGCCGCGATTCAAGTCCCTGCTTTCGCAAGACTTCGCTGGTTTGAATGACTTCATTGGCTTCCCAGAAACAAGCTAAACGCCAGCAGGAACTGCAAAACGAGACCCACACAAGCTCCAAACAACCACAGTGGTGAGGTGTCTGTCGCGTCGCTTGCACCAACCAGCAACCTCAGTGCCAAGTTGGAGACATGCAAGTTCACCCAACGTCTTTGGTCCAAAACCGACCGTCCGGCCGCCCACCAATGAACCATGGAATCATTGGGGTGTTGTGTTTAGCTTTTGGGGTTATTCGCATGGAGTTCGCTTTGCATTGTCGTTCATATCGTGGAGTTGCTGATAACTTGAGTCACTTGATCATTCTTACTGTAAACTGTAAAACATCCATTTCAGATTAATGAGCAGTTGCATACGGTGAGTCTTGGGCGTAAGTTTGCGCATCTTGCATTCCTGCTTAGGTTAATTTAACCTCTTGAGCTTTGAACAACGTAGGGACCGGGTCGTCCGCCCGTTGAGAGCATGTTGAACTATATACATGGTTCAACCCAGCAAAAAGTCTCCTGCAAGGGCAATAAAATCAAACAGAAACCACACTACCTCTCCAGGGTTGAGGCTTGCTTTCTTGATCACCTTCTTTGAAGTTTGTGGTGAGGGTGATGTTCAGCTTCTTTGGCAGGGCTGGGCTAATATTCAGTCGTTGAACAAAAACAACTATATACTTGGAGCAGTGTTTCCTGTGTCTAGTTTTGTTCCATGTTCTGATCCCATGTTTTAAGCCCAAGACTACTTGACTCTCCACTGGAACAAGGTGACGCACATGATGAAAGCAAGCTAGATGAGAAGGTTCAACCAGTCACTGGATTGAGTGCACTGGTCGTCCCCTCAATAGACCCATTTCCCACTGGTCGCATTTGATGAATAAAGCTGGGAAACATGGCAGACAGTACACTGCCAATGCAAGCATTCAAGCTAACAACGCTTGAAGAGAAGAATAGCCCTGTCAAGAACCGCAAGGACGGACTGCTAACCACTCTTGCAACCTCAGATTGAAAAATGTTTAAACACATCTCAACAAGTACAAGGGAGCGTCTACCCTCGCTGCCTAGATATGCTCTCTATTTTGCATGCGAGATCAAACTAAGCCTTACATACGATTTTGGAAGTGCCTGTTAGTTGCAAGGCTCTCGAACAAGAATGAATCCAAAGGTGTTCACCAGAACGTTTTTCAGCTGCTACAGTACTGTGCTACGTTGATTGACTTTCAAACATCACGGGAGAACCAACGTTTAGAGGTATCCGGTTTGGCAAGGAATATGCAGACGCTGATTTGCAGCCTGCAACAGCCATGGTTCTAATCTAAAGCGTTCATAAATCCTGATGGAAAAGCAACGTGTCCAGGATAAGGCTGCCAAATTTCAAGCGCTCTCTTTGTTCTGGGTCCCAGTTCCAAACAATTTTTGTGATGTTGGCTGATCAAAAGCATATTACTCAGGAAAAAAATGAGAAAACAACAGAAGCTATAGATGGACATCACTTTACAGGCTTAAGTCTGAGTCTAAGTCGTGCCGCTGATTCCTTAGCCTTTTCCGCTTGGACCCAAACTGGACCCAAGTTTCTCAAAAAGAACAAGTCTGCAAGGCCCGTGGACAACTCTGTTTCAGGTGCATTTTGAACAAACGGGTTATCACGGGACGAGTGCTCTTGATGGAACATTTGCTTGTTGGCGCCCCGTGATCACCCAATTCAGCTCGGTGACAAGTTGGTTGCTTCGCAGCAGCAAGGGCATAACCACGAGATTACTCACAGGCCACAACACGAGAGTCATGGTCCTCGGAGAGTGAGCCTTTTTACAAGCGAAAATACCCCAAAAAATCAAAATAACATTGATACATGCTTACACCCGCTTCTACTCCCCCTCTGCAAGATCGAGTCTGCGGGTTTGAGAAGCATGCTAAAACATGTTAAAACGAGCATCGCGTTAGTGACCTGATACCGGATCACGGAGTTGAAACCCAGACTTAGTGCCGCAAGTTGGCAATCACGATGGCCATCACAGCCTAAGATGAGAGCTAATCCCGTGCCGAAGCATGGCAAGCATGAAACTAAGCACACCTTGAAAGGGATGTGATCTTCACGGCCAAAAGAGCGCACGACATTCTCTCGCAATGGACCTCGCACATAGGCGTTGAACTCATCAATAATCTCCTCCTGCGACGGGTAGCTCGTGACATGGCGAAAGCCGCTGTGCCCCCACGCCAACAACCAATCCTCTTCCTCCGAAGGGTTTGGCTCCGTTGGATACTCATGCTCGGAATGCTCAAGCTCTTGCTCTTGATTGAAGGTTTGCTTGGCGTGAGCAGAAAGTAGCTCGTCAACAGAGACCGACAAAGGAGGTCGCAAGGCCTCATCGAAAAAGCCCAAGACTTGTCGCCTGATCATGATTCGGTCAGTTTCCAAAGAGCATCTGGCCATTCTCAGGTCGAAGGAGGCCATCTGATCCAGCATGGTCTTGTGGGATTCGAGCTTCAGGAAGCAAAAGTAGGTGATAGGAATTGCGGAAAAGAAGTACAATAAAGGAGAGCCATAGATCAACCAAAAGAGCTGTGTGAAGCATGAGCTTTGGTCCCCTTCCACAGGCTCTAGTTTCCAGGGAAGGTTCATCAAGGCACCAAGGAGATACGTGATAATGTTACACAAGCAAAAGATTGGAAGCCACACGGGGGCGAAATCCATTGATGCAAAGCTCCGGGCTTTGGCTCTGACAGCCAGTTCATAAATGCACCACAATTTTTGAAAAAAAACTCTCATGTAGATGTAGATGTAGACTGTAACCTGCCGGGCGAGACTATGGTTAAACAGCCGAGGGTGGCAGTGGCGAGACTGCAGGCAAAATAGTTTTGGGCCCAGAACTAGGTTCCTGGGCCGTCAAACAGACAAGTAAACTTTCAGTAGGTGCCCTACCGAGGGACGGCAAAGGCAAGAACTGAAACCCATGTGTCAAGGATTTTCGGTCGCAACAGGATTGCTCCATGCTTGCATTAATGAGGTCAAAATGCTCGTGGAAAGCAAATGTACACTTTCTCAGTGCAGTAAATGCATGACCAGCCCACGCATGGGCAGCAACAATTTCCAAGCAATTGTTAGAAAAGGTCAGCCATAACTGGCCTGTGATTTCCTTTGCAGCTGCATCAGCCGCTGCGTTAAGTCTACGGCAGTGCGAAACTGAGAGACCCCAATCCACCTGAGGTGCCCAAAGTGGGTTCTTATCATGGGAGGGGATCCACATGGCATCAATCCCAAAAGTAACATGGTTGGCAATATGCCACCAAAATGCTGGCACGTCGCCATGCCAAGCACCCAGTACAAGACCTCTCGACAATGGCGTCGTTATCAATCAGTAACCTTACAGGAACCTGGGCTCTGTGGGCGGCAAGAACAGCATGGGCAAGCGCAGCGCGTTCTGCTGCGGCAGGGGTTTGGTCACACCCTTCAACGCGACCATTGAACTGGGCATCGTTCTCGGTACCCACAATGCCCCAAGCTGCAATTTGCACAAGTCGACATTTTGGAAACACAACAATACCATCCGTGCTGCCTGCGAAACAAAAGCAGGGATTCCTTGGATTGTTTGGGCTTTCAGCGCTAGGTCCACCTGGTTCACGCAAATGCGGTCAAACCAAAGGGCTTTGCTGCGCAACCTTGGACGATCGTCTGGAGTCGGAAGGGGATTGGTAGCGAGTCTTGTTGTCTTGTGTCTTGTGAAGAGTCTTGTCTTGTTGAAACTGTAGCAATTGCTAACCTCAAAATAGTTTTAACTTGCTACGCATGTGTGTACCCAAATGTGCCAACAAAACAAATATCAATTGGTTGAAAAGCTCGCAAATGGTACCCCTTCAGCCCTTGCCACCTCTTGTTGTACTGCCCATCCCGACTAATCACAGGCATTGTCATGAAGAATCGAGTTAAGCAGTCTGTTAGTTGATGTTGTTTCTGTTTGAATTGACCTGCTTCCTTTTGACTCCTGTTGAAGTCCTATTGAATTGACGTTGATTCCTGTGGCCTTGGAATCTACCTTCAACCTTCAAACTTGACCTTCTAGGAGGAACGGGGTAAGTTTGAATCGTTTGCATTCAACCCAAAAAGAGCAACAGAATGGACCATTCTGAATGGTTCTAGCTTCAGGGATGTTCTCCAATCCCATGGTCTGCTGCCCAAAGCGAAGGGCCTGCACTCACTCTGAAGGAGGATTTGGTGAATCGCATCCTTTAGATCATCCAAGTTCAAAATCACAAGCTTTAGACTACAGACCAATGGACTCTACCAGAGCAAACAACTTGCTCAAACAAGACGATATGTTTGATCATAGTATATAGAAAAATATGAAGAAAATAGATATATATATATACTTAGACAGACATTATTGTACTTCAAGGAAGAGATAATTCTGTCAGAAGACGTTCGAATCAAGCCGAGGTCTCTTTTTTTGGAACATGCATAACTATGGTTTCTCTGGCTCCGGGGTCCTAACACACACTATGCCACCCTTGCAAGCACCTTCATGAAGTGTTCGAAAGATGTTGCATGTTGCTATCCTCTGAGGTAGGTAGGGCCAATATCTGGATCCGTGGCATAAACCACTCGTTCTGTGTGGAGCCTTCACCACCAGTCACGTCTTGGAACAACTCCATGCCCAAGTAATTGGTTGTTTTCTAGCAACCATGTAGTCATTCATGTACTCTCATATCCTGCTGAGTGGCAAATGCCCGAAGAAGTAGACTGAAAAGAAAATTGCCGCGGGACCCCATACCTCGGCAGAAGACAGGCTCCTTTCTACTAGGAACTTGAGCGGGGAAACACGAAAGGTAGAGACGGACCGGGTAGCTGTCGTAAAGGCCGTTACGGAACGGTGAGGAAGGATTGATGCGTTTCAAAACAAACAACCTGGCACCAGAGCACTTTTTTGATCTAATCCTAAACCATCATTTTGCATGGCATGAGGCTACCAGGCATGTTTGCAAGGGCAATATCCTGAATCCTAGGATGGAAGCACCATTGGTTTCCAACATCATCTACATGCATACTTCGGCATGGCAAAAGCATGTATCTAGCTTTATGTTCGCCGGACCCAGGCTAACTCTGTGAATCTTGAAAATCGTGAAAATGAAAAAACAACTACAAAAAAAATAAACAACACACGCAAAAAAAAAAACAAATCAAAATTACACCACCGTAGACCCCAAACAGTTAAACTAGAGCTTGCGACGTCCAGAGCTGGGAGACAAATGTAAAGGATTGCAAGGCAGAGACGGACACAGCAGTACAGAGCGGGCAGACACATCTTAAGAAAGAATTGAGAAGCCCTAACAGTAAACCTTTTGGGGAATTATTCTTCAAGTGCGAACATGATGCTGGTCATGCTGCTCAATCAGCAGGCAGCTGACCACGTGAGGACAAGAAATAAAAGCATGAGGATGATTCTTGGTGCCTGACGTATGCCCTCCGCCCCAACTGAACAGAGAGATCGCTGCCACGCCGCCGAAATCCAATCCAGTCATTCATCCAACGCTTGCCCGAAAAGGAAAACAAAGCTGAGAGAGTTACACAGTGTGGCAGCAATGCAATCCCGGAGACAGTCACGCACCCCTTTCAAAGGAGCAAGAACCTTTCACACGCGAACCTGTTCCAGCGGACAGGGCAGAAAACAGCAGTGCAGGCACCAAACCTGAAAGACAAAAAGAAAGAAGTCACATGGGAGATAAATGAATAGAAATGCTACATGGCCAGCGGAAAAGGGCGGCAGCACCAGTGACAGACCCGGGAAACAAATGAATAGAAATGCTGCATGGCCAGCGGAAAAGGGCGGACGCAGTGACAGACCTCGAAAACAAATGAATAGAAATGTTGCATCGCCAGCGGAAAAAGGGCGGACACCAACAGTGACAGACCTGGGAGACTAATGAATAGAAATGCTGAAAAGGGCGGACACCAGCAGTGACAGACCTGGGAGACAAATGAATGGAAATGCTACATGGCCAACGGAAAAGAGCGGACAGCAGCAGTAACGGACCTGGGAAACAAATGAATGCTACATGGCACCAGCAGTGACGGACCTGGCAGACAAATGAATAGAAATGCTTCATGGCCAATACACAAGGACACACCAGTGACAGACCTGCAAACGGAGAAGGGCGGACACCAGCAGTGACAGACCTGGGACATGAATAGAAATGCTGCATGGCCAGCGGAAAAGGGCAGAAATTAGCGGTGACAAACATGGGAGGCAAAAGAAGCGGGAGACAAATAAAAGGAAATGGGAGACAAATGCAAGGAAGTGGGAGACAAGCCAGCCGGGAACCGGACCACAAGCACCCAGCCTGAGAGACAAATGAAAAGAAGTGGGAGACAAATGAACCCGACCACAAGCACCCAGCCTGGGAGACAAATGAAAGAATTGGGAGACAAGTGAAAAGAACTGGGAGACAAATTGAAAGGAGAGCCGGGAACCCGACCACAAGCACCCAGCCTGGGGGGAAACAAATGAAAAGAACTGGGAGACAAATGAAAAGAACTCGGAGACAAATGAAAGGAAGTGGGAGACAAGCTGGCCGGGAACCCGACCAGACCATCCAGCACCAAGGCGACCATTCTTTAAAGCATTGAGAACCCCTGACAGTAAACTGTTTGGGGAAAAAACACATGAAAACAAAAACAAAAACCAAAAAAACAAACCAAAAACACACACACAAAAATAAAAATAAAAATAAAAGAAACAAAAAACACAAACAAATCCAAAAAAACAAAAACAACAAATTAAAAAACAAAAAACAAAAACAGATTTCATGGTTTTTCCGTTTTTTGTTCGTTTTTTTCGGTGTTTTTTGCGTTGTTCCCGTTGTTTTTGTTCTGTTTTGTTTCGTTATTCCTTGCCCACCTTTTTCCGTTTTGCATTGTCTTATGTGTTGTTTTTTCGTGTGTTGTTTTGTTTGTTGGTTCGGTTGTTTTTTGTGTTTGCTTTTCGTTTTTTATTGTTCCTTGTATTTTTCGTGTTATTTTAAATATTATTTGTTTTTTTTGCGTGTTCGTTTTTCTTCGTTTTTTTGGTTTGTTTTTTTGTTGTGTTTTTTAGTTTTTTCAGTTGTTGTTTTGCTTTTGGGATTTGTTTGTGTTTTTTGCTTTTGTTTTTTCGTTTTTGTGTCTTGGAGTTGCTTTTTGTGTTTTGCTTTTTCATTTGCTTTTGTTTTGCTTTTGTAGTTGCTGTTTTTCGCCTTTTGTTTTTTTATCAGTTGGCAGAGCCATCAGAGATAGCCTAAGTGGTTTACTTAAGTCTAGCTATTTGGGCTAAATTAGAGGAAAGGCTGCCCAAAGACTCAGGTGGATCGTGCGAGTGGTGCTTGGCCCGTGGGGAAGTGGGTGGCTCGTCAGAATGTGTTTTGGCGCCTTCAAACCTATGAATGATTTGGGGAGTCAAGTATCATAACGACCGTATTGACATGTTTGACAAACCTGCAGGTTCAGTGCTCCCTTGGCAAAGAACCGTGGCGTGCAAAAGCTTTCTTTCGACCTGGCCACGTTCTCTCATTCCGACGCTTGAACAACACAGAGACTAGTGACTAGGACGAAGACCGACGAGAAGCACCAAACCCACCTGTCTCCTTGGAAATCTCCTCAAAAAATAAGCTTTAACGAGAAAGTCTGAATCTAGCTTGGACTGCCAAAGGTACAAAGGCCCCACTCAGCACCATCTCACCAGCCTCTGAGACTTCATGAAAGCTTCCTGCACAGACTACCAGTGTGAAGACCGCCAAAAGGGTCACGAAGCTAGCTGCTGTGACCGCCCAATCCAGGTGTAAATAATGGCAAAGAGCCTCAGATTGGGAGCAACAAGCCAAGGGACCTGGTCAAGACCTATGAGATAGAAATACAGAAAATCTAGGGTGTCTGAAAAGGCACGCCCAATTGAAGGAAGGAGGGCCTGCTTCTGTCTATCAGGATTCAGTGTCGCTAGCCTTTCTGGTCCAATGAACTTTCAAGTGAAAAAAACGTCTTTGCGCCGCAAAAGAAGCAAATCCAAAAAAGAAAATTAAACCGCCGAAGATTGAATATATATATATATATATAATTGAATCGTGTATTACAGTACTCCATTCCTATGGACAACAGGTGTATCAACCTCGTTGGACCTTCACAGGGCCCCATGCGAGAAGAGTCGATCAGAGCCTTTCACTGATCCTGGGGAATGGGGCATTTCAGAGTCTTAAAGTGCCTTAACCTTTCAAGATCCATTCTCCCATGCATTCAGAACGGCCTTCTAGGTTTTAACGATTGAGATCGCTCAAGCCATACACGATAGGGTAGGAGACCCACAAGACACCGGATTCCCTGACCACCAACTTCTGCTTCCGGATCCAAGGTTCCAAAATCTTGATCCACGAAGAGCACGACCAAGAATGACAAATAAATATGTCAACAGACTTGACTGTTGGCAACTGATTGAACTCGGATGGACCGAAGCATTCCTGAGAACGATGACGAAGGTTTCGGCTTGTAAGTCCTTGACTTGTGTTGGATGGGTGATGTGAACCCACTTGTCCAGATCCAAAAGCAAGAAACAGGGTCTGCCAGGTTGATACCAGTAGACCACCAAAAACAGTTTAACTGTTTAACTTGTAGGCCTGTGCAACTCTTCGGATCTAGGCAGGGAGATGTCTCCAACCACATGGGAGATGATGTCTGAAGGAGAGTCATTATTTCAAAGGCACACTCTTCAGGAGGAAGAGCTCTTTAAGGCGTCCCAATTGACCATCGGGTAGATCAACTCCAATGAGCAGCACCAGCAGCAGCAGCAGCAGCAGGAATCTCGGTACAAAGGTAGAGCCACTGCAAGTTTGTTGAACATTGTTGAAGGGTTTCCCCACAAGCATACCTCGTATGCCTAGCGGGCCTAGCATGTTATATAAATCCCGCATGTCCATCCAAAGACTCAACGGTGCTCTTCATCAGGTCTCATGGGTTTCAATGTCTGCCTGGAGGCTTGGCATTTTTATATCATGAGGAAGGCTCTCAAGACCCACAGAAAAGAAAATGCATTCAGGATTAGACACTCCTGTAAAGACCCAAACATGGAGCAGGCACTTAAATGGAATTTTTAAAGGCTTGGTCGATCTTTGAAGATCCGAGCCGCCCCTGCGGCTGAAAGCGAAGCGTCCTTTTGACCGGGGCGTCGAGTCTAGTTCCTGCCACATCCAATGGCCTGCATACTCGAGCCTAAAAGGCCCCAACACATATGCCTTGAATCAGGCTCAAGTGAAAAACACATTCATCAAAAATCTTAGCTGATTCAATTCACCCTCTTTACGTCATGGCTCATGGCGAGCGTGGATAAGCTGACCCCATCTTTGGCTTCGGTTTTGGATGGTACTCTTCTGCTTTTGCAGGAGTCACTGGAACCGACCAGCCTTCATCTTCGTCTGCCATATTAAAGTGTTCGGTCAATCCACTGAGTTCCATGACTAGAGTGGGCTCAGCTCCGAATTCCTTGCACATCACCTGCAAGTACTTGTTCCTCCAGGCCGGAACCTTCGTGGCATAGCTCAGCAATCGCGGCCGTGAACTCTTCATCTTGCGGTGTCAATGCCTGGGTCATAGCAATTGGTGGCTTTCCTTCTCCTTTCACTGACTCTGTCTTCACATTCTCATCGTCCAAGTAGCGTGAGGTTGCACTAGAATCTTCCGGAAAGCTTCCGACCACTCTCCGGTGCCTTCCACCATGGGGATGATCTCTTGCTTCTGCATCATCACCTTGAACTTGTCCAACACATAAGCAAAGGTGTCCTCCACAACATCTAAGTGTGCTGCCCCAGCATGGATGGTCACCATCTGTATTCTTTGTGTACGTGAACGTGACTAAGCCATTCTCCCCCTTCGAATTCACCATACTCAAAGGGAGCTTGCATCGACAGCTAGCTCTGGTCTGAGTCAGCGACTTCTGGCATTCGTCCTCTGACTTGGCATAGCATTCCACCATTGCTTCGAACAATGCCCGGATCTCCACTTCATCACATCCCTTCGTAGGAACCTTCACCATGATCTCGTCAATGGACCACTCACTCACTAAAAGCACCTCTGAGCCGACACCCCCGGTGTTCGTTGTCTTTCCTCTTGATCTCAAGGCCCTTTGCTCTGCTGCACTCTGCAGCATGACACTTTCATTATTTAGGTGGTATACCGTGGTCTTCATGGCCCCTCTAAGGATATCCATCGCATCTGCGTTTTCCTTTGTGAGGGCGTCTGCGAGTTGAAGCCAGGTTGGTGCCCATCTTATGGGTCCCCACATTCTCTTCAGAGCCTCTTTAACGATAACTAGGTCTATGGCCACTCGTTTATCTCCTACACTTCTGGGGGATGCGTAGGCTTGAAGGTGGTCATAAACACTTTTGCAATCCGTGATGGCCTGAATGCCGAACTCCTTGATGTATTGTGACCTTTCTGCTAAGGAAAAATGAAAGTGCTTGACCTCTGCCAAATGACAGGCTAACCATTCTGTGTGTCCCAGTCCGTCTGCCAGCGCCTGAGTTTCCCCTGCAAGTGTTGAGCCAACAACACGTTTGAGTCTGTAGGATTTCCACACTGCTGGGCTCCACGGTGCTGTTTTGCCTTCCTTGAGCGCCGATGTTGTAATCCCTACAATGTATCCTGCTTGTGTTCCTTGTCGTTTGGCATTGGCAAATGCAGCATCAGTATGGACACACAAACGAACCTCCTTTTGCGTAATGGGCAAAATCTTCCATACCAGGTTCTTGCGTTGCTTTGCTCTCCTGCTGATGTTTGCTTTTGCCTTTGCTTGACCAAGTGTCGGGGACGGCAAAAGCTGTTGTCCTTGGCTCACTTGCACTGCCAAGTCGGGTCTGGTCTCCTTGGCTAGCCATAGGCCTGCTCCGAGTACTGACTTGAGGGATGAGGTTTCTTCAGCATTGATTGTGAGGTGTGGTTGTTCCTGTGTCCGAAGTTTGGGTTTGCCCATCTTCTCAGCAAACTCTTCCTGACTGACGTTGATTGCAAATGATTGAGGGCATTGTTCCAAATGTGAGCCACAAAACGTTCCTTTATGCTTCATCCACTTGCGAAAAGGAAACTTTGTCTTCAGCGATGCAATCGACTTCTCAAACAGTTCCCCTCATCCACCCAAAAGAACATCGTCGACGTGTACTCCCATGCTTCCTGCTAAGCAAGGTTCTTCCCCACCCTGCTGAGAATCCCGCAACATGTACACACACGGGTCCAATCTGGATGGCGTCCATGATAGACTCCTCACTGCTTCGTCGAAAGTGCTGAACCATTTTTGTGGACTGTCGTTTAGTCCGTACAGAGGTCTCACTACCTCAAACAACTGGTCAGGGTCGTGATCCGGAAGAGGATAGTTCTTTGGGCAAGACATCCAGAGACGTTGATCCCTCTTTAGTTCTTTGGTCTCCAAAAAGGCCCCTGTCGCATCACCCAATTGTAGCGAGAAGTGACAACTTGCTATTGTCTGCAAAACTGCGAATCGTCCCTTGGGTGATATAGTCGGTGACTGTGTTTTGCCTCATCTGACCAAAGCAAACAAATCTGGATCCTTGTCGCCCCTGGCCGTCCATCTAGCCTTCACTATTTCATCGCCTGTGTCGTCGGTCTTGGGAGTCAGGACCAATCGACTGGGCACTATCCTCTCAGGATGTTGTTGCCTGATCCTTCAACACTCCTCCAGTGAGCATGGTCGCAGAGCCTTCTTATCTGCGACCACATTCTTCACTTCCTTTCTAATTCCGGCAATGAGTTTCTCCTTTCCTTCTTGAGTTACCCATTGAACCTCCTTGATGTTGATCTCCTTTCTCCCTCCAGCTAAAAGTACTTCGTGCCCTGTTTCCCCAACATCTTCCGTTGCCAACACCCATTCCTGGTCCTCTACCCCATACTCTGTTAGTGCAACATTGAACGATGCTGAATCCAACATGGGTTTCCGTTCTGTCCATAAACTGTTGGATGTTGATCCCGATGAGGATGATGAAGATGTGGCACTTCTTGATCCACTGTCGCTGGAAACTGGGATCGGTACTTGTTCTGGTATCCTTGTTGGTGGGTTTGGAAGTGACTGAGGGTATGTTTGTCCTCCAACTCTTTGCTCTTGGCGGAGTCTCTTTAGCTCGGGTTCTGAGCCTTTTGGTCGGATGTGCCCATCAAGACGGTTTGCTTGCTGGTGGGTTGGATGGTATAGACGCTCGGGCTGATCTGCGGCATCCATTGGTCCGTGCTGCTGCTGGCCCCTTGATGATTGTTCCGGAAAAAGGTCTCCTGGGGGGAAATCATCCTTCGTGATATCGATGAAGTTTTTCTGGGTATGCTTTGTAAAACTTCTGGAAACAACTGGGCTGCGGCAGCACGGATATCCCTGACCAAAAATCGATCAGCTTCTCGCTCTGAGGCCGTCCGTAGTCGCAGCTGTTCTGGTGAGCATTTCACAAATGAACCATGCCTTGATAACCAATAGTTTCCCCCAACTTCACCGGCCACAATCCCAGGACCCCTCCAAACGAGCCATATTCTTCTTGATGCCCCGTCCCCTTCTCCAAACTGCTACTTCATCTCCTGCTCTGAATTCTCTCCTAGGTCTAGGCCTCGCATTCAAAGCGATTCTTGCTGCTCGATGGTCTAACGACTGCAGAAACGCCTCTCGAGCCCTTTGTCGAGAACGGAAAGAAAAGGCAGCGATGGCATCTTCCAAAATTGCTTCATTGGATATCGGGTTTGGGGGTTCATCCAAAAGATCATCGCCTGGGAATTCTGGGTCTCGTCCAAACACCCGTCTGTAGCCTCCCCGTCTCATCAGTTGGTTCTTAGCCTCCGGTGTACTGTCCACGCATTCCAACCGTTGATTGTAGTCATCCGGTTGCATTTGGTCTATAACCTTCGTCAACATGGTTGAAAAATGCGTACCCTGGACTTCTACGTCTCCCAACTGTTCATGTGCTTCTCCAGGGATGTCCAATGGGGTTGTACCGTCTCGTTCGAGTGCATCTAGAAATGGCTGACCTAGGTTGCATCTGCTGGCGTCAAATTTCACATACCTTGGTCTCCCAAACGATCGTGTCCACATCCGATACAGCCTCACCAAGACGTCTGATGCTTCTGTTTCCCGGAAGGGGTAGATTTGTTGGAAACCTGATGCCCTGCATACGATGTTCAGAGCTTTGTTTGCGTGTCTTTCTTCCACGTGGGAAGCCATTTGACATCCAGTCCAATGTATCGGAGCAGGGCTAGGTCTTTGCATGCAGCACTATCCTTCACTGCCTTTGGCTGCCGTCTAGCATCACACAAGTCACACTGAAAGCTCTTAACGATCTCCAGTACCTCCGGTTGAGCGCCGTGATGGCGTAAGATGCGCAGCATGTCATCCAGTGAAGCATGGCCCAAATTGACATGCATCTTCCTAATGGCATTCCTGACCCTTTCTTTGTGACCCTTTGTTGAGCTCCGATGTCTCAGTTTGGACGTCCGCCTGGCTAATAGGACAACAAAGATGCTCAAACTTCTCGTTACAGGCCAGTCCTCCTAGAATCTTGTATATCAATTTTCTGGGCACGCCTGTGTCTGAATGGACCGTAACTGTCCCCCTGACTTGCCTTCGACCACCTGGTGCTCGTGATCTCCACTGCATCGGAGCTGATAGCATAGCCACAATCCCGGAGCATTCATGCCCACTTCTTCCCGAAGAGCTTGTGCGATCCTTGCTCGGTCTCTGAGTCCCACTGAGCACGCCGGCACATCCACTCGGTGGCACTCCTCTGGCTGCTGCAGGTCGATCAAAGCAGGTTCTCTCCAGGCAGCACTTGTCGACGAGGATTCGAAAAGGAAAAGTCTCCCTTTTCTCATACGGTCTTTTGCAATCCTCGTACACCGTGCCACCATTGCCTTTGCCTCCACGATCGACTTGTTGAACTCAGCCAGGTCGTTCCTCCGCCATGGTGGCGTGGAGTTCTGAAGGCGCGATAGTGGTCCGCACGGCGGACTCATGATCACCAGGTCTGGGTCCTCTTCATCCAGATACTTCCACACTTCTGCCCGATCAGCTGCTCTCTTCCAGTCCAGCCGAAGGCTTTGCATCCTCTAATGCCAAACATGTGAGCCTTCTCCCCAAACCTTCCAGGGCAAAAGATCTCGACACAGGAAGTGTTGAGCGGCCATCACTGCACTGAGTGTCTTCTGGAGCCTCTTCCTCTTCTGGGCGGTGAAGACACGTTGTTCCCCATCATCATCCATATCTGAGAGTTCCGCTTCTGCCAGGTTGGCTGCCGGTCCTATTGTCGGTCTCTTCCTCCATGTCTTCTGGATGACTGCCGGTCTGGTTGTCCAGTTCCTCATTGCCATCGACCTGGGCTGCTTCCTCTGACTCCACTTCATACATCTCTGGGGTCTCCCTTGCACTTTCTCACATACTCCCAGCCTGCCACTGCTGCCATCATCTCTTGTCCTGACAACGGCGGTCCCCAGGTGTGTGGCCATTGCTCAGCAACTGTTCCGGTTCAAAGTAGTCATTGGACCAGGTCGTCACCTTGTTGTTGGGCATGGTCGTGGCATCTTTGCTCGATTTGCCTGTCCCCTTTCCTTTCTTGGGACAATTGCGACTAAAGTGCCCGACCTGTTTGCATCGGAAGCATCGAACTCGGCTCTCCAACTTCTTGAAGTCTTTGCCTGTGGTGTTTCGACTCGCTCCAAAACCTCTGGCCAGCTTGGTTTGGTTGATTCCTGCCCTCGTCTGTTTCCAGGTCAGCAGGATGTCCACGCGGTCCTGCTCCTCCATCTCATCATCCGGGGCATACCCAGTCATACCCAGCTTGAGCCAAGTACACTTCAAAAGCGTTCTCATCGGTCAGCGTGTCCTCCTCTGATATGGGCTCTTCATCTTCAACGCGATAGGTCCCTGTCTGTCGTGCCGCTTGGAACAGATTGTCCGGGTACGTGGTCCTCAACGCCGCAGCCACATCCTTCTCGGTGTACGACTGCCTGGCGGCTGCCATATCCACGGGCGACCTCAGGCAAGACCACACCTTCAGCCTCCGCAGCCGCGAAAGCCGCCCTCGCCTTGCCCGTGTAGACCGCTGTGCTCTCCCCTTTGTCCACCTTCAAATCGAAGACCTGGTCGAGCACCTTGCCCAGGCGGTCATGTGTCGCCTCGGCCGGGAATCGCTCATCCAACACCTGGAACACAACCTCCTCGCCGCCTTCCTCCTCAATGCGGTCCATCGGGATTGAGTCCAGAGCACGTAAAGCAGTCCCGTCCAGCAAGGAGAAGATCAGGCTGCCATGTGTTTCCTTTGCGATCCCCTTGGCCTTTTGGACTGTGAGATAGGCCCTGCTTCATCGACGCCAGCGTTCGTAGTCCTTCGATGAGTTGGCACCCTCTCCGTCGAACCTCTTGGTCAGTCCATCCAGCTTCTTCTCGTCTCATCTGCCCCCGCGGCAGCCCTTGCGGGCTCCGCTACCAATTTAAAGGCTTGGTCGACCTTTGAAGATCCGAGCCGCCCCTGCGGCTGAAAGCGAAGCGTCCTTTTGACCCGGGCGTCGAGTCTAGCTCCTGCCACATCCAATGGCCTGCATACTCGAGCCTAAAAGGCCCCAACACATATGCCTTGAATCAGGCTCAAGTGAAAAACACAGACATGCTATCCCAGTTTACCCAGAGCTTCTGGACGCCTTGAGATGGACCGATAGAATAGAGGCTGCTTGAATAGCAGATTTGTAGTCATGGTTGCAGTAGGTTAATCACAATCACTATACAGAAATGCGCAAGAAAATCTATCAAGCTGGCGCTGGCGTCAGGCCAGAGAAGATTCTGTATCACCTGAAAGGCAGAGGTCGTCTTGCAAAGCCGGTGCTGCTGCACAAAGTCAGCTTTCTCCCGAAGCGACTCCATGTATCCATGGAGGCCCGAGGCTTTCTCGAGAATCCGAACCGCGAATCCATGCGAATCCGATAGCCTTCTGAATCCTAATATATCCTAACCATCTGTTTGCCAGTGTCTAGATCTGTCATGCAAAGTCACCAATGACCGCTAATGTCCCCATCAACAGGCCCCAAAGCTGAGTGGCTGCAAGCTGACGTGGTCAGAGTAAGCTACCTCTGAGAAGGATATCAAGAAATTGAACAGGAACCTCGCTGGCATGTGGTTCGGTTAGACAATCTGGCAACTGAAGATGTTCGAACTGGTCATCGTCTATCTACTCCGAAAGGAAATGGTACCATTCTCCCAATCTTCCAGCAACACGAAAGGGCACCTCTCAAAAGTCGGTAGTGAAGACGCTCGCCCACGAGTCGCAGCTCTTCCTGGTGGGGTCAACTACATCTGACCGACATGGCGAAAAGACAGGGCGCTTAACGAGGTACCTTGGAATAGAACGGTGCACAGTGATGCGATGCAATTGGAGTCAGTTTACCCCAATGTGAAAGTTCAATAAAAACATAGTGTGTATATATATATATATATATGTATGTGTGTGTGAGTGTGTTTGTTTATTTATTTGTTGTTATATCTTGTTATTGCTGAATAACGGACTGTACAACTAATTAGCGAATCAGGGTTTGTTGTTACAACTTGGGAATAGTTGTTTGTGAGTCTTGATCAGGGTTACTTTTCATTTCAAGACAACAACCAGGATATGATCAACGGCCAAATGGTCTGCACATCTCCAATCCCATCTCTCGCGTTCAGTTGGTGTGCCTCAATCCAAGCCCGCTGAGCTGCCGACCACGATAGAGCCAGTCTCGAGTCGCTTCTCCAGCTGCGGGCTCTTGAGCTCCTCCCAGGTGGAAGGAGGTCCGGCAGCATCCAATCTGTGAGGGGTCACTTGTGATCGGTTTCCATGTAAAATTTATACAGGCACAACGCAAGGATCTCGAAAGTAGATGTGGAAGGCTTTGAATGTGTCTCCTAAGCACACAAAGGCAGGTTAGGGCTGATCCGCCTGGTTCTGGGGTTCTCCTAACCCACATCGCCCCACGCCTTCGCATGGTCCTTTCCGCAAAAAGAATTCCTCCGAATATGGCAAGGGCATGCAAGGGCTACTTGTGGGAGCAGCTTTGGAGGTTTGGGCCACATCCATTGGATCAAACAACCTGCTGCATTGGAGATCCACTTCGGGCCCACCCATGGTTCTTTTGTCGGGTGTCTGTGTTTCAAATGTGGACTCTTTTTGGCCGTCATCGATTCTGGGTATAGCTGCTCCTCTCAATCAGAACAGGAACAGCCACGACCAAGCAAATCTTGGGAGCATGAGCCACAGGAGCAACAAGTGCATGCAGATTCAGTCTTCAGATCACGAAGGCATCAGCATCAGGATCCATCTGCCATGGGGAGACTACGATCTGTCACCAGACCAACCGCATGCGAATTGTGACAAGTGAAGGAGTTTGACTGAATGCTCTTCGGACTTGCAGGTGTGGGGGTATGGTTGCCATACAAATCTGTAACAAACCTCCTCAAAGCATAAGGCAAAGCAAATCGTGTGGGTGTGGAGGTCATTCATCTATCCCAAAACTGATCATGGTTGATCATGCACCAGATCGGTCCTGGAGCCTGAGAGGTAGTAGAATTGTCCCTTAGCTCCTAGTGAAATTGCCTAGAATGGCCTACTGGCCCGTGGTGAGCTACACCTCGATCTGGGAATTTTTGTGTGTCAAACACCACCCATGATATATTTAAACTACACTACTAGTCAGCGGAGGGTGATGTAATGGGCCATGCTTCCTGTGCTCTGTGGTTCTGCGTGGCCCCAAGCCGCAAAAGAAACAAACACTTTCTCGATTTATCTCTCCGTCGATAAACACTTCGTCAATCTCATGCAGTTGTGCATGAAGGGGAAGACCAGCATTGAGCTGGATTCAAGAAAATATTAAAAGTCAGGAACACGCTGGAACTGCAGTTGCTCCGTCTCACCATGCCAGTGCAATTGTCTGCATTTGCACAACTTGAGACACTGAAGCAATTGTTGCCAGCTGCGTTTCCAAAGCACAAAAATGGAAATGGGTTTCAACGCTTCAGCAAAGATTGATGCTCTGTCACAGCCAAATGCATGTGACACGTGAGCTGTTGGCTCTCTTCGAGGTTGAGCACCTCCAGGCACTCAGTGATCTTTACAAACAAAATATTCTTTAAATGCATCAGGGCTTGGGCTTATGAGGATCATGAAGCGGAATTGGTCCTGCCCCTTCACAGTTTTCTTTCAGAAGGATCTTTAAGCCAACAAGCTCACCTTTCAGTCTATTTTAAACTATGGAGCCGCATCGTCCTTGGAATCCGCTGACGAAAACACGACGAGAAACCTGCGCACTCTGCATCCCCGTGATGAACACGGGTACTTCATGGTCAGTGCGACAATCCAACGAGTCTATGTCTTGACTCAAATGGGAAAATGTGCCACGTGCGGATCTGAGGGGGCTTCTGCCTCAGAACACTCACAAAAGCACATACAGTTGCCACTTTGCCAACAGCTTCAATTTGACAATTCAGTGTCCTGCAGCCACCCAGATGTTCAAAAAGGAATCCAATCAATGTGCGAGTCAACCTGTCGGACTTTCCTATCCAGCTTGCCTTTAAACACAGCCATTGGAGTTTGGGCACGGGCACAGCCCCGGCCCAGTCAGTCTAAGACATGGCCTCCGAGCTATCCACTGACCTGGCGCGCGAGCTCAGCAAACACTGCCCTCGGGCGAGAACTTCCAGGCTCTGCCCCCACGAATGCCACTGCTGTAAATTTAATTATGAGTGAAGCTCTCAAGTGTTCATGACATCCAGCTACCGGTGACCAGTAACGACTTTACTTTTGGATTGAACATGTGTGTGTGTGTCAATCTTGTGTCATGTGTACCCCACAGTGAAACCCGCCAAACAACTTGCTCACCTGCCTCATTGCTCTCTAAGACCCCTTCGTAGTTGACGTAGAAGAGAACAATGTATAATAGTCTAATTGAATTGTCTGCAGGGCAATGTTCAAACAGTTTGGCTTAACCCCCCCTGCCAGCATGTGGCATGCTTCCGAATGGTGGAGCGTGCTTCCAACGTTGGGGTAGTCATGGAAGATAGTCCCGCTTCGCTCTTTATCATTAACTATCTCAGTCTCATTTACGAAGCACCACCGGGAATGAAGTTGGAGAAATCGGTTGCAACGTACTGCGTCTATGTGCCTCTGCGTTCTTTTCAGTCATACAAATATATATATATATGAAAAAGTCAAGAAGGCCCGAGGATGTTACCGGGGCCAAAACCCTCCCAAAATCTCCTAACCGCACCGAACATGCACTGTGCAGTTGTGCAAAAATATCTTATGAACTGGCGTGTGGGCCAAAAACGAACAAGGCCAACCCATTGATCTACCTCCTCGTGGTTGGTGAGATCAGTGAAATGGAAGAGCAAAAGTTCTTGCCCAGGAGCTCCTCGAGATCTACGTCATGCAGGTCTGTAGTTGACGGGGAAATGAAAAACATTGAAACACTATACAATTCCTCAAACTGACTTCACCCCACCAGCCACCAGATATCATCTTTTCCAGCACCTCGGAGATCAACTCAACAAGAATCTACGGTGAATTGAGCAACACCATCTTGCTTGGATCGTCTTTGGAGGATTGCTTTGGGCCAGCCACAAAAACTTTTCGGATGGGGGAGAGTGATTGAACTGATTCAAGCACCAGCATGCTTTTCGGATGAGGTCCTGGTAGCACGGTCTTCTGGATCGTCACCGAGGCATCCACGAGTTCACCTGTCTTCCGCCGCAGGGGGACCTGCACACCGGTCGTGGGTGCTAGACCCAAGCCATGAAGCGCCATGTTGTAATATATTTCCAGCTGCGGATCAGCCATTCCTGTTGCAGGGTGACCATGGTGCTCATGAAAGCCATACCGTTCCCGAACAAACCTACTTAATCAGGCCTAATCCAAACATAACATCATTGCCAGACTGCTAATCAACAAGAGGTTCTCAGAGAGCGTTCGCCGACCTGGTGATTGGAGTAATTACAAGTCAGGATTAATATATCCCCCCTAGTTAACCCGAGCCCACAAAGCCGCCGGAAATTGTCCAATTTAAAAGTATTATTGGCTGTTGATTTCCCCCCCTATGGTCTAGTTTTCTACCAACAATCCCCCAGTTAATCCTAGCCCACAACCAGGTCAATTTTTCGTATTACTACTACTACTACTACCACTACCACTACTACTACTACTACTACTCCTCCTCCTCCTCCTCCTGCTGCTGCTGCTGCTGCTGCTACTGCTACTGCTACTGCTGCTGCTGCTGCTACTGCTACTGCTACTGCTACTGCTACTAGCTATTGCTGCTGCTGCTGCTGCTGCTGCTGCTGCTGCTCCTGCTGTTACTGCTCCTGCTCTGCTACGGCTACTGCTACTACCACCACCACCACTACCACCACCGCCACCATCACCACCCTACCACCTACTACCTACTACATGTTTGATGAAAACCTTAAAAATGTCTAGGGCTCAGGGCCTATAAATTGCCTTTTTCAAAAACAATTAAACAATCATTTGACAAGCTCACAAAGGGTACCCCTCACAAGGGCCGGTCCCCCATCAATAATCTGCACAACAACCCCCTTTAATTTGATCCTGTGTCCCTGGCCTTTTCTTTGCGCTTGTTTAAACTTGTTGTGACTACTACTACCACTACTACTGCTGCTGCTGCTCCTACCACTACTATTATTACTGCTACTACCACCACCACTACTACTACAACTACTACCACTACCACTACCTACTACCGACTACCTACTACCTTTACCTACTACCTACGACCTACTACCTACTACCTACTTCCTACTACCTACTACCTACTTCCTACTACCTACTACCTACTACCGACGACGACTGCGATGGCTCCCTGAGCCGATAATTCAGGGGGAGTGGACCTCATGAGTGTTTGAGTGTCTTCTCATACCTTCTTGACCTTGTTGACCTTCCATGTGGGGGGGAGGGTTTATTAATCCGGGGTTGACATTAAAGCAACCCCCCACGGTGCAGTGTTTTTTGCAACCATTGGTAGGTATTGCGCAGGATCCTTCACCTGCAAATGGCCAAGTGACGTGCAACACCACCTGCAACCAGGTTAGAAGCTCTACATGAAGAGTTTCTGAAGACTCATCTTCAGCGATTGGTGTGAAGACTTGCTGGCTCCTGTGAGGGACAGCAACCGCAAGATGGACTTGCCCGTCAACTCCTCTCTCGAGTAGCCGAAGAGCTCCTCGAAGCTGGAGGAGACCAGGTTCACCTGGGTCGGCTCATATAAAGAGACTGCCAGGTCATCGCTGTGGGATCTCTTGCAAATCAATTTTGATTTCAAGCTGCAGCCAAAGAAGCCAACTAGCAATAAAAAAAGAAATTCTTGTTCGGGAGGCGGCCTAGAGTGGATTAGTTGCTCTCGTCTCCAGTGGCTCTGGGTAAAGCCTGCCGGGTTTCCAGAACCCACCAACAGAATCTGGAGAATCCTGAGAGGTTTCCGGATTTCCATCGATTTGTGTTTTTTGTGGCGGGGCAAGTTGATGAGCTAAGGCCACGCAAATCCCTGTGGGAGAATGTCCCAAAGGCCTCAGAAAACACTGCAGAACCTCCACTTCTGCTAGTCTAACCAGCAATCGCAGCAAATCTCTAGCAACTCTGATTCTCCCTCTTCAGGGAGCTGTGCGATGGAGGAGGTGGGGTGGCTGGTGGAGGACGTTTGCCCTCAATCCCGTTCTTCCACATGAACAGGAAAAACAAGCTTCATTCCTGTACTGTTCGCTTGATTGATTGCACAGCTGAGCCACGCACCAGCCTTTTGGGCAACGCACATCGGAACAGTAGGCTGCGGTTTGGAGCCATCTTTTAGACTCCCTCAAACATGGATGACTTCTCAAAAGCACAAATCTGGCAGCATCAAAAATGGCATACTTTATAGTGTTGACAAGCGAGAAGAGGCCTCCAGCAAAGAACTTTAGCATGCCATCAGAAACAAGGAGGACAACTATGGCATACACAGTGTCATAGAAAAAAGGCGACTGCCAGGAACCACCATCCATAAGTCGTCTCAAGGTCCCATCCCACCCCGGGCAGACCGGCGGTGGTAGACACCAAGCAGCAAGCCAGCGACGCTGCAGGGAGGGTAGGGAGGGGGAAGCGAAGCGGCAGGAAGCGGAGGCGGCAGAGCGGCGCAGCATCTCTGGGAGTGGTAGCAGGTGAAGAAGGCGAGCGCAAAGGGTAAGTGAGTTGCCCAAGCCAAGATTGTTCCAAGAGCACGATCAGGTGATCCTCCACAACCCAACTAGCCTGAAGTAAGTGCCATGCCATACCATTCACTTCCTCCCAAATCGCCACCAAAATGACACCCAGCGCTCGAGAAGCAGCGCAACCACGGTTGCAACCAGCTTCGGGTACAATAAAAGCACGGTCAGCCCCACCAACAATTAAAGGCGCAAACGAAAAACATTTGCGCCAAAATGCCTGCTTGATGGACTGAAGAGGCGACTTCCACCAACAAGTCTGGCCAGCTTTTGCATCACCAAGTGCTAAAGGCAAAGGACGCACCACGGGAGGTCCGTCTGGAGATGTGGAATTCTCTAACAAACCAGGCCGAAGGACTTCCAAGTATTGGGCAGCTTTAGCCACAGCAGAAATCATCTGACGGCGGGCAGAACCGCCGTGCCAACGTGAAGCAGCTGCCAAAAACTCTGGATGACCAAGCGCCTCCTCAACCCGCTGACCTTGAAAGGGGCCGGAATCTGAGAACCTACCTCAAAGTTGGCAATCTCGTCGACCGTCTTTGCTAGGACAAAGGTTGGTCTAACGTATCCCGTACACCACCACGAGCTGGAATATCCCTTTGTTTGGCCAAAAAATAAGATTATGTGCTGTTCGAGCATGGCTCCAGCAATTGCTTGCGACATACGAGTTGCAGAAGAAACAAAAGAGAATCAAACTTTGGAAGTCCAAAACCCAGAGCTCGCATGAGCAAGGATTCCAGTACATCTTCCACCACCTCAAAACTAGGGCTCCTTGAGCCTAAAAACAACTCACTTCTGCAACTCGGCGTCGCCCACGGTCAGAAACAACGTGAGTGGCATGAGCAAATGGCTTCTTGCAAGTAGGATTCCAACGTTGCTGCTGACTTCCACCTGCCTTTGTACTGCACCCTTCCCAAATTCTGCTCTGACCGAAAAAGATGTGTGGCCCCCCCGCGCGAAACGAGGCCGGGGAGTAACCAACTTCATGTATATAGATCCAGCCAGGCGCACGCAGCCTTCAATAAAGAACTCCATTGGAACCGTGAAATGGGGAAGACAGGGTCACTGGAACGAAGTCCGTGACACCACCAGCTCAACCAACTGATGAGAGAAGCATCCGTGCAACAAATTGAGTTTTCCAAACTCTACGAGTTTTGGGGTTCCGTGTCACAATCACCAAATTGGGATCAGGGCCAATCAGCTCAGCACTTGGAAATACAATGTCCCGACATTGAAGATTTAGAGCTTTGCCAGGACGTAGGAGACCTTCAAAGGACAGCCAGCTGGCAAGAGACATAGACCACCGCCGACGACGAAGCCGACCAGATTGACGCAAGCCCAAGCTCATGCCCGCAAGGACAACCGCCTCACGATCACCAACTCTGGGCGTCGATGGCATAGGAATTCTCCAGCCCTTGATCGAAGACCACGTCCCTCGCAGTAGGCTCCCAGACAGGTGCAGTCGACGTTGAGCTGCGACCACACCCATCACGACATTGCGAAGTTCTTCGCCTTCTTCAAAGGCTGTCTGAACAAAGCCCTCTAGCACCCGGTCGAATGAGCGCGGATCTGACAACGTAGACAAGGACACCCCATTCTCGCGAGCCCTACGCGCAATCCACTCCCAGCCACGAAGAAGGTCTCGACGGTAAGTCGACGACAATCCGACAGTCGCCAGCCGCACCATCACCACCCACCCCAACTCAGCAAGCGAAGCGCCAACTGTTGGCAAAAAGCCTGAGGGTAATCCCAAATTTGAACAGCTCGTCGCCCGCGGAGAGGAACCCCGTGATCATGAGTACCCGGGCAAAGTTGACACCAAGAAGAACTGATCCATGGACAAGAAGTGAGCAACCGCCTAGCCTTTTTGTTGGGGCTAGCAGCACCAGTCCACTGGCACCAGGCGAACTTCACGCCTCTTGAGTAGCAGCTGAGTTTCATGAAGGGCCCACGCCCGACTGTTCCGAGGATGTTCAATGGTGAAAGGGATGCCCAATGATAAACACAGGTGGGCAAGGCTAACATTTGCAGCCACAGCCGATTCTCTAACGCAACCTCCGGACGGCTGCATCACCTGCTGGACTTCCACCCGGACGAAGGGGCCCACCATGATCCAAGTTACGAAGAGGAGAGAATGAACCTCGCGGTGGAGACATCCAAAGCCAACCCACCTCACCATTTTTCAGCGCCTCTTCAACCGCAGGGATCCATGCGTCAAGCACCCCAACAACATCAACAACCTCTCTCATGGGCGCACCCAAGGCACGATGCACTCGCGTGAGTTGGTCTGAACCCACAAATGGCTTCAATTGGCGCCCTAGCCCAAAGCGTTTCACCCAACTGGGTAGTGGTTCGGGGGGGGAAGTTCACAGCGGGATTGCAGGTTGTATGCACGTAGTTGAGACCCAATGAAATGTCCGAAGCTACCAAATGAGGAACTAATGCTCTGAGGACGCCGTTGATCTTGCGCGATGAGGATCTACCTTTTCCGACACAACCAACACATACTTTTGAATCAGTCAGAAAAAGATGAACACGCCCATGTTGACGGGGATCTCGGGCTTTACGCACGACCTCACGCCTCAATGCTCGAAGTTCTTGTAGATTCACATGGTGTGTGCGAGCGTGTCTAAAACTGTAGCTGGCAGTTGTCTGCCAACCGGCTCATTCGGCTCAACGGCTGCTCTGTGCCATCCAGTCTCACTGGGGCTTCACAGTATTCGCTCCTACGAAACAGCTCCTTTGCTAAAGCTTTTGCGATGAAAGCTTCCGCGGCAGCTCCAGAACTAGGGATGGCATCAGTCGCAATCAGTTTCTGGCTCCGCAATTCATCACAAATGTCTGCCGGCACTCGTTTCCATTGATTACCCCCCATAGAGTTCACGCCGAAACTGTAAACAGAAACAGGTGTATCCAAGTAACTTTTGCAAGATTTCCTTCGTCGCAAAACCTCCTCTGAGTACTACAGCAATCAATTTCCACAGGTCGCGCCAATTTGCGGAGCTGCCACTGTACCACGGAGGCCATTGACCTCTGCTCCCCATGCCCGAAAACTAGTTTCACCAGTGAACGCCTTGCGCACCGCCCTCTGAAGGTCCGCTTTGACATAAGCCTCTCTCTAGCTTTGTGAATAGACTGCATGTCTTCGCCGTAATCTCGCCCAGCAGCTTACCAGCGGCGCGACGGACATTCCGTCCCACGTGATAACCCGCCTGCGGCTCATAGCCCCCACCGACTCCGGGCAGCCCAAAGTCACGAAGTTGAACCAGGCAAACAAAGTATTAACCCAACGCTTGGCCCACAAAGTCTTCGTTGGTTTACCCTTGAGTCGGCTTCCCCACGCCAGAGCTTCACAAAAAGGGAGAGCACATGGAAACAGCTTGTCATTGTCAGTGAGAACTGGCAAGGTACTTTGAGCGTTGCTAAACCAAGAAACATAACGACTAAACTTCGAATTCTTGCCCGGAAGGAACGGATCGTAAAGCGCCCTCCCAAGTTCAAAAACATGCTTAGCTTCCTCAGATTGGCCCCCACTCACTTCTTGCCTTCTTTGGCATCGTCGTCGTCTGCGCCGGCCAATTCACCTGCTTCTTGAGGCGAGCCAGAGCTGACAAGTGGCCTGAGATCACCGACATTTCTTGTGTCAGCAAACTCCTTTTTGGCCAAAGGGTCCACCAAGCCTGTCAGAAGCCAAGCTGACGTCCAATCTCCCAATTGTAGGGCACATTGCACCTTTGACTTCAAATTCTGGATCGCCTGGGCACAAGCCGCCTCCGGCTGCTGATTGCGGAGAAGTTCGATCACGGCTACATCCTGCATGGCGCATCTCTGGATACCTTTGAACTTGCTCCATGGTTGCCGCTTCACCCAATCTTTCAGCGTCCAACTCTGACCAACCACCACTCCTAGGTCTTGAATCACTTCGCGCTCGAACTCGCGGATGATCTTCTTTGGGTGGTCCACTATCCTCTGCTGCATGTGGTGCAAGGTCTTCACTGCTTTCATTCCCTTGTCCTTGTCGTCGTTGCCCGACACGTCGGAGTCGGAGCCACCACTTGAACTGTCCTCTTCCCTTGCCCGCCGGCTTCGGCGACCTTTGCGGGCATCCTTGTCGAGGAGCTTCATCAAGACAAAGGGAGTGAGGTCTGGCATTTGACTGCTGGCCGCTGCCTGCTGGCTGAGGAGCTGCATCATGAGGTCGTCGACTGAACTCTTGCCTTTGGCTTTCTTCTCTTTCTTTCTGTGGGAACGAGTGGCCCCGCCTGGTGGTTTGAAGCGAAGAGTTTCTTCTTCTGACTCGTCTGACCCCTCTTCGCTCTCCTCTTCGGCTTCGGGGCTTCCCCAAAGCTGACTGAAGGCACCCAGCTGCTTCTGAACATCTGGTGACATTTTGTTCTCCTTGGGTCTGGGGCCTCGGCCTCGCTGCTCACAAGAGACGCTTTCTCTCCCCCAAACCATGTAGCTCTGCTTTTTCGAAGATCCGGCAAATTGCCTCTGACTGAGGAGGGCCAGTGAGCCGGCTTCTGAAGGCCAAGTGCAGAAACGGGTAGCCGCGCAAAGCCTATCTCACTGCGAACTACAGCTGCCGCGAACCCTTCCACCACACCAGGAGCCACAGCCACCACAGCTGTCGCCCCGTCAATCTCCACAACCCAACCAGCTGTCTTCAGGCCGGTCCCATCTCCATCAATCGACAAAGCAAAGAACACGCAGGCACCCTCTCTAGCCATGCTCCTTAAGGGGGCCTGAGCCTAAGAAAGCTTGAGAGGACGTTGCCCTCAATCCCGTTCTTCCACATGAACAGGAAAAACAAGCTTCATTCTCCCTCTTCAGGGAGCTGTGCGATTCGGCTTCCCACAGGTCATTGACTAATTTGTCTCTGTCACTTGTGGCTCGGTGCTGAGATCCTCCTTCCGCAGCAGCGTGGCGGCCACGGCAGCACCTCCAAAGGTGCCCTTGAGAAACGTGGCGATGGGATCAGTCCCCCGAATGGCCTCCGGGCGAAGGTCCTCCGCCAGGGTCGTTGAGAAAAGCGATGGAAAAGCGGAAGTGAATCACGGACCTGAAAGATGTTTTGATCGGATTAGTACGGCGTCCAGCCTGGGGGGAGCGGTCTTTTATGGTCTTTTTCATCAGGTGGGTTTAGGGGTTTGATCAAGTTGGCTTGGGGGGATGTGAGGCCCGCCATTCAGATGGTCATCGCAAAACAGGTGGAAGATGCCAGACACCCTCTCCTTAGTCACTTCGCCCTTTGCAAGAGGGGCTATCTTGGCCTCAGTACGGGGCGGAGCGGCCTGACCAAAGCAAGCACAGTTCAAAAATGACTGGAATGACTGGAAGTTCTGATCCCAGAAATGGTAGGTTGATCATCACAAGATCCCCGTCAACGCAAACATGTTTCGGCATCTCTCCCATCACGAACGGCCTCAAGTTTGGATTCTGGCGCGAAGAGATGTGCCGCAAAGTGCAGGAGAGGGCAGCCAAGAGCTGACGATCTCCCCATCCGAATCTGTACCTGCGCCCCTCCAAAGAAGAGTCTGCCGGAATGGTAGTTGTCCTTTGTCAGCTGGAGCCGAAAGCCACGAAGTTGATTATACTTAATGCACATGTGTTGTGTCCTTCAAGTTTTGGCCTACGGCCCGAGAACCGTAGTAGCGTTTTATGGTACTTGAGAACTTAATCATCATCATCACCATCACCATCACGATCACGATCCTTATCACGATCCTTATCACCATCACCATCACCATCATCATCATCATCATCATCATCATCATCAGTCATCTTCTGTCATTGGTTTCACAACATTGTCATCGGTTTCACAACATAAATTTGTCATCATCAGTTTCACAACATTCTTCGGTGGTCCTTGTACTGTATATTGATAGCTTCTCGGTTCCTCTATGTGATATGGTGGTTCCTGTCTCACTCTATTTTAGATTTGAAAGACTGCAAACACAGCAAGTTTTGCATATTGGGCTTTGGTAAAGGCATTCTGTCGTCTCATCATGCAAATGTCGTGACTTACGTGAGAAGCTTCCAATGGAGGTACATGAATAAGAATGTAGACTTGGCAGCCACAACGGCATGTCGCATTCAGGACTTGAACCGTGCCCAATGAACTGCGTGGAAAACTCTGTCTAAAGGCGTCGCTTTTTCCAGGTGTCACATTGTGCAAATGGGACTTCTCACTGAAAAAAAACACAATTTAAAAAAAAAAAAGCCTTGGAATTGAGGCTTCGTTTGCTGGCCTTCCAATTCAAACACTGCAGAAAACAGCGCTTTTAACGACATTCGTGCCTTGCACAAACGATAAAGACACAAAAACGCGACTTCAGTTTCGGGCTGCCGGGAAATGTGTGTGCCATGTGTTCTATTTCTATGGCCAAACTGACCTTAAAACAATACAATTTCTTGGTGTAGCCTGTGTAAAGAAATTAAGATCAAAACGAAATGGATAGTGGGATTCTAAACGACTAGGAGGCCATCCTTGAGCTTGTCCATTTCAACCTTCCGAAGGCAGATCTTGCCAGCAACTCTTGTTTGCACAGAGATATGATATCACCCAAACGACATGCTGCAAGAACACAGTTGACCACCTTTTCTGCACCTCATCAGAAAGTGAAATCCTCTGCTTTTCGGAGCTTCACACCTGTCCTGACCCTGTCTCACTAGGATGCCTCCCGTGCCAGAGCCTCCAATGACCTCTCCAGCACGTGAAATCAGAAAACAATGAGCAATCTTTGAGCTACTAAAGGCCCCTAAAAGACCATGAACAGCCAGGCAGTACTTCCAAGCATGCCTTCCCCACATCCACCACTCGGAGTCAAAAGGTGGTTGAATCTTACCACGTCTGTCAGTGTGAATTCTCACCGAACCCACCTCCCACTGCGGCATGGCTCATCCTGGAGGCCCGTGAGGGCTGGTAGAAGTTCTAAAACTTAAGAAGAAGGTGGTCCTGTTTATGCTTCAAAATGGAGGACACCCACACTTAGATGTTTCATCAATTCATCTTTCTTGGCAGGTTCTCGGCATGCAGAGGATGTGCGATGCGGCATCCAAATTAGTCCCTTTGTGTAGTGCAGGGCATGCACTGTTGCGTGACAGAGATTGGGTTCCTGGCTCAGCCATGTCCTCATGGCAGGCCTTGTGCCACAAAAAGGTCAGCAGATCTGACAATCGTTATTTTTGCAACGGGCATGCACTCAAGCTTTCCAGAGATGCCCGACAGCTCAATGGCACTCCATGTCTGACACATCCTACCCTCAAAACATCATTCTGGAAATTCATTTTGCAAAGCGTCTGCAAAGTGATTTGTTTAGGCACTCAGTCACCTTTTCAGAACTACAATCGGTCATCACTCACCAAAGGTGCTGAACCTTCCAGGTTCATCTTGGGAAACTCTAAAAGCTCCTACCGAAGGTGTAACACTTGCTAAGGCTTGTTCCACGTGATTGAAAGGATGGCTTTGGAGTCTTGTAGTCTTGTGTCTCAAGCTGTGGGTTTGCTCTGACAGCATTCTCAAAGCCAAGGCATCCTATGCGACAAAAGGAACAGAAGCAACAGGTGCGGTGGATGCAAGCAGAATCCCGCTACCTGCCAGCAATCGCCATGACCGGCCTGGGGCAAACCCTGCTGCTAGTGGCAAAAGCAAATCACTTTACAAGACAATCAGCAATTTGATAGCAAGGGGGTTGTCAACAGGCTTGTGCAAGTCCTTCAGCTGTACACAACAATGAAAACTCAAAGTCCATACACCATTGCATCAAACCCACGTCAGATTGCCAGAGTAGTGCCGTAGCATGACAAAAACAGTGTATGCGCACATGCTCCTCCAGAGCTGCATGTTAAGAGAGCGTGTGACCGGTCACGCAAACTTACAAAAGAATTCATAAGAAACAGAAGGCTGAGGAAGCGTTGCACAGGGCATCAAAACGAGCAAAATATAGGTAAAAGTCAAGAAACACAAAATATTGAAAATAGAACAAGGTTCTGACCAGTGTCGTAAGGTGTATCACGACAACAGTGAATCCCTAGCAGCAGCTTTTCCGTGTCCGATATCCCCATGCAAATCGGATATTCTAGTGACACATAGTGACGCGAAGTTTGAAGACCAATGGGAGACTTTTTGCCGCTCCGACTTCTGAGAAAAACCCAGTGACACTTGGGCCGCCATCCGTCCTTTTTCCAAGAAGCCTTTCTTGGAACAATCGATGCTTATTATTTGGGCATCGAGCACGTTGGCTACCTTTGCAATTGGACAAAGCGGTCCGCTTCAGCTTCAAGCCTGGCACGCGTCCAAACGATCAGAGAAACAAGCTGGCTTCCGAGACGTCATAGCTTTCAACGGACAAAAAAAGATTGTTTCAAAGGCATGGTCCATGGTACAAACTAGCTTTCGCTATACCAATCATCAGAAAACCCCTGAAGATACCCTTCCCCAAACTGCTACCCCTCCAATGATCTACAAAGATCCTCAAGAAGGATTTGCACGATTTGCAAGATCCCTTCACGGAGAAGGAAGCCACTAGTAACAAAGGGCATCGCTACTAGTTGTTGTCGCTCAGTCTTTGAGTATCTTGATATCTGCCGAGATACAAGCTCTCTCGGTCCCGGTGTTTGGCGCGAAGACCCTTGCACCTGGGGAGAAGCTCTGTTGGGGCAAAAAGAGAAACCGAGAAAGCGTTGTTCCGAAGCCTGAATCAGGAGAAAACGTCATGTCTAAGTTAACCCTGAATCTAAACAAAGCCAAGACCCTTGATCCAGGGAACAATACAACACCTGAATCTAAATGAACAAGTCAAAAAAGTCTGTATCCTCGAGTGAAGCCTCCATATTCTGAGGTACCCCACCCAGGAAATCATAGCATGGGTGTCCTTTTCGTTTGTAGATCCTCTAATGAATCTTGCCACTGCGGCAAGGTCATAAGCCAGCTGAGGAGCAAGAGCGAGCCCAGTAGGAGCAGCAGAAGGAACTGCAAGCTACAAAGAGCAACCAAAGCCTTGACAAGGGCAAAGCCAATGCATTTGCATTGTTATTGCGAGTCATTGTCAGAGTCATTCCAGTACCAATGATCCGACGATGTTGTTTCTTGCATCAAAAACCAACGTGGGTAGGCGGCCAGAAGAAACTTGAACAGTCGCAAAATGTTTCCACGATCCCTCTACACCCCACCAGGCTGCCTGCGTGTAGATGTCTGTCCTGGTCCAAAGACTCCACGGTCTGTCTGAAAGGCCGCTGCGATCGCTGGAAATCTGCAGGAAAGGGACGACCTCAGTCTTTCGGTCTTGGATTCGCTCCAGAGCACACAACCTCAAGTTCCCATGTCTTCAGTGACGAAGAATTATACAACTTTGCATGTGTTTCTTGAAAGGCCATGTATCCGCTGAAATAACGAATTAGAATTGGCCCGACATGAGAGAGCATGAAAGACAAGGACAAAGAGGAAGTATTCTCAGGGTTCTGCAACTGCCAGTAAATCGGCCAAGCGATAGCCAGCCAATGCCAATTGTCTTTTGGAGATCCTTCGCACTTTGGCTATGTATTCCTCCTTGGATTCATGCATCATCATTTTCTGAAACTTGCGAGGGCATCGGGCCATCCCCACTTCTACAACTACATGCGACGTGGCTGAACAAAAGCCGTCATCGCTGTCGTTGGAAGTTACTTTTCTCGGAAGTTGCAATGAACAGAAGAACAACCCCTACTGCCAACCACATGTGTGAGTTGAAATAGAGCTTCCCCTTAAAGGGAGGCCGTCTCCTGGTTCCCTGTGAACTCTTGGAAAGCAAATGAGTATATATTAATATATATTGAGTCAAACAGCAAACACAAAATGTCATTGACACTCCTTCGAGCTATACTGGTCGCTGCGTCGTTGTCTTGATGTTCCTCTGTGAAGTATGTGGCCTTGTGGTCACTCAACTTCTCCTACTGTGATTTTTGCTGATGTAGAGATGCACGCGGGTGTGATAGTGCTTGCAGTTGTGAACGACTTGTTGTTGTTGCTCTTGCCGGTGACGTTGCTGCTGCTGTTGCTGTGGCCGCCGCCGCCGTAGTGTTTGCCCCCTCTCCCCCCCCACCTTTGTCGTTGTGTGGTCATTGTCGTCGTTGCGGGGGATTGGATGGATTTTGGAGTCAGAAAAGCGTTGACTCCAGGTTTAAGCCTTCGGAAGTGCCTGTCCTAAAAGGGTATCGTCTAGTGGTTGGACATTGAGATTGAAGCTCTTTGGCGGGGCTGCTTCAAATGTCCTCAAATCAGCTTCCATCTGGATCGACAATGCGTCCACACATGTGACCTGCAAACTTCCACAAACCAGCTTCTCACGCATTCTCTAAAGGTTGGACGGCTCACGCTTCACAATCTCCTTCTTCGTGCTTGGCTTTGCCAAGGGGCACGTTGCCTCATAATGGTTATTGTTCAGGTGAACTACATACACTTCAGGCCCCCACACAGATGAATGGATCAAGGGCGGCGGTTCAAAGCGCCTTTCATGTTCATGCTCTTGATCGGAAAGCACTAGTATGGGGCGCGGAAGGAGGTGCGCAGATGCACACAAGGTCAACTCGTCCCCCCAAGATTGGGGACGTGACATCTCACTGGGGCCACCTCTGAAGGCACTACGAAAGTCATAAAGTAAGCTGCCATAGGAATGTACCACAATCAGATTACCTCCAGCTTTTCTTCCCTGAGAAGCCGCATGGTAACAGCTGAAATCTAAAAGCGAGCTGCCAAGCGCACCTACCATAGTCATATCACCTGCAGAGTTCATTCCCTAGAGCAGCAAACGTAACATAGCCAAACTCCAAAAATACAGCAACTCATTGCTGTCACAGCACCAGTGGACCCACCCTGAAGTCAAGCCCTGAAGCATTGAAGCTGACAAGCAAAAACAGACAAAATCCAAATCACAACTCTTCCAAAACACGGGCAAAGGAAAGGAAGGGTTGACCTTATATCCACATAAAGGTGGCAGGCACCACTAGTAAAAATTGGATGGAATCTGGAGCTAAGCCTTTTGAACTCCAGATTCCATCCAATTTCGCCGTTGTGGTGCTTTTCCCGCTGTGTTGTTGCTTCTCACTGTTCTGACCTTGTTCTTGCGTTAGTGTTTATTTATCAATGCGTTTGTTCTTTATTGTTCTTGTCCTTGCTGTTGCTGTTGCCATTTCTTGGTGTTGTTGGTGTTGCGGCTGCTGCGGCTGTCCCTTGGAGCGGGGGGGAGCATACGACAGCGAAGGAACAAACATGAACTGAATACGCGAGTGTTTCTTCAAAAACTCCACGCCTATCGGAAATTGTTGGCCACCGAGTTTGAGGTGTCCATATATTGCACAATTGGTCGAAAGAGCTACATTGCTGCGTCTTGGATTCCGAAACAGTTTCATTTGCCCGAACGCCATGATAAGCAAACTTGACTGCGACCTCATGCACCTGGATAGCCCACTTTTTGAAGACCTCAGAAGAGCAGCGCACTTGACTGGTCCAAATTAATGTGTCAAACTTCAACATGGACAACGCTCTCACAAAAGCCTCATCAACTAAAAAACATAAACCAACATAGACATAGCGCGCAACTACCTGATGCAAACCAGCGCCCCGGGCGCGTTGTACACCATTCCCACCACAATCATTGTGCAGCCAGAATGCCCGACCACAATCATTCCTCAAGAAGCACGATGTTTCCGTGTCATTCAGTTCCTGCACCAGAGTTCGTGAGCCAAAGAGAGCTGAAAGCAACCAGACAGAGTTGTTTCACATGTTTTCTTGTTTAGAAACATTGATGTGACAAGGGATGTGGGTTCTTTACCTTTCGTCAGGAATCGATGGGTCGAACTGATGTCAACTACCGAAGAAACAGCATGCATGCTTGCACAAAATCACATAGGGGTGGACGGAAACACCCACAACCTGCCAGCTTTGGACACACACTCGAGATAAGAGTTCGTACAACATGCGATTGCCACTCGAAGAGGTCAGAGTCTAAGTGAACAGGAAACCTAAGGGCGCAGGCGCAGGTGCATGCCACGAGGCCCAAAAATAGAAAAGCCCAAGAGACCCAAAACGCTCTGAAGTTCCGAGGGCCCAAATGGTCAGAGGTCCAGAGGTTCAACCTCCAAGGTGACACCGAAGAGTTGAAGCGAAGGCGTGACTGCCGACCTAGAAGAACTAAACACCCTTCCATCTCTACGATTGCACGGTAATTGGAACGCTGGCAACCATATAGCAGGCACATAACTCCAGCGCCCCGGCGATATATCACAGTGCAACAAATGAGTCTTTGTTGGCTGAAGACATCTAATGCACACTCCAGCCCCCTGCTGAAAGGTAAGAGAAGGAAAGCGCCGAAAGGCTGCTTGTGAATTCAAAGTCGTGTGTCACTTAGGTGACCCCGCAATGATAGCTGAACTATGACTGTTGCGAAGCCACATATCCTCTTTCAGATCTGTCGGACATGAAAAGTATGACGCCCCTTAGCATGGGACAGTGTCTCGCACCCCATCCACCCACTGACTGTCCACTTCATCTTGCGTTTCTTCGCGCATGGAGGCAACGAGGCGAACCTCGTTGTCAAAGCCTGGGGCACTTTGCCTAGTTAAGGTTGTGTGTACGCCGCACGCGTAGTTAAGACCGAAGCAGAGATCCAATGATCTCAATCGAACGCATGGTCACTCCAACCACCTTGCGCCCTCTCACAATGCTGCCCTAGGCCATCCGGCCTGCTCCCTTTGCCTTAAAGGGGGAAAAAGACCAGCCCCTGTTCGGACAGGGCCACGTTCGGGCTCATTTCGTGCCTCAGGAAAAAGGGTACGTATGGAGGCCATCAAAGCGAAGAAACCTTGGTGAAAAGGGGGGCCTGAATCAAAACAGGTAAGAACTTACTTGATCACAAATTGGTAAACTAAGGGAAGTACATCAGCACCAAATATGAATCAAGCTGGCTATAGCCGAGTAAGAGAAGGGCAGCAAGTAACGTGTAAAGTCCAATCCATAGGTGAAGTGATCCCGCTCAAAAGCCATAAGGCTCCCTGTCACTCCAAAGGTTACACACAAACAAGCAAACAATCAAAAAACAAACAAACAAACAAACAAGCAGAGAGAAGGTGTAGACATTGCTAGGACGTCCGAAATGGTTCAACATAAAAAGGGGAAGAGATGCTACTTGAAAAGTTCTTGTAAACAAAATACAAAATCTCCAAATGCATTTGGAAGCCCGACTCCCGACAAAAACAACAATAACATGCACTAGCAACCAGCCCAACCTCAGACAGTGCCGAATGCCTTTGTCAATCTGTCCTGCAGGCTACTTCGAGGAAATGCCCTCATGATCTCTGAGGCATTCTGCCGCAATTCGACCTAGACGCCAACCCCCAATCACCCAATCACCCCTGTCATATCCCTCAAATACGTTGGACTCATCCGTATTCCGGTATCCACAATTGCTTGGATGATGTTGGTGTTTCTTCGCCAGTTATAAGGACGCTCAAATTGGAATGATGGAGAACCATTGTCCTTGAACAGTGTTGGTCCATTCCGAACAAACTGTGGAAGGTGGGGTGCTTGAAATTGACTGGCAAAATGCTTGGGATCGCCCTCGCCTTTCATGGTTGAGACATCAACTTTGGAGGGGCCACTCGGTCCCTTTCCCCATGTTTTTAGAGGGGGATGTGTACTGCACAAGAATTGTCGGGGTCCCTAGGTAGATTGTTTTGGTGGATCCACGATGCAACTGCGCTGCCAAATCAACCCAATGAGTTCTAACAGCATGGAAGAAAGCAACAAGCCAGAAAATGAAACAAGAGTTGGCAACTGGAAGCAACACAGTCTTATCGACTGACCATTTGCAGCAAAACGAGCCCTGGAATAGCACACAACTTGAGGAGACGGGGGTGGACGAAAGGTAGCATGTCTGCGGAGGAATGCCTACGAAGGAGCAGGGGTAAAAGAAACAATCCAAATCTGGGATGCCTCCTGGGTCCCAGGGGGGCTACCTTTCGTGACAAGAACACCAAAAGAGTCGAATTCAAAAGACCTGTCAAGAATTAGACAAAATAGAACTGAAATCAACTCTAAGGACAACTAGTCCTGATGTGTGACCAATCCAGACCTACTTCCCATTCTAAGACCACTTTGATGTGTTTGTTTCAAGTCGCCCATCTACTGCGTTCATCTTTTTACTGCGGTCTCTTTCAAAGCTGCCTCCGGGACCAAAGGCCATTCATCCAGGAAAAGCCCTCCAGCAGCATCCCAGAACAAATGCAAACTTCTGAGCTCCTTCCATGGTGATTGGATCCTGCAAACAGGCCAGCCCCTGGGAGTTTTGCTGAAGACCAGCTGCTTCCTTCAAGTGCTCTGGCATTATTGCGACTATACTATATAGCTACAGCGAGGTCTTCAAGATCACTAGCATCATTCTCGAAAATAATTGTTCTCATACACCACAAGTACTTGCAATGTTGGGGGAAGACATTGCTTTTGAATTGCATGGGCTCAAACTACTTACTGTAGTCAAACACAACACTTGTGCGGATGGATTCGCCATGAAGACGTATCCCAAAAATAATTACCCCTGATGAACTGAACATACTTGAATATATAAATATAGTTAAATATATCTCAGAGTGTATGCTTGACATCAGTAGAGTGAAACTATATAGTTCTTGAATAAGGAGAAAGCACAAGCTCTGTCCGGATCAGATTGCCGCCACGGTCTCCCAAGACATCTCCAAATCGGGTATCATTGAAGACACCTTGTGCCGCATGCAATGGCTGATGAAGATCTGCCAGGATGTGGATAGCCTGAAATATGCGCCCAAGGGTTTGCAAAGTGTGAAGCGATCACGTCGCTAGACGCTACAATTGAAACAACAGAAAGTAACCGAGTGCGGCTGAGGCACCATACGAAGCATGAAGTTCACCGCAAAGGTGGATTGAGATGAAGAAAAGGTACCTGTTGATGTTTCTTGAAGAGCAAAATGTTGAAACCACCGAGCAGAGCTGGAAACAACTCGGCAAATGACATGACATGATCCATGATGCAATCTAGGAACCAAATCATTCAGGCTCGGGCTTCAAGGTCGTCTACCCCCCGTTCTAATAGCAATGGCCTCCATAGCGATGGCCTTCGCCCTAATAGCGATGGCCTCCGCCCCAATAGCGATGGCCTCCAACCTAATAGCCATGG
>CAXAMN010020002.1:419398-449341 GCA_963970005.1 Durusdinium trenchii
TGTTGCTGCTGTTGCTGCTGTTGCTGCTGTTGCTGCTGTTGCTGCTGCTGTTGCTGCTGTTGCTGCTGCTGCTGCTGCTGGTGAGGAGGAGGAGGAGGAGGGCAAGGAGTAAATGGTTGATTCATTCCTCCAAATGCATGAGCCTGTTCCACTACGAAAAGAAGCGGAGCACAGGCACCAACAATTGTGTGATCTTAGCTTCCGGCCATAGACCCCGGCCGTGGAATTGTAAAGCTTGGGGCTCTCCTTCACAAGGTCCACAGCCGCCTGGTCGAGTGGCAAAAGCAGGGGATTCTGTGTCTGGCCCGGTTTTGATCTGATCACAGAAACCTTCTCAGCTTTACAAGTAGAATAACATGTTGGGTCATTTGAACTCAAAGCTTCCTGTCAGTCCCAATGGCTTCTGCGGGTGTGAGAATCTGGTGAATCCGTGCAAGATAAACCGAAAGTTACCTCAAGGTTTCTGTCAGTGGCCTTCGGCCATCATTCCAAAACAAATTGGCTTGATAAAGTGGACCAAGAAAGAGAGCGTCCGCCACTGAATTGCAACTGTCGTCTTCACATCACCAACGGTGCCTTCACGTCTTTGATGAATCGGTCCGCCTGCTTTGATGTGAGTAGCGTCCTTCAGCCGCTCATGTGGGCAACTTCTCACAGCAAAAAGAAACTGTAATTACTTCCCCAAGTCACAGAAGCATAGAAACTGGCAAAGCCCCACACTCCATTGTCACGTTCAACAAGGCGATTATCTATCCAAGACCTGGTTGTTACACCAACCGTCACCGCATCCTGAACCGCCGAATGAGCGAGTCTTCAAATGCAGCTTCTCAGGATCTCACAGAGCCAAGTGAACCGAGGGTGGATTTTGACCTTGCGGAGCAGTGTCGTTATATAATTCCCGTTTGATCCCGTTTGTGTGTTTATGTATATGTTATATATAATGTTTTCCCACAGAAGGATGGGAAGTTGTGTGCTCACCTCAGATGCATTGCAAAAAAGAGAGGACAGGTGTTGGACTTCAAACTGGACACGACCAAACCAGGGTTCTCTCAAGCAAGGCCCCAGCAAGTTGCAACTTCCCAGCCACTTTGCCTCGGTCAAGTTAGATGTCACAACTTTCTAAGTATCGAAGCTTGAAACCTCAGCGACTAGAGCCACATGGGCACAAACAAATGGCTGTCCCCCTCAAGAGCAGACGTCTGGTAAAGGACAAATAGAAAATAGAAAAAGACACGAGCCCTGAATGTGCCTGTGTTCCATATTTTTTGCTGCCAATCCATGGTTCAATTGCTCTTGCATACTCTTACCAAGCGTGGATTTCCAGCATCTAAATGCAGGAAAATCCGGCGCTTGCTCGCAATTGTTAGCGGTCCAATGTTGAAGGTTAGTTCTACAAGGTTCATGGTCACTGAGATTTCAGGATTTCCCTACAAAGACTCGTTTGTCCTAGTGGTGTGGGGTGCGGGGGTGTATGTCAGACAAAACTCGCAGGTGTAGATTTGTCCGAGCCACTGTTTGAGACAATCAGCCAAGGCATAGCAGCTAAAGCCTTCAGGACCAGCCAAGCAAAAACGTCTAAAATGCAGACATGTCTCTAGGTTAGGTTCATATCTGTGCAGGAAAGCAAAGCAAGGAATGACAAAAGGATCTGAACTCTCATCGGTCGCACAAGACCGCTTGTATGATAATGCTCCTCTGACTCTATATCCAGTGGGGTCGATATTGTTTTGGGGTCAGGCAGTAGAACCTCACCGACCAAGCGGGATCTCTCACAAAGCTCGGGTGGCTTATGAAGCACACTTGGTGTAAAGAGTTGTACCGTTGTTCATGCAAACCAAAGGGATCAGCGGCCTTTTACACAGTTTGGTTGTTTGTGCATTGAATAATCACTTGTCATATTGAAACCTGGGCCTCTAAAGTCACTGATTCGTGGACCAGTAAAGCCGTTGAGGGCCCAAATCTACGCGGACCGCTCCCCAAAGGATGACCCAGGACCTAACATGATTTTGTGGAGTGCGCATGTGACCCGTGTGTTCGAGTGGAATTCGCCCAGGGAGCTGATTCACATGTTTTTGAGACACAGATTGTTCGGCTTTTTGGAGTCAAATGGCAAAAGAGGCAAAATATGAATCATGGAGATGCACATCAGGTGCACCATGTCTTTTGTTTCTGCTTTCTTGCTCACACTGCGATGCCATGCCATGCCTGCGGTGGGTTTGGTATCAAAAGCCACCACACAAACCTGCAAAGAGAAAAGGTGCACCCTAGCAGAAGCAAGATCCGACATGCTTAGTAGAAAAGAACGTCCTCCGTTGAGAAATCCCGAGTTAAGCAGCTAAGCAACAGTAACTTTATTGACGCTTGCATCACGAGGATCTGTCTCTGACATGTAAAAAGAAGCTCTTGGCTTGGCATGGTTTGGCTAGATTCAGATTCGAAAGCAACCGTTTATACATGCACAATGTGCGCACTCCCAGAACCAAAGCACATTCATCCTAGTCTGTCACGGTCATCAAAATTCATTGACTGGTGGGGGTTGAAAAATGGTGCAAGATAAGGATCTACGCTTGTTTGGGCCAAGGAAATGATCTCATTTACAACTTGACTTCTGGGAGGTCCGTCCCCAACCAATACGTTCTGTCCAGAGGGCAAAAGCATTTCCTAGATAAGTGGCCAGCCTGGACACATGTGATTTGACAAAGCAAAATGCAGTGACCACACACCCTAGTGGGAAGCTACAATGCAGACGAACTATGTAATTTATGCAAACGAACTGTACAGAATGGTTTTGCCTTTATCCCATCCAACCCTCCTTACTTCCGGTGCCTCTGGACGACCCACGAGTCGAAGCTCGGGGATTTGCTTGAGACCTACATGAGTGACGTGCTTTCGGTTTCGCTGATGGGTACTGCAGAAACCGCGGCGGGATCCGTGCTAAAGCGGATCGCTCCGCTTTAGCACAGCTGCAGAGAAACAACGGGTTCGCCGGCGGTTGTCGGGTGCGATTGAAAACAAACACTTGTCATAGACATTCATAGACAGGAGAAACATCGATGAAGCTTCAGACGTTCCGAATGAGTTGATACTCTAGCACACGGAAGCGAATCTAAAAAGTGACGTACAGTTGGTGGATGAGTTGCACACAACCACACGTCACGACTTGCGAGCTGTAGTATGCCCACCAAGACAGAGGAAAATTCAAAAGAACTAGCGTCCTTGCTCCTAGTAGTAAGGCCAGGAGCCCCTAGTAGCGTCCTTGCTCCTAGTAGTAAGGCCAGGAGCCCCTACTGTATGGAGATCAGATATCTTCTCGGGGTGCTACAGCTTGAAGCGGCGGGCCTTCAGCAATCTGCCTGGTGGCTCCCACAATCTGACGAGTTGTCTCGACATATCCATCCTCACCATACCTGACAGGTCAGGCGAAGGATTGGAATGAAGGGAGATCAAGGTTTGTACAGATTCTCCAGGTTTTGAAAGGAAAAGAATGCTCGTTGGAAAGACAAAACCAAAGAGGGAAGGACTAGAGTGACTGAATGGTATGTTCAGTCAGTACATTCTCGGTGATGACTCGGGCTTATGTTGAAAGGAGCTGGAGCATAGAGATTCTGCGCTTAGGCGCCATCTCTCAATGCATGGTGCGCAGAATGCAGCAAATCAGTGCATCTGCATGTATGATGAACCAATAGGTTGCTTCTTGTATTTCACACCGCTTGCTGGTCTTGCATGCAGGACTGCCTGCACATTGCGGCCCATGTCGCTGCCACTGGCCCTCCTGGTCGTGAGCCAGTCCTTAGCAAATATCAGAAAATGCTAGATGCGTTTTGGAGGGTCAAGAATGGCATCTACACCTCATTTGACAAGCACCTACACGCTCAAGGTATATATGTGTCTGTCTTCCTCAAACGGCGAACCGTTTCGGTTGAAACTTGTGTCCCCGCTTTCAAGCCCGATACTGCCATATGTAGGGGGGTGGTCAAATGACCTACAATAATGTGGCAGCCACTATCTACTGGCTTTCATAGCCCAGCCCTTCAAGCGCAGCTGGCCTAGCATGCTTGGTTTTCTGAGCACAGGGCATCGTTGGGGTCGCGTAAATGCCACCACTCCAGTCGGTGAGGTAGCAGTACATGTGTCGACCTGAAACAAAGGCTGCACTCTAAAGTGTCAATCCGAGGCTGGAAATTGATGAACCGCAACCGTACAGGTGACAGCCATCAGTCTCTCTTGTTTTGATGCTATGATATGCTATGAGTGCCTCTCCAAAAGGGATTGTTCATTGCTCGTCTAACGTAACCACGTCGTGGAAACGCAGAATACCTTTCATCTAATCTAACCTACAAAATGCCATGGCAAAAACATTGAAATTACAAAAGATACAAGAAACATATTCCATCAGCATCCATCGACTATACTTTGCAGTGTTTTTCCAAACCAAACCATTTAACTCCAAACAAAAGGGCTCGAGCACCCAACTTGTCCTGGAAAAGAAACGTTGGATTCGGATGAGAAAACCACAACCACTTGTGTGCAAACAGCCTTGAACTGCTTAGTCACCATGCTTAGTTTCGAACTACCTCCTGTTGCAAACGACTTCCCAAACAAAACACTTGGGCACATATTGCCAATATTATCCGATATTTGCCGATCAAATAATGTTGACCCAAACCCCATACGGTTTCAAAACCGAAGGTGTCAGCACGGCGCCACACTTGGCCACCAGGCGGAGCTCCTTGTTGGAGAACATCACCTCGGTGGGCAAAGCGGTCAGGTCATGAGGAATGGGCCGCAGATCGCAGAGGTCCACCCGTACCGAAGGTGCTTTGCATTGTCCAAAGACCAACCAGGAGCAACACTTTGTACAATGTAGCTTCATAATATGCCTGCGGGGGAGCTGCTTCCACAAAGCTTGTCTCTGGGACGGAAATTGGCACGAAAATAGGTTTGATCCAACATTCTGAGCATGTAGTTGCAGAACAAGCTCTCATGGGTTTAACACGCAGCCAAGAATTGGCCACAGAATGGCTTGGACATTGGCGCCAAAATCGGTTTGGTTCCAGTATGTGTTTGGGGTGCCAGATGCAGCGATTGAAGCCCTGATTGGTTCAACATAAGGCCCAAAAATGGAGCGAAGTCTCCTCTTGACCATGCACCAATCGGCTAGGGAAAGCCCTCGCCAAAGCTCAAGTCGATCTCTGGTGTGGCCAAAGCTAGCCAGGTCTAAAAATCTAAATAAATAAACAAAACATTACACCAGCATAGACCCAGATAGCTAGGCAGAATCCCACGACCTGTTGACATGCGACTGGCTGGAACAAGAATGTACGCAGCCTGCACAGCCGGCTTACGGCACTTCCACAGCGCGCGCTATCAGCTGACACCAGCACCGGTGCGCTTTGCCAGCTGACAACACCGGCAGCGGCGCCAGCACCCGACCAGCGCCGCCGCCCGTCCGCGCGCTCAGCCAGCGCACAGCACCAGCACCGAGGACCACAGCACCAGCACCGACACCCTTTCGAAAGCGCGCGCAGCCAGCTCATTCTTGTTTGCAGCAAGAACCCCATAGCCTATAGCTATCCCTACTTGGGGAATAACAACGTATGATCTTGCACGTATGAGTTTATGCGCACAAAAGTACGCGCGCAAACAGCAAAGCCCATAAGTGTCATTGACCCAAGGCCAAGCAGTATCCAGCGCCACCATTGACTTTGTAGCATGCTTGAAGCAACGACCTGCAGAACGATAAGGCCGTATGATCTTGCGCGTACAAGTTTATGCGCACAAAAGTATGCGGACAATCGGCAAAGCCCGTAGGCTTCACTCGCCCAAGGCCAAGCAGTATCCAGCACGACTATTGTGTGTGTAGCATGCTGAAACATGCTGAAATAATGGTCGGTTGAGAGCCCGACGTTGCGCATAGAACAATACACGTGCAAAAGTATGCGCGCAAACAGTACAGCCCTTGACACAGCTGTCGGCCAAAACAGAACCTGAAGAGTGTAAATACCCCACAGCGCCAATAGACAAAGAACGCTCAAGCGACAACACCGTATGATGTTGCCTGCATAGGTTCATGCGGCCCATGACTGCTGGCCCTTCATTGTCAGAAGCGGTGGTTGGTCGCCCTTCACTGCTGCAAGCGGCGGCTTGTTACCCTTCACTGTCAGAACCAGCGCTTTATATAACTTCACTGTCAGGAGCGGGCACCAGCACCGAGCACCGGCGCGCCAGCTCACGGCGCCCAGCACCAGCACCCAGCGCCGGTGTATACCCAGCACAGCACCAGCAGACGGCACCCAGCTCCCCCTCTCTCCACACACAAAGCCAGCACCCAGCACCGGCACCCAGTCTCCACCACGCGCACTGCCAGCTCACAGCGCTGGCACCGGCGCCCGCTGTCTCCACCAACCGGCGCCGTGTCTCCAGCACCAGCACCCGGCACCGGCACCCAGCAGTGGCATCCTGTTTCCACAGCCAGCACCAGCACCACAGCCAACACCAGCACCCGGGACGGGCACCCAACACCGGCGAAAGCGCGCGCAGCCAGCTCCCACCACGTGCAGTGCCAGCTCACAGCACCACCACCACCACCAGCAACCTGTCTCCCCCGCGCTCACAGCTCCAGCGCCAGGCACCCAGCACCAGCACCGGCGCCAGCAACCTGTCTCCACCACGCGCACAGCCAGCTCACAGCACCAGCTGCACAGCCAGCTCCCCATAGCTTCGCTATCTGGGGAAAAACAATAGAACAAAAGTAAATTACACCAGCATAGACCCAGATAGCTAGGCAGAATCCCACGACCTGTTGACATGCGACTGGCTGGAACAAGAATGTACGCAGCCTGCGCAGCCAGCTTACGACACCTCGCACAGTCAGCTGACACCAGCACCCGACCAGCGCCGCGGCCCGTCTCAAACGAGCGCTCAGCCAGCTCACAGCACCAGCACCCAGGACCACAGCACCAGCACCGACACCCTTCGAAAAGCGCGCGCAGCCAGCTCATTCTTGTTTGCAGCAAGAACCCCATAGCTATCCCTACTTGGGGAATAACAACGTATGATCTTGCACGTATGAGTTTACGCGCACAAAAGTATGCGCGCAAACAGCAAAGCCCATAAGTGTCATTGGCCCAAGGCCAAGCAGTATCCAGCGCCACTATTGACTTTGTAGCATGCTTTAAGCAACGACCTGCAGATTGATAAGGCCGTATGATCTTGCGCGTACAAGTTTATGCGCACAAAAGTATGCGGACAATCGGCAAAGCCCGTAGGCTTCACTCGCCCAAGGCCAAGCAGTATCCAGCACGACTATTGTGCGTGTAGCATGCTGAAACATGCTGGTACAGGGTCGGTTGAGAGCCTGACGCATAGAACATTATACGTACAAAAGTATGCGCGCAAACAGTACAGCCCTTGACACAGCTGTCGGCCAAAACAGAACCTGAAGGGTGTAAATACCCCACAGCGCTAATAGACAAAGAACGCTCAAGCGACAACACCGTATGATCTTGCGCGCATAAGTTCATGCGGCCCATGACTGCTTGCACTTCATTGTCAGAAGCGGCGCTTGGTCGCCCTTCACTCCTGCAAGCGGCGGTTTGTTACCCTTCACTGTCAGAAGCGGCGCTTTTTATAACTTCACTGTCAGAAGCGGGCACCAGCACCGAGCACCGGCGCGCCAGCTTACGGCGCCCAGCACCAGCACACAGCACAGGTGTAGGCACCAAGCACCAGCACCCGGCACCCTGTCTCCACCACGCGCACAGCCACCACCCAGCACCGGCGCCCGCTGTCTCTACCACGCACACTGGCAGCTCAGAGCACCGGCACCGGCGCCCGCTGTCTCTACCATGCGCACTGCCAGCACCCAGCACCGGCACCGTGTCTCCACCACGCGCGCAGCCAGCTCACAGCACCCAGCACCAGCACCACAGCCCGCACCAGCACCCGGCACCGGCACCCTGTTTCCACCGCCCACCAGCACCGGCAACCTGTCTCGAAAGCGCGCGCGCAGGCAGCTCATTGTTATTTGAAGTAAGAACCCCATAGCTTTGCAAGCTACACCACCAGCACCAGCACCAGCACCAGCAACCGCACAGCTAGCTCATAGCACCAGCACCAGCACCGGCACCCGGCACCCAGCGCCAGCACCGGCACCCGACACCAGCACCAGCAACCTGTCTCCACCACGTGCACAGCCAGCTCACAGCACCAGCACCAGCACCGGCACCCGACACCCAGCACCAGCAGCGGCACCCGGCACCAGCACCAGCACCGGCACCCGGCACCAGCACCAGCAACCTGTCTCCACCACGTGCACAGCCAGCTCACAGCACCAGCACCAGTGCCGGTACCCGGCGCCCAGCACCACCACCAGCACCTGCAACCTGTCTCCACCACGTGCACAGCCACCGGCACCCGACACCCAGCACCAGCACCAGCAACCTGTCTCCACCACGTGCACAGCCAGCTCACAGCACCGGCACCCGCACCGGCACCCAGCACCCACCACCAGCACCACTGCCCGGCGCCACGTGCACAGCCAGCTCACAGCACCAGCACCAGCACCAGCACCAGCACCGGCACCCGGCACCACCACCAGCAACCTGTCTCCACCATGTGCACAGCCAGCTCACAGCACCAGCACGCAGCACCGGCACCTGGCACCACCACCAGCAACCTGTCTCCACCACGTGCACAGCCAGCTCACAGCAACAGCACCAGCACCGGCACCCGGCACCCAGCACCAGCAACCTGTCTCGAAAGCGCGCACGGGCAACTCACTATTATGCGCCGTCAAGCATCTGGGGAAAAAGCATGCGCCGTCATGGTCCGGTGTTCTACACGATCAACCGGACACGAGTCTTGACCTGCATGGCCCTGTCAAGCAAATGACAACAAACATTCAAAGTAGCTTCTGTCTCGTTCTGTCTTGAAAAGTCTATATTATATAGGGATTCAATATTGACGAGGCGATTCTACTCCTTCTTGCTTAAGTGTCATACTACTTGTCCATCTTTGAAAAAGTAATTGACCTCATTCCCAAGAAATCTCTTGTCAAACAAACTCCAACCATCTGGTTGGCTGAGATCCTGGCGACCGAGCTACCTTTGGGAGCGAATCCATACTTGTGAGGATCACAAGAAATGGATGTGACCTGGAAGACACGTCACTGTACAAAAACGCCGCGGATTTGTTCAAAACCAAGCCTCAAGTTGGCCCAAGTCCTGAGGCTCTCACACCAGGCACTCGGAAGTCAAAGCCGGGCATTGAAAACCCAGCCTTCGGAGTGCGCAGAGTCCCTCGAAGCTAAGACGGGTAGCCTTCGGAGTCCGCTTGTCTTCACATCCCTGTTTTAGCCCAAGCTTGGGTAGCTGGCAGGTGGGGGTGGCTCCTAAGCTTAAGTAGCTATATATATATATATATGTGTGTGTGTTGTTATTTATATATATATATTTATATATACTAGTATCTTGGACACAGAAGGCGCAGGCTTCCTAGATGTTTTTTTACATACATCTACACAAACACCTTTAAATATCCTCCACCGGTATTGCTTTTGGAATGCTGGCGCAAAGTTGTTGGTTCCACTCCCCAACTAAACCTGTCAAAGCAACCCTCGCCGGTTACTCATACATTGACATGTCCCAGTGTCGCGTCTAGTTACACTCAAAAATACGGCATAGGCTATCAAAATGAGGCGCTCTTTTTGCTGGAACACACGACATGTGTGGCATACCATCGCAAGATTACCAAGTCCAAGAAGACAAGCGCCCAGGGTCCAACAAGCCGTGCCTTCTCCATAAACGGCACTAGGAAGCCACCAAGGCAGCCTGTCCAAAGTTCCAATGGTCTCTTGTTCGAGCGCTTTTGTGGGATATCCATAGCTGTCATTTGCTTTTCGGTGCTGCCCTGTCTCTGCAGTCCGAGCGGCAGTCGACGTGGAGGCCGATCTTTTTCTTCTTGGCGATCTGCGAGTATCAGGAGCAACGCATCAGTCGGCGACTTTTTTATTCTAGACCGACCATCGTGGATGTTGCTTGTCATCGTGCAATCAATTTATAGTGAATCCTCTAACTGGCATCTGTCCTTGCCCATCTCTTCAATGGGATCGATGGTGCCGTGCGCATACTGGCAGCAAGAGCCTTGTACTAACAATGATGCTGGACAGGTACAGTTGAACCGAATCTGACAGAAATCTGACAGGGGACAGACTTGTAGTTTATAATGCCGGAACTTTAGCACTCCTGATGTTGATTTATGTTGATTTGCTTGAGGCCTCAAAGGTGTGAATTGTCAATCTTGAATCCGAAATCCAAAGAGGCTGGTCACTGCCGCCTCGTACTGCGCTTCGCCAGAACTGAGACCAGCACCGACAATGGCCACAGTATTGCTGTCAATGAGGTGCTTCATGTGGTTGAGATCTATCGCCATGTCCTTGTCGGTCTTCGCCTTCCTCACCTGAACAAAGCATGAAGATTTTTTTGATCGGAGATTGGAAAGCAACGCAGCTTAGCCGCAATCGTGCGGGTAGTTTGCACATGTCAATGACTCAATCGTGCTGATCTTGGAAGCAGCACCCCACCATCCGTCCCAAAACGCAGCCAAATTCTGTTTGTAGAACTGGGTGCCAAGACGCAAGAGAGTTCTTCAATTGATTCGTCCTGGGTCTCAATCTTGGTCCCGCGCATGGATCTTGAAGTACTTCCCAGCCTTGCATCTTCGGTTCTAATCAATGCGGCATCAAGTAGGATACAATGAAGTACTTCCCAAGGTTTAAAGTGCCTGAGTCGCATTTACAAAACTAGCATGCAGCATAAGGAATTCCAGGCGGGACACCTTGTCAAAGGCTGCATGTGCTGTGGTGCACACCACAATGTTTGGCTCCTGAGAAAACCAGGTTTCAGATTGTGTCCATGCTTCCATTTTACTGGATCCACAAGGCAAAACAACAATGTAAGATGGATCTGGCTGTTAGGAACTTTGTAATTGCAGCTACAGTTTCCACAGAAACCAATGCAAAGGCATTCCGCTCTTTTTGCAGCATCTACTGGTAGTCTTGACAGACCTCAATTGGTTGGTTGATAGTGCCTATATCATATCCACTAACCGTTTCACGTGTCACAAGGTCTCCGTGATGCCCTTCTCTGCTTCCCCCCAATCTCGATGAGCTTTCATGGCCATGAGGATGCTCCTGGGTGAGCGACTTCGAACTCCGCGCTCGAATCGCTCGAAGCTTCGACTTGCTGAGCTCTGCACTCGGTACCTCCGGTGGTGAAAGCACCGCCTCGCCAAAAGCAACTTCAAGGCGGTGAAACTTGTGGAAGCAAAGGGGCGCCAAAAAGCACTTTGGGAGGATGATCCAATGCACAGTAAGCTTTTTGTATTGCTTCCGTTTGCTGTGAACAGCCCAAAACATCGACTGAAGCATCACCAATTTAGCCAAATGACACGCATCGGGACCGCCATGGTACATATTGACGACCATTTGCACGACCTGAAATGCGGGGCTGGTCGGTCTTTTGGTGTTTTGCCCTTCCCAGACTAATGACGTTTTGTATACTAAGACCATAGTGAGTAGCTAGCAGATAACACAGCCAAAAGGTCGAAAATTCCAGCGGAACTTAACATGAACAAAATAGATCTAAATGAGTTGACGGTCACCCCGAGATTGCTCCAGCAAAACACCGCTCCGCATCTGCGCCTCTGCATCCATCTGCCGTAAGGCCCTGGACTCGTTTTGGGATTGCACATAGCTTCAAACTCATCACGCTGTTGGGCAATTCATCACTTTGGAGTCTGGGCTTCCAGCCTTGACCCACAACAAGTGCATCGCTTCTAGTAACAAGTGCCTTACTAGTAGTAACAAGAAGCTACTAGTAACAGGTGCATCGCTTCTAGTAACAAGTGCTTTGGGGTCTGGGCTTCCAGCCTTGACCCACTCCTATTGCACACCTTGTGAAATATTATTCTCTGTCCAAGCACGGCAGAGGCACGGATGCAGTTCCGGATGGAGCGGATTGCAGAAGGCCCACCGGGAAAAGACCTGCCCGACAAAGTCGTAGTGCCTGGGCAGATTTATCTTGGATGCTTTCAATGTTTGAGTTCCTAGTAGCTTCTTGTTCCTAGTAGTACGGCCAGGAGCCCCTAGTAGCGTCCTTGCTCCTAGTAGCTTCTTGTTACTACTAAGCTGCACAAGTTCTTCATAGTTCTTCACTCTTCACTCCACCACACAGCACGCTCTGCCATCCCACAAACAAATCACTGCTCATCCCCTGTTTTGGCAATTTTTGTGGGACGCCTCTTCCAAAAGGCTCTATTGAACTTTATTGTCCTCCTCACCCTACAAACCATGGTGACTCTCAGCGCCACACTGCTTCCCACCATGATAAACAGCACCTGTGATTTTCCCCTCAGCCCACGTCTTTGTGTCCTTAGCATGGCCAATTCGTGGCCGCTTTGAACCAGCAATCCACAGGATGAGTATATAATTATGTTGGTGGATGGAATAATTTGGCTATCATAGGCCTCTCTAACTGCTTCTTTAAGGCTTACTGTAACCTTCTGTCTTCGTGGCTTAAGCAATGTCACTCGTGCCAGAAGCGCAGGTTGACTTCTGGTATTTAGTCGCGAGTCATATGCAACTCATGCAACTGCAATGATGGGATACGAACCCAAACAACAAAGGGACAGGGTTCAGCCTCTGAAAGAAATGATGGCTTCAATGATCTCAATCGACCTCATTGCCTGTATGGAGACCGCTGGCCATTGCAATCGACGTGTGTGGCAACTCACTCAGAAACTTGCTTTCTGGTTAGTTGTCCTGTTTCTTGCAGGCAAATCAGAATTTGGATAAATGCAAAATCTTGTCAAGAAAGAAACAAGGTGGTGGGGGGGAGGTGCTTGGCACACCTGATATCTGCCCATCATCGCAGAACAGTCAAGGCCAAAAAGTCCTTACATCCTCCCTCCTTGCAAGAATAGAGCATGCAAGATGACCCTCGTGTTCCAGTGATATTGTCTCTCTCACATCAGTGCGGCCTTGGGATATACATCAGCTAAGATTGTTGTTACTAGTAGCGATGCCCTTGTTCCTGGTAGTAAGGCCAGGAGCCCCTAGTAGCTTCCTTGCTCCTAGTAGCGATGCCAGGAGCCCCTGTAATGGACCTCAAATAGTCGTGTCGTTTCAAGCCTTCCTTGGGCGGCCAGACCAGTTCCTTCCGACGATCCAAGAGTTTCAACAGCTCCTCGGGCAAACTAGTTCAGCGGTAGATTCAGTAGATGGTAGATAGATAGGCCCTATCTGATAGGGATATGTTTGGAAAGGGTTTGCATTGGGTTCTTCGAAAGGTTTTGGACTTGTTGCCACCAAAACAGAACCGCCAAAGTCCCTGAAGAGCAGGGAGTGTTTGGTGTGTCCGGGCTGCAAAATGGGAATTGTCGGCAAGGATGCGTTTGGACCGTAGCCCTCAAGCTTCGATTCGGACGAATTCGGTGACCATCTGTGACCATCACAAACAGGTTGCATCAAACATGCAAAGACATGCTTTCCACGTCTTACATCAATGTGCTTCGGAATCAGTGGAGTTGGACCCCGAGGCTTGCAACGACTAAACAATCGCATTTTCAGTGGACCCTCCAGGAAATTGTTGGAGTTCGCATTTAAAAGAGTTCAACAATCTAGCACAATCCCCCTCCCCTGGCACGACGAACACCAGGGAACCCTCCCAACCTGTTGCAACAACTCCCAAAGATGCGCCTCCGGCTCCATGCCCTTGCTTGGGAGCGAAGTACAAGGACTTGTGAGTTCCTCGCTGATCATACTAAGACGTGGATGGATGTGATCTAGAATCTAGAAATCATTGAGTGTTGGGAACAACACACAGAAACTCAAGCATAGTCTCAACATAGTCTTCTCCGGATTGCATGATTCATGTCCTTGTGTGCATCCTTCAAGCATTTTATGCAACCAGTCAACCCTCGATGGTATGCGGAAGTGCATCCCAGATGTTGGCCCACCAATGTCAGCTTCTCTCATGTGCGTCCGATGGATGGAGCACAAGCTTCAGTCAAACCCAAACCGTCTTTTTATGGTGTCCACAGGATAGATTCAGCCTGCAAGTAAAATAATTGCAGGACAAATTCTCTTGACGAGCCCATCAAGAAGACCATCGGAATTAAAGGAAGACCATGTTCCGTCTCAACCCCTAAAGGCTCTCCCAACACAAAGGCAGGTGTTCGATCAAGCAGGGCATGTCCCATGGAGGTTCTCCCTTGGCACTTTCCCGGATTTTGGCTGGCTAGTTCGGCTTCTCTCTGTACAAGCCGCACTCAAGTCAGGCTGGCGCCAGGTTGGTCCTTGGGCAAACTGCAGCAGAAGCAGATCCAGCAGAGATAACCGGATTTTGCTGTGGCCGGTACAAGTAGAGGATGGTTGACCACACTGAGGTATAGTAGACACAGCCATTGGCCAAGCTGAGAGAAGTCCGGTGGTGAAGGATAATTTCACTCAGGTTTAGCATCTTCTTGAAGCGAAAGCTTGTACATGGCACTGAAAGTGTCCTCCAAACTCTTGACGTCGCTTCGCACGAAGGTGGTCTGTTTTGAATCTACGTCCGTGGGGTCTGGCAGGAGCCACACCACAACAGCTGGCGCAGAGGAGTCACCCCGTGTGGCTTCAGCAAAAGGCTTGCCCATGGCAGGTGAAAGCATCACTCCCGCATCGCCTTTCGGCTTAGTTCAAAAACGAAAATATCAGCAGAAAAGAGAAAAATGTTTCTGCGAGCTTTAACATATCATCTTCATCATTCCAAAAAGGCTATCATGAATCATGATCCGGGTTTATCACATCGATGCAGTCCAAAGATTTCGGGTGGCATGCATTGCAATCAATCACCTCGGAAACATCCTACCATCATCCTGCCTTCTGGTAGCAATTCCAAGACTTTCTGGCAGAGGTCTTCTGCGAGTTTAACATCCGGCAACGCTTGCATGGCCGCTCGAACATGCTCGAGCAATCCACGATGCATTCCACAGGTTCGGTGCTCATAGTCATCGCTGGTCAACAAACCAGAGACCGTCAATGCCATGGCACGAGCAGCACCGGCTATCACGAGCTTTTGTAGATATCCGAGATATATATCCCTCTCTTCCTTGCGTTCTCTCTGTCAGCCGAGATCAAGACGCACGCAGTTTCTTCATGATCGGACACTGAGTGGAGACAATATTGGGAACAGCATTGGATCACGCAACCCTGATGGTACCACTTGAGAGTTTGCTGACAAAATTATAGCATTAAAGAAAAAGAAACTCCTGCCACAACGGCAGTGCTCGCAGCATGACCTCTGACACCCGTCCTGCGAAAATTTCGCTCTCAGCTCCGACATGGTTTTCTTCATCTCCTTGTCGAGCTTCGCTCGGACCTTACAGCTTCGCCAGGGTCTCTTGAGTTTCCTTTCAGTGTGGAAGCAAGGTTGTCACTCTGTAGAACCCTCGGACCACAAAACAAACGATGTCAAAGGGCCTCTTAAGCCAAACCAACATGTGGATCTTCTCCCAAAAAAAAGACATCTAATTGTCATTGTCCAACTTCTGCGTATAATTGTTCCAAAAAAAGGAAAGCCTTGATCAACCCAGGGTGGCTTGGAGCTTGGAGCTGAGGTTGGTGTCCCAGTCATAGAAGCAAAGACCCCGGCAGCCCCTGCAGTCCCATTTCAAACGTCTCCTACCGTGTCTCCTACCGTGTCTTCAAGGGCTTTGACAACTGTTACTCGCGAATGTGTTCTCCTTGGAAACCAGTGCACTTGAACATTCAGGGCCCCAGCCATCGGAAGCTTCTTCAAGTAGGGTGTGAGGCAGCCTCAGGACCAGATGATGGTCATGAGAGGTGGCCTCCACGACACTCCTCCAAACTCAAACGGCAGCAAAGTCTGGCGACCCATTTCAGCAAGCGCTACGTAAATCTTCAATCCTGTATACTGAGCTGTCAAAAATGACTCTCCACTTTCGAAAATTGGTAATCCCCTTTCGGGTGAAGGTCTCGGTTTTCGACTGACTTGTTGTGGTCCCCTATCAAGTCCCAACAATGCATATACGGTTTGGTAAGTAGAGCAAAATATGAGTAGCTGGCCTCAACTGGTGAAACGACCTGATTGCTTTGGGTCGCCTAACACCCAACACCCGCCGAGAGCTGAGCGCAGCAAGTAGGACCTCAAGCCCTGGTGCCTTCGGTTCATGGGTCAAAAGGTGAGGGGCTGTGTCCCAGCTCTTAGGCCTGAAATTATCATCTCTGAGGCAAGAAAGGTAGCCAATGGTTGTGGTTGTGATTGTGGCTGTTGTAGTTGTTCTCCTTCTTCTCCTTCTCCTTCTTCTCCTTCTTCTTCTGAAGCCCAAAGATCATCACTGATAAACAGACCATTCCGAAATTCCATCACCAGGCTCTGCTCTATCTTTCTGCTCCGGAAGCCCAAAGCCTTTGTATGTGTTCCACATATGCTCCGGTCAGCCCTCCATGCAGGTGGAAGAGACCTATCCGTTTTTCACGCCTGATGATCTGCTGCAGGCGAGAAATGAACTTGGCCTGGAAGGGGGACACAACGTCATGGGCAGAGGCTTCATGGACACATCGTGGACGCAACCCTGCAAAAAAAAGAATGATCATGTGGGTTCATGATTCTTTCAAGACACATGTATATTATTTGTGTACTCTATACAAATTCATGTAATGATTCTTTCTTGACGCTGAAAGAAGCGCCGGAGGTGCTGCCACCAAGAAGAGGGCCAACGAGCGAAGAACTTGGTATGGCCTGAGACTTTCTGCCATGTACGCCCGACCGTGGGAAGGCACGGCATTTGGCTGCTAGGAGCAAGAACGCTACTAGGAGCAAAGGGCATCGCTACTAGGAGCAAGGACGCTATTAGGGGCTCCTGGCATCGCTACTAGGAGCAAATAGCTACTAGGACTAGGAGCAAAGGACTTTTTAAAAGACCGCTTTGCCCCCCCTACCTAGAAGCGATGGCAAGGCAAGGGAAAGCGAGGGTGCTTGACTGACCTTTGATGAAGCTTCTCCATGGGCTCTAGACTCCAGTGTGGTTCAGGGAGCCTTGTGGCTTGAGAACTTTCGGGCGCAGTCTACCAAACCACAAATCCACCCAAAACTGCCTAGCGACTATGGAGACACCTTGAATTAAACAAAAGAGATTTAAGTAACGAATTACAGTAGATGGTTTGAAGGTTGAAACTTTTGATGGATTGAGAGATCTGAGGACTCGACTCTTTGCCCCGGAAAAACTTGTTCACTGCCTAAGCGCAAACATCAAGATGTGGATCAAGACATCTCAAGACCAAACACCAATACACCCACAACGATGCTAAAGAACTCCTGTGTGGCCGGCATTCTTTAAGGGGCGCTCCATCGCGAGCACCATCTTCAGCAGTTGCCTCTTACAATGTCGTGGAGGAATCGTCCTTTACACAGGCCACCAGTACCACTTTAGCAAGGCTCTGCTTTGCTCTGCCAGTGAATTGGTCGAAGTTCTCTGATTCACCATGTCAATGTTTTTTGCAAAAAAAGGTGCTCTGTTGAAGGCTCTGAGCCAGAATGGCGCTTGCCAGCGGACAGCTTTGAATGAAAAGAGACACATGGTCATGATTCTCACTGACTATTGCCGACTACACCACCCGGTGTACCAAATGACTTCAGGGCACTTCCCAAGAGCTGCCATTCTATTGCTGCACACATGTTTGCTCGCCATCTGTCACCCAACATATCCCAGCAATCAGGATCAAACGAGAAAAAGAACATATCAGCTATCAGGATCATCGCCGCATGGTATTGTTTGAACATCTTTTTCTCAGCACCACCTGCCCAAACCAACCCACCCACCAGGCCGCCAGCAAGAATCGCCTCCACTGGCCCACATATCGATCTCCATCACCATGAGCAAAGGAGCCCATCCCCGTCCTGAACTCCGAACTCGGTCGGATCGGGTTGGGAGAGGAAAGATCTATATGACCCAATATATCCTCATTCTTGATCGTCATCAAGCCTCCTCATATTCATAATCCTGTACTCGAATCAACCGGCTGTGAGTTGTCCTGTTTCCCCTCCTGATATTTTTCTTGGCTTCATCCAAAAAAAAATGGGCTCTTGACAGGCTGGGGTTTGGTGGTACAGTCTAGTGGAGACTGAATTGCTATATTGACGCACACTGGTGTTGTCAGAACAACGGCTCAAGTCTCATCGCAGCGAGAGCATATGTGCGAAAATGATGGCTCATGAGCTAAGCTCGCAGCACCACATTGTTTTTTCCACTCTCCAACATACTCTGCACCTTAAATGTTCAAGGACAGTTGTGGGTGGTTTGTCCAAAGAGATCGCCATTTCCTGACTGTCATGCGCCCGTGTAGTTTAGTGCGTGGATTGAATGAGAAGGCATGGTTCATTGTTGACCACAACTGCTGTGAACCACAGGCCTTTGTTCGCCATCCTTCTTTCATGCGTTCGGGACAGCAATGCCGACAGTGAGATTGAAAAAGATGCCAATTGAGCTGGCAACATTGTAGCAGAAAGCAGTTTTACATCATTTGTATACATCCTTCATCATCCTCTAAGAATCGGCTTCTGCTTGTAGGGTGGTTAGGATACAATTCGGATGTCAATGGAGGTCATAGTCTTCGAAAAAGAGTTTGACCATAGAATCGAAAAGAATTTGACAAATATTGTGTTCTGGAGCCTCCACAGCAACAAACTCCTGCCATGGACCACCCCATCACTCGATCGGCAGGGCACCGTCCGGCCAGGTTTGTCGGCCAAAGCCATCTCGAGCATTGCCCAGCCATTGCCTTCCCAGCTTTACCATTGGAAGAGTTCTTCCATTGAGCATGCGCATCCTTTAGTATGTTTGCATGTGTTTGCTTCAACTGGCGTCATGCGTCATCTAGGGCAATTTGACACATCATGTTTGAAACTGTAAACACACCTCAGTTGGAAAAAGGACATTGCAGGGCAGTAGCCGACCCAAAAAAATGGGGCGGTCACTCAAAGACAACTGAAGAATTGCGTCCAGCCTACAAGCTATGTGGGTGCAAAAGTCTAATGGCTAGAAAGATTGATGATTTGGCTGCATGAGTCGCGAGTCAGTGATCTCCAAATATTCTGTCATGCCCTCCGGCTTGAAGAATATCATGAGATGTCTCGGAGTCAGTTCACCCAAACAACTTTCAACACAACACCCTAACATGAAAAGAGACTTGTCAAAGGAACATGCGAGGTACTGATTATACAGTCCGGTCGCTACACTCATGTTTTGATCCACTTCACAATGTCAACTAACCTGGCCACAAATGCTAGTAGCGATGGCCTCCAACCGTTCACTTTCTTTTACCACTCTATGTGTTTGGTGGTGCGAGCAGCTCAGTTTCTGTCTCAGAAGAACATCCCAGGCTAAGTTTCGCACCCATCGTACACAGCGCCCGTCTTGAAGATATGCCTCTTTCGGGCCCGCCTCGGGGTGGCTCCAAGCATTCATACCTGAATCCTCAACGGGTCCCATGCCATTGTAGATAACCGTTTGTACCTGGATTAGACTTGTAATTACAGTGATGCTTTTTGGGTCCAATCTCATCAACCAACGCTGACGGCCAAACAAAAGTCGTGTTCCAGTCGGAAGGATGTGAGTCAGTCGTCCTATTTATAAAGGTACATTGAAACCTGCAAAAGACTGCTTTGCCGGTGCCCTATGCTTCCCTGAACGTGACACTGTGATCCACAGCCCATCATGGTTCTGAGCGACAGCGAAGATGTCCAATTCAGCTCCGCATCAAAACCCCTCTGAGTGCCGCACACTAAAGGACCTCCACCGAAGTGCTGGATACTCTGCAGCTCAGCCGCCTGATCCACCAAAACACCTACCCAACAGCTCCTCTCTAAGTGGGAGTGGTTTCAGGAAACTCCAAAATGCGCATTTTGGGGGTGCTGAAGTGGATCCTTCATCCCAACAAGTTGTCGCAAGTGACAACAGGTGAGGGGCCTCAGGTCTGCAAATGTCATTCCACGTGGCCCCGAGTTTGTCCGGACCCCGAGTCCCTCCAGCCCATCGAATGAGGAAAGGGTCCAGAAGACCAGGCGCCCTCAACTGGTCGGCGAGACCTTTTCCCGAAATGTTGCTCCCAAGCCGGGTCACCCGATGTCCTCCAAAAAGCATGTTGAACTTACGGGTCTGGCACACTGGATGTCACTGGTGCATTGATCTTGACATCATCCTTTTGCTTCAATCGGCAATCGGATTGAAGTTCATATGTTTGAAGAAGAACTGACCTAAGAGATACTGCCCAATAATGGATCCCAATGGTTTTGTAACCTTCTCACACACCTTGGACAATTCTCCCATGTTCAATGTACCCATGTGTACTCCAATCATATCTTTGAGGCATGTGCCATGGGTTGAATCTAATCTTTGTGGTGTTCTTCCGTCCAATCCATCTCAGAGCCACCTCCCGCAGGAAGTAGTTGGCGGCCAGTGACTCAATGACCCCATCGTCCTGCTCATTTGGGACGAAAAGCATGCTTGTCCCACGTGTGAAAGTCATCAATGCTAAGCAAATGTATACAGTAGTTGGGACCATGTTCTGTCACGAACGGGACACTTCTGGGTGAGACATGGCAGATTGCTTCTGGTGATCTTCATGCAGAAAACATCACAAGGGCTGGAACACTTCCACGTGCATGTTTGGCCTTTCAAGGAGCACAAAAAAGTGCAGCATAAAGGTGGGTTGGCTGTTGAACCACATCCACATCTACATGATCGCATCATGCACAGGATGACATTCAAACGGGATGACAACATCAGCAGCTCTGTTTTACACACACATACACAACAACAACAACAACAACAACAACAACAACAACAACAACAACCAACAACCAACAACCAACAACCAACAACCAACAACCAACAACAACAACAACAAACAACAACAAACAACACATACACATACACATACACATACACATACACAACCACAACAACAACAACAAAAAGAAGGCCACAATTGCCCATGTAGGTGTCAAAGAGCCAACAAAATGGGCCCTGATTTGCAAATGACTATATACATAGTGACATAGTGGGTTCAAACCCCATCACAAACCCCTCAATCCCAGACTTGCTGTCCAAAATGATAAGCATGACTCACTGGCCAGCAAAATCCAGCCACCCCTACTCGACCTACTGGAGATCACTGGAGCAGGTTCAGACGTTGTTTGTATCCATGCAAAGGCACGTCCACAGAGGCCCAATCAAGGAGTAGAGTAGAGCCAGGTCATGTTCAATCGAAGAATTTTGAAGGATCCGATCAACGGACAAAAAATCAAAGTAACCCGAAAGTCAAGTCGTAAAAAGATTTGAAAAGGCGGTGCGGAGATCCAAACTCCTTAGGTGGCCTACGACCGCCGGGCCACCGCACGGCCAGTGAATCAGCGGCACCCGCGTCGGGAGCGCCTCCCGCGCCGCATGCGGTCTATAGCGTCCTTGTTCCTAGTAGGGATGCCCTTTGTTCCTAGTAGCTTCTTGTTCCTAGTAGCGATGCCACGAGCCCCTAGTAGCGTCCTCTTGCTCCTAGGAGCGAGGCGCTGAACCGATCGAAAACCGCTCAGGGTCAGAATTCCATGCCACACAGGCGGACTCCAGCCTCGCGCAGGCTCCACGCCTTGAGTCGAAGTTTGACCGGAGTTGCGCGCGCGCAACGGCGCAACGGACCGTGAGGCCTTTGGCCCTCCTCCCGACCAAGGGAAAATAGAAGCACTGTCCGACTCTGTCCACTGACAGCTGTTGAATAGTGACTCAGGTCAGCCAGCTCTTCTAGCACTACCACTGGAGATATTATCCTTCACTGGGACTCTTGCTGAGGCCCAGGTTCGACGTGGCAGCTGAAGTGTGCCTAGGCAGATTTGCGGTGAGATGGTTTGTGGGGAGATGGGTGGACCGGTGCTTGCAGCATGTTTCAACCCCTTGCAAAATATGGACGTCCTTCACTTACAGCCAAACAGGAGTAGTCCAGCCATCTTATCCATCCCTTCTCGATCTCAGCCAACATCACCGAAAATGATTCTTTGTCCAAGGATCTGTTGCCCGTCCTTCAATCGAACAGAGCTGGGCACCGCATCCTGGCGAAAGACTGCAGCACCCCCCTTTGCCACATGCATTTTCTATCAAGACATGAACAGAAATGAGGCCTTTGCGGCCTTTCCTGGATCTATATATACAGGACAACAGAATCAATTCAATCACCTGAAGTGTGAACGTCTCCCAGAGTTGGTGTCACAAAAATGGCCAGCTTGGGAAGAAGCAGCATGAACATCCCATCGCAGACGAGTGCTGACAAATTTTAATACGGTCTCGGGATCTTCTGTCCCCCGAAATGAAAATAAAATGTTTTACAATGGGGTTCAAATCTTCCGTCACGGCAAGAACTCGAGCGGGATCACTGCCCCGTCAGCACCAGCAGCGCCACCAAAGACCTGCGTTTCGGTCGGTCTTCAAGGACGTCCATGGCCACTGTGGCCCCAAAATGTGCGTTGCTTCAAAAAATTGGTTTGCAAGTGAAAACCCTGTGCCAGGTCGGTTCACACAGATGGAGGTACGAAGTGCCCAAGGCACTAGATGCGGTTTTCCACTCCATCGTGGTCCATCGTGGTCTGTCCCCGATGGACCAAAAGAAATGGCACCGGGGACCTGTTTGGTTTCGCCAACCAACACATCGAGCTTTGAGTGGATCTTTGTGCCGATGTTCTCTTTTGAGGGTTTGAGGGTGACAAAATGTAGTAGTCTACCATAGTCTGCCTAGAGGCCACCAAAGCCTTTCGATTGACTTGAGACCATGTTCGTTCATGACCAGGAAGGCTTGTATCCTACAGCAGCACCACTTCGCAAGTTTACGCTACCATCAACAATCAAAGCCCTCGAATCACCCCAGTTCTGTGTCGTAGGGTGATGCACCAACTCACTGATTTCTTAATTTCTCTGCAAAGCTGATAAGGTGAGGTCCGACACCTAAAAACAAATCAAACCAACCAACGCTCCAAACTCTCTGCTTCAGCTCTGCTTCCAGCCCTCAATCGACTTACAGTACATATAATACTGTATATACATACATAATCATATTGTTTCAGCTGTCGCTTGGCTTGAACAAACATTGATACCTTCCAAACTGTAGAGGCATCTCGATCTTATCCATGCCTTTGCATGCCAAAGACCTCCCGACTCCTTTCGTCCCACCTTGGGGGTGCCAGAGGTCTCGTAGAAGTCTTTCCTCGAGGATTTCGGTCTCATCTCATTCTGTTGCGTCGTTCCTCGCGTGAAACACGAGACCATGGGCCACCATGGGGGACAAAGAGATACCTTAGGAGTCAATCCCCAAAAAGGTCGCCCCATAATATGGAGGGAAAACCACCTCCAAATCACACCCTCCGCAAGTGATCCAAAGTCAGCAAGTTGGAGAGATCAACAAGGCAGGAAGAACTTCTGTCCAGGTCTGTATTGACACAACTGGCCCGGAGACCACAAGCAAAAAGAAGCCTCGTCTGCACGGATGTGGTGGCTTGTCAATATGGCTGTTCTCATATGCGGTGCTAAATCGCAATTCCATGCGTGCAGCTTCATTATCGCAAATATAAGTACAAGCCCAATCTGCTCTCCAGACGTGGTTTTTGACCATGTTTATCGAGAAAGTTTCACCACTCTCAGCAAAACAAGCCACCACCAACCCTTCTGTGCCACCGGAAGAGCTGCTTTCTTGCTTGCACTGTTGTTTCCAAGGGCATGTCGGTTACAAGTTGTCAAACCCGCACCTTGAAAGGCAGGTGGCCTTTACGGGACAATTCTGGTTAATTCCTGCTAGCACCGTGCTAGCGCGGATCAAGTGCTAAATTACCACTGCATGCCAGCAAATCTCTGCAGCATGAAATCCCTTCCAGCATCTTTCCTTGAAATGCTAGCCTCCTAGTGGCGCTGGGTCTTTTCAATAAACACATAAACACATAAACACATGCCCTCTGAGACCCATCAAGGCATTCTTTCTACCAAAGGTACTCCTGGGTATGACAATCTAGCGCCAATCTAGCGGTTTTTTCTAGCATGGTGAAGTGGCGTAAAATCTTGCGTGCCGCTTCTTACGGAAGTTTTGAATATCCCGTCCGCAAAAGAATTGTTGTCATCTGTTCATGAAAACTTGCACGGGACTTTTGGCAAGTCTTCATGTGGCTTTCTCCAGCCTCCAAGACCACAAAAGGAATCTCCATGACACACAGAGGCCTCAGATCCACGCAACGCCATGCGTTCTCTTCACCAAGCTCCACGAAGCTCGACCAAAACTCTGAGGTCCTTGCACCCATGGCACCTCTTGAGGGTGAAGACGCTGAAGAGAACCGTGTTCAGCACTTTGCAGCAACTTCAGCAGCTGTAAGCTACAGTCTACTCAAGGGTGCTCTTCGAGTTACTGGTGGTCTTTCTACAGCGAGGTCAAGCAGTTCTTGCGACATTATGTAGTATTTAATGGCTTCTGCTCACGTGAAAGTCGCATGGGCGTGAGGCGTTTTGCTGTCATGCTGGAACCTCCTAAGCCACAACAGCATCTTCAGGGGCACCAGGCTCGACTCTACTAATGTAGTAGCTCAATTGCTTCTCATGTTTGCACACAATGGTGCAAAGAGGCCTAGCAACGAGTGCATTGCTACCAGTAGCAAGTGCATCGCTACTAGAAACAAGTGCATTACTACTATCATTGTGCGACATTGGGACATTCTTCAAAAGGGGTATTCTTCAATCTATGAACCCCTGAAACCAGTCTAAGGAAATCCCTTGGAAATCCTGGAGAAATCCTTTGCTTAACAATGAAGTTTCCAACAGTTAAAACCCTCAGGATTTCTTTCCAGATATGTTCTATTTTGGTTGAAGCCTCAACTGGATTGCATCAACTTTGGCCATTCAGAAGATGAGACCTGGACTGCATGAGTTCTCTTGCTTTGATGGGCCCTTCACTGGTGGAAACCTAAATGGGTTGCCTGAGGCCTCATTGTCATAAGTCTTGACTTTTGACATGAGCCCTTAAATTGCACTAGATTGGTCCAACCTTCACTGCATGAGCTCTCATTGTCAACAAGTCTTGACTAGTAACTAGTAACAAATAGCTTCTTGTTACTAGTCGCGATGCACTTGTTACTAGTAGCTTCTTGTTACTAGTAGTAAGGCCAGGAGCCCATAGTAGCGTCCTTGCTCCTAGTAGCGATGCCAGGAGCCCCTATAGCGATGCCCTTGTTACTGGTAGATGGCTCCGTGTTCTCTTTGTTCACTCCGGCGCTCTGCATCAAGTCCATCCCTCATCGGGATTCGCTTGACACGGCCGACTGATTGCCTCAAGACGGAGGGCCACACAGGTTTGCACTGGAGTGAAGGCCGAGCAAAATACACAGGGTCGTGTTTAATGCAACTCCTGTCTGTCTTGAATAAAAGCAAAGGAAGGACAGAATGATAAAGGAAGGTAAGGCCCCTTTCAAGAGGCTTTACCTTCCTTTGTTCATCTTTTTTTCTTGGTTTACCCCAGCTATTCCTCTACTCTCAGGTCAGCTTCCCACGATCTTGGCTCCAAGACTTTGCCTGCTCCTCTGAAGCAAAATCGTAGCAGGCAGTTTCAAGCCGTCGTTGTTTCTGCCGGCGTCTCAACGTCTACAGGCTCCTCCAGCTCGTCAACGCCTCAAGCTTTACAGGGCAGAACAAGCATCGGAGCTTTAAGTTACTGTAGCTTTCATTGCCTGGATCAAACTTTCCACATATTCTATCACAAGCCTTTTGCCCAAAAAGAATCTGGTTGTTACTCTGCCCTTCCAACTGGAACCTTTTTCCGTTCCCCATTGCAAGACAAAGCGCGGGCTCTCTCTTCCCTGGTCAAATCTTCCAGCTCCGCAATCCGAGCCGCGCCCTCAGCGGTCGTCGTCCCTGCGTCACTGGTAGACACATGGGACCTGGAAACAAAAAATTTGCCCGTGGCCCTGCCTCCTTACTTAATTGAGTAATTAGGCGACTGGGACTGGGAAATGTGCATGAGCTGCACTAGACATTGCTGTTGTCTTCTCTTGATTGTCATTATATTCTTTCCTATTTTGTCGATACCTAGATGGGTTGATAGTTGATAGATTGATTGAACTTTTGCTGCGGATACAAAAGTGAGCAGGACGTCCTGCGAGAGTAGCGGCCAACCCTACATGTCCATTTTCCCTTTGATGTCCTTTCAACCATGGCACCCTTTAATCCAATACATTGTCAGAGGGGGTGAGCATCCGTATTCCATGCAGGGACCTACGCAAAAGAAGAAAACTGGGTTCTTTGCTAATGCACTACTCCGTGACACACATGCAACTCAACCAAACCAACTTGTGGGGCATCATGTGTTTATGTTCAATTCAAAGTGTGTCAGGCTGAAAAGGTGACCGAGCAAATACAAATAAGGTCCAGCCTAGTCCACGAAGAATACAAACTTACACGGGTGAAACGATCTTTAAGATTACAACTCGTTTGCTCTTGGCTCACCGACCCAGGCTAGCTGTGCTTCGGCTCGTTCCGCTTCCGCCTAGGCAGCAAGAACTCTCCAATCAGGGCATTTGGGGAGGATGGAGCTACTAGTAGCTTCTTGCTCCTAGTAGCGACGCCAGGAGCTACTAGTAGCGTCCTTGTTACTAATTAGTAGCGATGTCCTCTGTTACTAATAGCGTCCTTCTTACTAGTTGTCTAAGAGAAGACTATGTGAGGAGACCACGTTGATGAAATCTGACGTCATTAGTATCTTCCGAGAAGACAAAACTGATACATCACACCCCGCGGCCGGCGGGTGGCGTTGCGGTGAAGTTGCAAGTAGAGCTCACAGAATTGATCTGGTGATCCGCCATACCGCTATGACAAACGACTGACTTTGTCCACTACGATAGTAGTGCCAAATTTTACGGTTTCATTGGTGAAGGACAGGTCTTGTGATGCAACTGGAAGGTGCGTACTTGAGATACAAGTCGGACAAGAATTGCGAGAGCTTGAGGTGCACACCAGTTCGATCTCTGCCTGGACAGATGACAATAGGAAGCGAAACATGCAAGTCTGTAAGAACCATGAAGTGCTAGCTGTTGCTTTAAGACTTTGCATGACTGGATTGATTCTGCTTTTCAAGGATCGCCTCAGCTTCCTCAGGGCTGACCCAAATCAAACCCCTCAGAAAGGCAGTTACTGTGGTGCGAAGCTGCCGCTGGGTCGGGCACTGTGAGAGGCGTATTCAGCCAATACAGTGGTGTTCGACCAAGGCAGCCTAAAAAAAGGACCTGTCTTGAAGTCCCAGCTTTGACGTAGCCACAATCTAAGATCCATAGGCCAGTGGCTTTGCCCCTGACTTGGGGTTCAGCAAGTTGAAGCACACAAACATGGGAGCCCCCTCAGCTGGCGGCATAGCACATTGATCCCAGAAGCACAGGCGAGTGCTCACAGCGGAACACAGCTTTCCACCCTCCATCGGCATAGCCAGCTTGGTTCCACCCTTGATGCACAGTTCCTTCGTCTGCACAGCAAAGAACGGACGGCCATTGGCTTGAGGAGCAGAGAATCCCAGACCCATGCAGAAAATGTAGTAGAGCCAGAATGTGTCTCCAAAGTTCGTGCTCCAGTCGAAGAGTTGCTGTCCACTCCAACCATCATCACCTGCAAGCTTCTTGTTGAAGCAAACGCAGATGGGGGAGCCCGGCGCTGGGGGAAGAGAGCATTGATCCGTGAGGCATAGGCAAACGCGGATGTTGGAGCAGAAGGGATCCCCGATGTCAGTCATCTCACCTTGTTCACACAGCTCGGATGATCAAGCAACCGAAGTAGAAGGTGGTGTTTGCCAATATCAAAACATGCAGGAGTATGTCTTGCTTTCGGAAAATGGGTAAAGCAAAGGCAGCCTTGATTAGACAAAACATGAAAAAGCTGGTGGATCGACGGAAAGCAGCCAAGGTACATTTGGAGTGCAAGCAAATATTAACAGCCTCTCCTCCAAAGAATGGATTGCCAACTGCACCGATGCCAACCCCTTCGCAGAAACAATAGTTCAACCACCAAAGCTCGTTGAACATCTTGTCGCGGTCCAGGTTGGGTGAGATGTCGGATTTGGAGATGTCCGGCATGGTGTGCTTCGGCTGATCAAGAAAGGACAGAAAAGACAAAACCTGCACAAGTCTGACTTCGAGCCTTGCGCTCTGGCACTGGTTCTTTTGAAAGCACTCAGCAAGTCAAAGGCAAACCCTGCAAGACTTGCTGATACACTATGTGACATAGTGATGACATAGTGTTGCAGAAAATTGGTGTCTCGGAACCAGCTGACCTCCTTCTCATCCAGCAAGCGCTGCTCCTCCGAAATGGCCGCGGCCTTAAGACTTCGCCGGGTGCCCGAAGGCGCGCCCTGGTGGCGACACCAAGCACGCTTAGCCGCTAGGCTCCCCAACCACCAGTGAAGCCTGCCGCGTCGGCTCGGAAGTGCTCAAACTACCCAGGAGATGTGGAGGATAACACGAGAGGTTCTATTCATAGGCCCGTTCTTTTTTAGCCCGCCTACTTAATTAAGGGACAAACTTGTTCGCTCCTAGCTGCTGAGATGCTACATGTGGATGCAGGATAGCTCACGCTTCTTCAACGAAGCTCCCACCGCCTGAGGGTGGGGGAGCTTCCCGGAAGAAGCGCTCGCAGTAATGATTTGGTTCCTAGATTTTTTGGAAAACTAACATGTCTTTGGCTTGTGCTCAATTTACAGCAGGGCACACGAGGCCACATGGCCACGCCTCTGAGGGGATCAAGCAAAGGCCCACGATCACAGATACAGTGATGACCTGTTGATCTTTTGCTGCAACGAGGGTTGGTGAGGTCTGAACAGGTCAGGTGGCGTTCTTGAATGGTGCTACCCAGCCATGGATACTAAACTAAACAGCTTCAACTGTTCGTTTTGAGGTTGCAGCAATGAAACTCTTCAAGAATATGTGTGTATATATATATATATATATCTTAAGACTTCTGACTGTAGCCTTTTGCTGTCTGTTCGTTGGTACCTTTTTAGCTCCGTCCAAGAAACACCTGGGGTCAAGTCGTCAAAGGAATGAGAGGAAGGGCTTTGGGGGTCGCGTGGGAGGATGTTTCAGAGCTGGGAGCGTCTCGAACGTTGGTTTAGCACACGCCTTAAGCCTAGGCATGCTGTCAAAAGGATGAATACCTGTAAGCCTGTAAGCACCAAAAGGTCACTACTTCATACTACTTCCAGCTCCCAGTGTTCTTCCTAACTCATTTGCTTGAAAGAATCTGGGAATGTTCACTCCCAGAGGCCCTTGGGAGGGTGTAGAATAGATCGTCCAAACCTTTGCTCCTAGTAGCGTCCTTGTTCCTAGTAGCGATGCCAGGAGCCCCTAATAACGTCCTTGTTACTAGTAGCGATGCCCTTTGCTCCTAGTAGCTATTCTATACCCCTATTCTACACGACCGGGGGATCTCCATTTGCGATTCCTGCTGCCAAGGCACTGTGCGGCCCTGGGGCGTCAGCGGGGCAATGTCCCCAAAGCCGACCGTGGAGAGGGCGATGGTGCTGAAGTAGAAGGAAGAGAAAATGTCACCAAACCTCAGTGAGTTGGGCATAGTTGCGAGGGTACAGCATGGAAGCCATGAGTTGTGAATCCAAGAATACCGGGTACCAGGCAAATATCTTTACATGTGTGTATATGTATATACACACACACAGAGTTATTACACTCTAAGCCCACAGTGTACCCTTAATCTGCAAAGGCCTGGAACGACGAGAACTTGGGTCCTTGAGAGTGGAAATCTGCAAAATTAGGGTTACTTATATTCATAGTAGCGTCCTTGCTCCTAGTAGCGATGCCAGGAGCCCCTAGTAGC
>CAXAMN010020002.1:449351-465195 GCA_963970005.1 Durusdinium trenchii
CGATGCCAGGAGCCCCTAGTAGCGTCCTTGCTCCTAGTAGCGATGCCCTTTGTTCATAGTAGCCGAATATTCACATAGTGATATTTATTCATAGCCATCTGTCGAGTCTTTCTTTTTTGCAGTTTGCTTGAATTTTCCAGATCTGAAGCGCACGTTAAAGGCTAACATGTTGAGATTCCCGCTGTGCATTCTCCTCTTGCTCAGCCTCGTAGAATAGCCTGGTTTCTCAGTTGAATTGCACTTGAGCAGTGTCCTAAAAGTCTAGCGCTGAAATGAAACAGTTGATGAGGTGCGTGCTGGAAATCCTCTATAAAAAGTCATTGGCCAAACTGAAGGTAATATGTTTCTCGTGGTGGCTCCTCGGCTCCTCCAATGAATGCTATGGATCACAGGCCCAAGCTGCTTCCGACACAACTTCATCTCTGTCCAAGATGCTACAAGGGTGCTTTGCTTAGGAAGGCTAAAAAAAGACGGTGCACCTACTTCTCTAACCATCTCAGAACGGCTGTGTGTCACAGGATGACACAGAACTGTCTGAGACATCTGGCGCGGCCGTGATGAAGAGCAAGGTGAAGACCACCCCAAAGGTGCGCAGGACCTGCCAACTGACAGTGATCTTCAAGTAGAATGGCCAAAGAACATCCGAGAATGTCATGACTGTACACTCCACAAAACATAATGACATAATGAGAGTTGCAGGTGTGACATAAATGAACAAAGAACTTGTGTACATAGAATGACAAAAATTGGAAATCTTTCTGAAGCCTCTTTCTCAATCCCACCCACACACTTTGTTCTAAGTATTTGATAAGCTTCGAGTTTAGGAACCAACAATAAGCTACTAGGAACAAGTGCATCGCTACTAGGAGCAAGGGCCTTACTAGTAGTAACAAGAAGCTATTAGTATAAACTTCGAGTTTAGGAACCAGAACACACTTTGATTCACCAGGATTGAGGTGCACCGGTGTGGGCACCGTGGGCCGGCCCCTCTGTCTGTTTCACCACGCCCACGAACGCCTGCAGCTGATAGGGACGCACTTCACGGACTCCGCTCTCATACTTCTGCGCCTCGCAGGCGGGTCTATGGCCTGGTGTTTTTATGTTTGGCCCATGGCCCTGCCTCCTTAATTAAGTAGGTGCCTACTTAATTAAGGGAGTAAGTTCGCTTCTAGCTACTAGTTAGCTCCTAGTCGCTGGACGGACGCAGGATAGCTCACGCGCTAATGATTTGGTTCCTAGATTGTTAGGAAACTATGGGAAACTTAACCTCCTTCCAGGTGATAGCGTTGCTTCCCGGAAACCCACCCAGTTCTCGTTTGATGGTTGTCTTCCTGAAGCAGACTGGGGTAACTTCAAAAGCATGACTTATGTGTAGCAAGTCTGGTAGGGGACACCAAGACATGCAGCATAACTTTGCCTACTCTTCGCTCTGTATGGTGGATCAAAATATAGAACTTGATGGATATGGAAATGGTGTGCAGGGGTTGTGTCCCGCATATTCATGTTGGGAGATTGCTGCTTCATGCTGCTGCCCCATGTCAACATGATGTTTCATGATGTTTCCACACAGCACCAGGCCACGCCTCCTCGGGCCCAAGCAGAATGCGAAGGAAGCTTTTGAAGGCCTTGGAAGGGTCGTTTTCTGTTGCCAAGAGGATCGACAGAACACATCAGAACCAGCGAGTCCTCACAAAGTTTGCTCCTTGATGGACCACGCGCCTCATCACCACCTGCTGAGGTCGCGGCCTTTGGCCGGAAGAAGCCTGATGAGGCAGTCAACACAGCAGCAACATACCGGCTTTGCAAATGTCGAGCCAAGGGAGAAAAGAAACCAATAAAATTCCATGTGTCTGCTTTCGGTCAAGATGCCGAACCCCCAGAGTTGAGTCTCCTAGCAGGTGTGCAAGGTCTTGTGGTTCCACCCGCAGTGACCCTAACTAAGCCTTACTGTTCCCAAATACCGAGGTCTGGGATCGCATCGTTTGCAAACCATAAAGCAAGGGATTGGTTGATCAGGTTGATGGGTCCCCATGTCTTGTACAGTTTGTCAGGTTTTCACTGGTTCATTCGCTAAGGCTAAGGGCTACTCAGGATTCTCGCTTCGTTGCTTCGCACTGGTGATGCAATACCCCGCCACTTGCTGTTGTGTTGCTTCACTTTGGCTTCGCGGACTCTTGTGGGCGCTTCACTGAATGTGTGGTTGGTCTTCGCGGGCTATTGCAGCATCTACAAATTCAAAGCCAAAGAGCGATAGATTCGTTGCACCCTGATCAGTTTGAGGAAGGTGAGCTCCAACTCACCCACAGCTGGAACCTTAGGTATGGCCATAAGACATCTGGTCCCTCCCTCTGAAAGGCTGTTCTTTGTCCGAAAAAGCCCAAAAAAGAACCGTAAAGCGGATGGCAATCCTGAGATTCCAGCCCAAGGCCGCAGCAAGAAGGGCAAGATACTCAGCAAATCAGCAATCCTCATCGACACTGAAGTCTCGGACATGGTTCCGGTTCAAGAAAACTGGCCCAGGAAAGACCTTCCCTGCGAATGGGGAAATTGGCAAGTGCTATGGGTGTTATCTGTCATTATGGGTTGACATCTTTGAGCCACAACTGCAATAGGTTATAGTTATAGGATTGCTCCAACTATATAACTCTTTATATTATATCTGTACATATATATATATATATACTCTTCAAGGCTAGTTCAGTACAAGTTGCTCTTTCTTTTTTTTCTGGATAGGCTTGGGATGCCAGGTGAGAAACACCAGGTGTATAAACAAACCATTGGCCGACTTTTGCCAGGATGGCCATCACAAAGAGGCCTCGGAGCATAGCCTTCATCCCCTTTGGCCAAGCGTCATGATGGGATTGAAGAGATAGCTGAAGCGGAGGCCCCGACACCACCAGCCTGGGCATGAGAAATCAGATAGGCAAGGCCAGTTGTTCTTAGGCATCACAGAGTCGCTCAAATTCCGCCAGCGTCGCGGCCCAAGTAGTCCAGGGTGAATATGGCGTTGATTGCCGAGGTACACCTCAGTCAGCAGGAGTATGTTTTGAGCTGCAATGTCGCATGTCTTCTCAACATTATTCCTTCTTTGATCGTACTTTGTTAATGTCTGGATTCCTCCGCAGGCCACGCGACGTTGTTATAACAATGAAATGCAAAAAGGGTCTCGCAGGGTACTACTATGTCACACGGCATTTAAAAAAGAAAATAAAGTGTAAGCATATCTGCTGCCAATGCAAATATAGTCCAATTAAGCACTGTTTTACTAAATGTACCTGTCCTGCATCCCCAAAAAGGAATTCAAAATCCACTTTCATGGGAAAGCTGCGAGTAGTGACTAATGATTCGCTGACTGGCAATGACCCTGCGGCAGGAACATCACAACAAAACGATCACATCAAGCCATCAGGAAGCCCGTCAAGCCTTTACATTTAGGGACCTCCTGAGTTTAACATCTTGCACGTGTAGAGATTGCAAGGCCTACTGTTCAATACTGTTCAACAAATCCTGGAGCATCCAAAAACAAAAAACTGACAAAGAACAAAGCATCATAAGCTCTCGAGGACTTTGCGGGTGTGGGCCCGGAATGCCTCTTTTGGAAAGCTTGAAGATATTCCAGTCATGTCCATTGTATACATGGGTCAGATGACCCAGTTTGTGTACATCCCATGTTGCATCAACCTCGATCGAGGCCGCTGGGCACACCCCACGCATCGAGCACACGGCTCGTGCCCTCGGACACGCCGGGCCTCAGCTCAAAGGTTCTGCCAGTCTGGCTATGTCTGGCTATGTCTGGCGTCCTTGCTCCTAGTAGGGATGCCCTTTGTTGCTAGTAGCTTCTTGTTCCTAGTAGCGATGCCAGGAGCCCCTAGTAGCATCCTTGCTAAGAACATCAAACGGAGATACCTCAGAGTGACAGAGCTTTGTGAAATGTGCGACTCACATGTACTGCCCCAAATGCATGAGCCTTTAGGAGCCGTTGAGACAATCACAGATGCTGAATAGCACTTGTGGTTCGCATTGTGTTTGCGGCTTTTACATAAACATTCCAAATGCTGCTTGACATCTACTGGACCCTTTGCCGTCAGAAAGGAAATATAACCTTCAAACCCTTCCCATGCCAATAATAGGGCCACATCAACAAGCTTGTGCCCCTTTTGAGTTGCAACAATGTCGGCTTCTGACCTAGCTGGCACGCTGTGTGGATTGAAATGCGCAATTCCACGGATAAAGGTGAGTGTCTGAGACCAAAGTGTCGACCATCAACAACCGTTGTTTAGCCCTCCGCGAGCGGGCAAAGACGTAGATCAGCAATGCAAAGCCTTCGGGGCAGTCGCTCGTCTTGACCACTGCTCTGGGGCAAGGATTTTGCTTGAGCAGTTCGGGTGAAGAACATGGAACTGCAAAGTCGCACAACATACAGTGACATCCACATGCTTGAATCTAAGCTCTAAGCCTACCAGAAGGGCACTAGTGGCTTCTGATAGTGGCGCATGCTGAAAGCGGTCGATCTCCGCCTCAAGTCCCGTCCCAGCCCTCCATTGAGATCCTCATCTTGCAAGTCCAATCCCTCTCAACGAATCTTCTATGACGCAGGCTGCAAATGGCAATGGAGTAAAGTTTTCCTCTTGTGCGAGCCTGGCGCAAATGCTCACAGAGTCAAGAAATGTTCACTGGGCAAGAGCACACATGGCACGAATTGACACGACCAATTATGGCAAGGCGCCGCAAGTATTCCTCATTCCATGACTGGTCAATGTCCTGCAATAAGAAACTACAAACGAAAGAGCTCAAGTTGGTTGGATGTGGGATATGTGATATGATTGATCTCTCGCTTAATCTCACCTCGCCTCAGAAGATTCCTCCAATTGAGGTGGACTGGAAGAACTTGGTGATTCTTCCACAGCTTCATCTCGCAACCCTTCTTTCACCAAGAAGCCAACACAGGTCGACTCCAAGGCTTGAGTTAAAGATCCATCACGGCCCAAGGTGGAGGTTTCCATGCAGGAGATGCCCACACCGGTGTCCGCAAACTCCTTTCGGAGCCCATTCGACAAGGTCCGGATGAAGGCCATGGAACCGGCGAAGGCACAGGCGCCCGCAACGCCCAAGGACGCGCCCGGTGGGGCTCCGATCAACAAGATCCGACCGCGACCGGCCCGCTGCATGTCCTCGCCAAAGAGTCGGCACAAGACGGTGGTGGCACCGACATTCAAGGCCAACATCTTGTCCAGATTGTCAACTCGTTGGTCCAAAAAGTTGCCTGTGTAGGAGTATTGATCTGAGCACACCATCAGGATGCAGACGTCCAAATCTTCTTCCCTGACTGAGTCTTGGCCATTCTTGGATCCCAAACTTGGGGGAATCGTCATTTCTGAATGGCTTTCACTTAGATTCCAAATGTTCACTGCAAAACAAGCGCCAAAATTCTAATGCTTGCCCACTTACCCGACTGAACTCCGGGCCTGATCTGACTATGAAGCAGAGCAACACCTTCGGAGGGATCCGCCAAGTTCATTGGCATTTTCAGGACTCGGCTCGAAGGGATTTTGAGATCCTGCGCATCAAGAACGGCCCACCGACAATGAGGCCGACCCAGGGCAGCTACTGTAGATGGTTTTAGGAACTATGGAAGCCTGGAAGCGGCTGCTCCGAGGACGAGGACAAATTCCGGTTCATACGCGGTCAAACTTGTTGGAACCTTGAACTTCTTGAGGGACCGGAATGACCGCACTATCAAATCGATTCTAAGTGACGCATTGTTTTAGACCGGCCCACCATTGTTAGATGTTCTATACATATTGTCATCACTCCAAAAGAAGTGAAGCTCTGCAGCTCCTCGAGATCGCTCTCCAGTCTAGGCAGACTCGCTGCCTGATCGGTGAGGATCAGCCCATAGCCGGCGCGGGCGGAGGCCCGGGCCAACTTCATTCCCAGTCCTGTGGCTGCACCCGTCACCAGAGCCCAGGACTTCTCTGGAGCTGGCAATGGGGAAAAGTCCATGTACTCCATGTCCTGCACAAGCTCAGCTGGCTTCTCACTGTCTTTCCCTCGCAAATCCAGTTCATAATATATAAAGACATCTTGACGCAAGCTTGTGATCTGAGCTAGCATACGGTAAGAATTTCAATTGAAAAGAAACAACCATACAAGATATCTGATGTGAAGCAAAACATTATATAAATCTCCATCACACAGAAAGCTGCAAAGATCAAGATCCCGACCAAGTTGATTGATTCTTCTCGGAGCTTTGCCCTTGGTCTGGTTTCAGGAGTATAGCGGAACCAGGGCTTAGCAACAGAGCCATAGATTGTGTGTGTGTGGGTGTCCAAAGTTGTTCTGGGTATCTCGCACATCTCCTCATGTCGGGCCACATTGCACACCACCAGTGGCCGCTTCAGCCGCGGTCGTGTCGACCGGGCGAGGATGGCCACCACAGGAGCAGAGGCCAAGCAGCGCCCACAGCGCCCAGAGAATATTGACGTGATCAACTGCGGGCAAGCCGCCCCAGCGACCTTTGCACTGGGATTCCATTGAGGATCAGGTAGGAAACGTATGGAACGTAGGGAACGAGAGATGGGCCTGGCAGGGCTTGAGTTGGAATGGACCATTTTTATAGGCAGTTAGGATCAGGAAAAGCAAGTGCTCTTTGGGCGTTTAAGAAACTTGAGGGGGTTTTGCATCCTTAAGTCGGTTCCAGAACGCAGGCAGGAGGGTAGGACCTGACCAGTTGCAAAGATTCCCAATCTTGGTGCAAAGTATCTGTGACCACAAGTGGAGTTGAGTCCGCAGGAATATATTACTGTATACAATTGCAAACAGAGTCGATGGGAGGCACGGTCCGATTTACCAACAGGGGGGAAGATGAGGACACCTTTGGCACTGGCCAGAAGATCCACTTGACCAGACCTGTCGACGAATATGGAAAACCTGGAAGCACTTTTGGTGGGTTGACAACAAGCTTGGCTTCGGCTCCATTCAGGGTCCCTGAAATGTAGAGATTTCCATTGGCAGTGCACAATGGATGTCTTGTCTCTAGTAACTCTAGTATTGAGGTCTCAGGTTTCAGTATGTCCTTCTGTTCAACTGCCCCAAGACTGGCCTCTTTTCAGCCACTGGAAACGGAACGTGCCACATTGAAGATTGCAACGGACATTCCATTCACAACATGGAGTCGGATGCGTCTGAGCGAAGAGGTGCTTCCAACCATGTACATCCTCTTGATTCTCTTCATATTGCCCTCTAAAAAGTGTGGGCACTTCAAGAGATACGTATGGATTGAACTCCAGCTGGGATTTGTTTGGACAAGGACAAGTCGCCTGCTTCGGCCTTCCGGTCTTGTGCCAGAGATCAAACAAATGTAGGGGTCAGATATGTGCTGCTCCATATCGCTTAAGTTTATCGCTGGAAGGTGCTTCTAAAAGTCTCGAGCCTTGGCCTCTCTGAGGGAACCAGACCTCACGATAGTGTTGGTTCTTATCCGACAAGACTTTTGGGTGGTGAATCAACCTCAAGAGAACGAGTCATGTATGTTGGCAAAACCTCATTCGACTTGAGATGGTCACCAGCTCCTTGAGCCAGAAAGTTCCCCCCTTCATGGCTGCGGGGTCCCGTGCCGACCTCATGATTTTCTGTGCACATTGATGGTGCTTGTTGAGCTTCACGTTGGCTGAGGTCATACTAGAAACCAAACGATCGAATACCACAAAAACATACAAAAGCCATGCATATCCAGAGATATCCAAACCATGTATACAAATGGATGTATGATGATGTATGCACTATTTGCAAAGACCCAGCCAGCCGGCAAAAGTCTTTGACAAATCGCTTCTCTTTAAAGCTTCGATCCCTTTCAAGACGGGTACTGGTGACACCTGGCATTTTGCGATACGACGATGTGTGGCATCATCCTCAGAAAGTCAGCAGCAAATGCCAGAGCTCTTCTTCTTCTTGCTCTTCTTCTTACTCTTGAGAGCAGACGACCCGGTCTTCACAGCACTACCCACAGCTGCGGCAGCACTGCCAGCAGTAATGACAAAGCTTTCGCGAGCCTTGTCCGTCATTGCATGACTCTCCTGGGGGGCAGTGTGACCATCAGGATGCGCCGTCACCACAAAGCCTGGTGGCAAAGGCTCACCAGGAGCAAACCACTTACCCTGCGAATGGTCCAAGCTACTTGCAGCCATTGGTGCCATGGAGTAGCCACCGAAAGTAGCCGTCGTGTACGGAACCCCAGTGTAGACTGGCGGCATGCCAACAGGTTCAGCAGGGTACTGATATGCCATGGTCACTGAATTTAAGCAATCGCAAGGAATGCACAGTCCAACTTGAGCACACTGCCGCGACAAGTGCCATGTTTGTCATCATCCAGCTCCTCTCAGAGCTTTTCAATCTTTTCGTAGCAAATCATTGTGAGAAGCTGCTACTGCTACTGCTACTACCAGTGTGCGCCGGATTCAATTCCACTAGATGCACGTAACATCAACTGCGACGAATGTTCCACTCGAACGCCAACTGCATTGGACATAGACAAGGCATGCACAAGAATACGCATTCTCTATTTCCGGTCCCCAAGGTCAACAAAATGCAAGGCTGCTTCTGCTCCCAACTGGAGAATCAAAGAGTCTTCCACTCTCCTTTTTGTCCAAACAAAAACGATGAGTGGGCAGCTGCGTCGACCAACGGTGGAGCCCAATCCCACCTTATCAATGCTGCAAGTGGAGGTGCACTTGCGAAAGCAGCATCAATTTGAATTGCAGTCCAAACATGTCCAAACTAGCGTCTTTTGAAGCCAAAGCTGGACTGCTCGATGCAAACCCGAGTCCCGGACGTTCGTGTTTCCCACTCCTGCAGAGAGCAAAAGGCAAATTGAAGCTCCCAAACCAAAAAATGCGCGTGCACAGTTGGTACAGCAGCAAGAAATGAATATCATCTTGAACCCACTGTGTGGGTCAGGTACATCTTGCAAGCTCTTCATTGAAGGAGAGGCACCAAGTTGAGAGGCAGGTCTCCTCCGCTTCTGATGATGGCCGCAAAACGCCCACCACTGCTGGCCTCAATGACCGCACTCGGACTTCGCATCTGAGAAAGGAAAAGATTGACATAGCTTTGCATGTGGTGTGCATCACAATTACGAACACAAACTCCTGGCATTTGTAACCATGCGCTGATCCTAAGAGTCGCCTCTGCCCGTGTTTCTGAGATTCAGAGCTCTGAAAAGTGCAGCGAAGATCAGCGAAGAAGATCCGCCTGGGGTTCCGCACTTTCCTGAGCTCATCAGCTTCAACGGAGGTCGAAAACCTCTTGGACAAAGGGCAAATAATCCGATGCCCAGAGAGGCATCCCGGTACGTTGTTGGCTCCTTGAATAGTGAAAAGTTAGGACGCAAGATCAGAATGACATTTGACTGAAGGGCAGCAGGGATTTCGGTGTGTTCAGGCTTTCAGGGTCAATACTTTTGTTGCTCTTGTAAAGCCTTGACCAGATGTATTTGCTCTTTGCTATTTCAATTGTCCATCCAAATTGGGGGATCCGAGCTACACTCAAGTTAGGCGGCTCTATGGGAGCTCGGTCATTTTCCTCATCGGTTTGGAAGGAGAGCTGCAGCTTCCCCGATCCCGATTCCTCGCACCTTGGACCTGCCGATAGCGCGGGCCATACTGAACACCGCCCACCTGCAGGTGTGTGGTCATCTCTGTCCATCCATAGGATGTGCGACTGGTATGTGCACACAAAGATCCAATGTCTCAAAAACACGTCCTTTTCTGGATAAACTCCCAAACAAAGCAGGACTTGTGAGAGTCCGAGCAAAAATCAACTCGACCCTATCGGGTGATCACCTTGACTCTCATCTGGCACGCTTTTGAAACCAAAGTCAATGATCAATGGAAATACTGGGAATGTAGACCAGAATCTGCTCAAAACCTCAACAATGCCCTTCTTGCCCAAGAATTTCGGCAGCCTTGGGGACTCCGCCTTGCTGTGGTGTAGTAGTAATGCCCTTGTTACTAGTAGCGATGCACTTGTTACTACTAACGGATAGTCAGACCCTGTCTTTGCTGTTGTCGATTCTCCTACACGTCATTCCTGAGTCCAGGTATTCAATACCAGCCATATCCTTCGTTCATCCAGGATTAAAGGAGGCATCCACACATGATGCCGACAGAGTGCTCTCACATCACGGTAGAGCTCTTCCTTGACCACCTCAACCATCCTCAGCCCAGCTGCTGGGTTGGTTGACTCCAGTGCCTTTCAAGTTCAAGGAGCATGACATGAAAAAACGGCATGTGTTTTCAATTTCAGCTTTTCAAGATCAAAGAGTGTCCGGAAGTTTCTCACTGCTGGGGCTCCTTTTTGCGCATTTTGCCATGTCAAGCGCTTCCAGTTTGGAGAGTCTGGTCTCAGCTAGTATTGCGACTAGGATCCCAACGACAGGGGCTGAACACCTTGCCAATTCCCCTCAGTCAAACCTCGGCACACACCCAATTCAAAGAAAAGCAAGGGTTGTTGTATCCGTAGGGCAAAAACGAGTGAACCGGCTTCTCCTCTCCCCACTCTCAGTGTCTCTCTCTCTCTCTCTATGTATATAAATGTACATATGATACTGATACATGCTACGAAGCTAAAGTAGACGATTGAGTAGTTTTGTATGAAGTCTGTAAAATTGTTGGGGCTTTAAGGCTTAAGGGTGCAGGCAGTCACGCGTGCCAGTACACGTACAACAAAGGTTCAGTTCACAGTTCACTGCGGTTTCAGGTGCGCAGCAGTATGCCAGTCGGGGTTTTACTGCAAAGCTTTCAAGAAAATGTTCTGCATCTCACACTTTGCCTGGTTCACGTTCTGCAACAGCAGCCGCGACGACAGGACGGACCTGTTGGCTTCTGCTGTGTCCATGCGAGGTGCACTCTGCAACCCAGCTTTTCAACAAACACCAACCACAGTCGTCAACCTTTCTGCTCACTTCCCCCTGGCCCCGTCTTTATATTTAGCTATATAAGTAGGCCATAGTAGGCGCCTACTTATATAATCAATTGAGTAAGGGAGAAGCAAGCTACTAGCAACTTGTTCGCTCCTAGCTAGGACGCAGGATAGCTCACGCTTTGTCAAGGAAGCTCCCCCTTGAGGGTGGGGGGAGCTTCCTTGAAGAAGCGCTCGCACTAATGACTAATGACTTGGTTCCCAGATGTTTAGGGAAACTTAACAAACATAGTATCCTAGGATTCTTTCAGAATGACCCACCGCCAATTTCCCCTTCTGACTTGCTTCCTCCTAACCAAAGGAGTGTTGCGGCATTGTGGGTGTGTTGTTGCTGTGGTTCTTGTCATCGAAACTCGATAAGTAGCTTCCTAAGTTTGTTCTTCGGATGTTCAAAGCGGCTCACTTCGAAGGTTGCTCAACCTCCCGCCTCGGCTTTGGCCCTGAGCCACCAGTCTGCATTGGACCTCCAACGTGCCAGCGAAACGATACAAAGCTGGCTTTCAAATGATAAACTTCCACATTGATTACGCTCCCTTCGTTCAATCCACCAATATGCAAATCCTGAAGTAGTAGGGTTCGATGAACCTCTTCAGAACACAACAAGCAAAAACAGCAACGTCCCTCCGCTCCATCTGGGCATTCCCTGCGGGATTGAAGCAGTGGCCTGGGAACAGAGTGGCAGAGTAGGCAGTTTTCAGATTCTGTTTTAAAGAATTGGTGGCCTCGTTTGTTGCTTCTGGACATCAGGGCGTACCTAGACAAGACACACAGTGCAAAACCGTGAAGCTTTCTAGCGCAATTCTTTGGAAGATGACCAACCTACACTTTCCTCACTCCATGATTCAATTGTCCATCGAAGCATAAGGACTCTCCGAACATATTCAGGTTCCATCTCAGATTCCATTTCTGAGGGACTACCACTTGAAGACAAATCATGGATGATGGGAGAAGTGCAGCCACCCAAAATCACACACTGTGTCCTGCCCCAATGAAACCCCAAAACGAGACCCTAAGGTCTCCTCACGTCGCTTGAAACCAAACGGCTCTCCTCACATCATGGCACCCGCATGGTCCCATGGCCTGCTGAAGATCCTTCCGGTGAAGCAGCTCCTCTACCTTTCGCCATGGGCCACCAGGCAGGAAAATGTTTGTTTCTCATATGTCCTTCCTTTGGGGCAGATTGGGCTGTGGAAGCTGTCGCAAGCTGAGTAGTTTACTGGCTCTAGCAAACAGACGGAAAAAACCAATGTTCCTAGCAAACAGACGCTACTAGGGGCTCCTGGCCTTACTACTAGGAGCAAGGACGCTACGAGCGGAGCAAAGGGCATCGCTACGAACGGAGCGATCGGACGCTCTGGCTGGTGTTTGTGCACTTTTGGAGTTCGACCTTTCGCTGCCGCAACAGGAAGTCGCCGCGCCATGTCGAACCCCCAGGCACACCATCACCCACAAAACTCGTAGCATGCACACCATACCTCTTTCTATTTGCAGTGTTGGAATAGCTTCCATCAATGCACACAAATCTGACGTGAATTTTGCACATGTTGGAAAGTGGAGAATTCAAGCCTCCACTTCTGCAGAACTGGGGCCAGCAAGATGGAGGAGTATGCACGTCCCGTGTTCCTACTTATGTGGCCCTTGGATGGCTCACCTCATAGAATTGACCCCGAAGTCTCAGAAGCTAAAGAGTGAAGCGAGAAAACCAGGGTGCCGGATCAATCTGGTGGAAATCCTTGTTCGCCTCTTATTCAATTTGCGGCGTTTGGATAGCTTTGCAGAGACACACTGGCTTCTGAAACAATACTGTATCTTTCGCGCGATGGGGGTGAACCCATGTTCTGCATGCCACCATGATTGCTTTTAGATGCTGCCCGTGCGTATATAGTACTCTCAGTAAGCATGCGCCACTGCGATTGGCATAAACACCTTGCACTAAACCATTGATTCAAAACATATACTGATATATACTGTATACTTAGTTGAACCATGGTCCTGTCTGTGCCAGTGCGATTAGATTTATAGGCTGAAGATGAGCAGCGTATGTACTATGTGTGTAGCTGGAGCATGCCACACTGTGGGACGACTTCACGCGACACGAGAAAAGTCAAGGACCCGATAAGGCCGACTGTCTAGTTGCAAGTCCACACACTTCTCACTGTTTCACAATATTCCCTGGGTAGTGTATGTCCTGGATTGGAGATTCTATGTAAAGAGCTTTGTGCTTTCCAATGTGGCGTTTCGCCCACACACTACAATACCTGACTTGACAATGGAAAACTGCTTGCGGGTTGAAATCACCCACCAGCTCAGCCACATCCATGACACACCCTTGCACAGAGTAGTTGATCAAGAAATATATATATATCACGCATGAACCATGAAAAGCCTGATGATCGTCGATGGATGTCAATGGCCAAAAAGCAGTAAAGGAGATTCACTGCATACCGCTGCATACCTCTCCCCCTCGCTGCAGCTGTAGCGACTCGGAATCCAGCATCCTCCACCGTGTGCAGCGCATCCAGCAACGGCTGCAGTGTTTGCTGCTGCACCGACTCCTCCGAGGCTGCACCTCAAACCGGATATCGATTCTATTAATTCATGGGAGGTGGGAGAGCTTTTCATGAGTGGCAGAGACAGATTCACAAGGAGTCTGAAGGTGAAGAACAATTGTTTGGCCATCCTTTTCTTGCGTATTGCTGAAGATCACATGTTATTGGCTTGCACCACCTGGACTATTGTAAAAATGGATGGGGAGGCTAAGTGATGCTTAAATTAAGGCCAACTTCATATCCCACTAAACTACTTGCAGGGAATCTATATAGGCGTTTAAGTTTAAGTTCCTTGGATTACGAACTGAGGAAACTTGTTGACCATGGTCAACAACCATTTCCTACCGTCGGATGAAAAGCTGGGAGGAGGGGCCAAGTTGAGGACTTCGTCACCAGCTATGATCGTCAATGTAGCCTCCCCACCTCCGGACAAACTCAGCCTTGGACGAAGCTTTGAGATGCAAGCACTACGCCACTCGGAGCCTTTGAGCATGTGAAGTCTGGTGAAGTTCACACATTCGACTGTACTTGACCCTCACGGAGCAGGTGGTTCGCTTTAGGAATTGGTAGCTACTGTATTACTGTTGTATTTACTCCATCCCAAGCCAAATGCTACCCTTGGCCTTAGACAAATGCCATCATGTGATTAGTTGAATTTCGAGCCGCCATATATACACACGATACCAAATACCATCTACCCTCCGCTGAAGTGACATGTCGTGTCCTGCGATAGAGAATCATCACCTTCCAGACCTATTGGTGGGGTGCTAGGTTGAAGGACAACATGCTGGCCAACCATAGACAGCCTCAGACTTCGTACCACTGAAAGCAAGCGCAACCTTGCCACTAGAAGTCGCTTTCAATGAACAGTCCAAAAAAAGATCACGCACGCAATTCAGGGCGTGCTCAAGTGTTCATGTAGAATCCCCACCATGTTTCTCAAGCTCACATGTTGAGCCCTCGGAGACAGAAAAAGCGCCACGACCAGGAACCCCCGACGAGGCGGCCACAAGCCCATCCTCTCATGCAGCTCTGTAAGCTGTTGTAGCGCTTCGGCCTGCCGCCAAACTCGGGAAGAAAACGGAGAAGTCGGCTACCAATGACCGGCTGTTGCATTGATCGTCAAGGAACCGATTGATCCTTGCACCCCAGTGAAATGATGCATTGTTCACTACTAATGACTAAGAAACTAAATTGACTAAATGCACTGATGTACATGAATCTGATATGTTCAGTCATGATGAGTTCTCCTAAACTGAACCACAACCAATCCAAGGGGGCGGCCCAAGTGCATCTTTCTGCACAGAATGGGAAACTTAAGAATGGCGGCCTTCGAAACCGTGAGACTCTCCTCACCTCTCGCAAGAAGTCTCGACATTGCCGGGCCAGGGAGAGCGCATGCTGGAGATAGGAGACAGCCTCATCGGAAGTCACATGCTGCGCGGCCAGCAGTGCCACCTGGGGGGCGGAAAGCATGGCAACGTCAGAAGTGGTGATCCGTCCCCTCGTGCCTCGTGATCCTTTTTTCTGTGTTTTTGCCGGCCCTTAATTGAGTAGTCGCCGACTGAATTCAGCAAGGGCTGGACGCTACTAGTTAGGATGCAGGATAGCTCACGCTTCTTCCCCCACCTGAGGGTGAGGGGGAACTTCCTTGAAAAAGCGCTCGCACTATTCATGTGGTTCCTAGTTCCCAGATGTTTAGACAAAAGAAAGAAAACAAAAAACTAGAAGGTCAGGGAAACTGTCCATTCATGTCCCGTTGAAACCCATCCGTTGCTTCATGCCATTCACGCGGACACAGTTGACACACACACGAACTTGACCACCGGGTGTTTCCATGTTCACCTAGTCGTAGGAAGAGATATAAAAGATCCTCGAAAGTTGCCGGTATGATTCCTCTGAAATCACAAGCCCAGATAGGGATCTCTACACTTTGACTTGTGGGTCAGCTCAGTTGTATCTTGTAAAGCATTTGAGGAGAATGAAGCTGCTTGACCCGTCGTGACATCATCGTACCAATGCCCTGTCCCCTGAAAGAGGGGCCTCCATCTGCGCTTTCTCGCTTTCTTTCAAGGTCTTCAAACGCCCCAAAACTTCTTCAGTGAAGGTCTTCGGCTCCAGCAACACCAGCGCCACCAAGGCACCACACCTGAAGGAAGCACACAGGAACCACAACATTGACAAAGGTTCCGTTTGACGTTGACCCCTGGCCAATATCGTTTGCCGCAAGGCAAGGAAAAGGTTGCAATCTGAATCTTATCATATATATATAACTGCTCAATCTTACTGCACGGCCGTTTTTCTCCATCTTTGAAGGC
>CAXAMN010020002.1:465205-499886 GCA_963970005.1 Durusdinium trenchii
AACTGCTCAATCTTACTGCACGGCCGTTTTTCTCCATCTTTGAAGGCTCACAGGGTGATCATTTCAATCACCGTTGAACTGAACTCCATCTCTTCCCGTCGCCTCCAAGTCTTCTTTCTGCAGGAGTATGAACCAGGCTGAAGGTGCAACACCAAGCTTGACATACCAGCAGACCTTCGTAAAAACAGTAGGAAACAAGTGGGCCACACTAAGAACCAGCTCTCGGGCAGCATCAGGAATCCTCTTAAGGTAAAGCAAAGAGGCAGTCTCCTGAACATAAATCTCCATGACTTTTGCCGAGATCCAGCGTCCTTTACGACGGGTGTACTCACCATCCTCTGTAAGTTGGAGGTGCCATGTGGCACCCCCAGAACGAAGGCTGCCGGGGTCGAGTGCTTTCATTCCTTCCAGCTTCATTGTTGGTAGCCTCAAGGCCAACATGACCTCGCGGAAGCGAGATCTGTACGTTTGTCCCGACCAAGGCCATAGTTTGTCCCCTGGACGGAGATGGCCAAAACAGAAATCGACGACGTTCAAGAGGTCTGGCACGTCCAACTTTGCTGACTGGTGCTTAGCGCCCGTCCGGCGTGTTTTAGGCTCACAGATCGCCAGTAAACCAAAAGGTACTGTAAAATCAACATCTCTCGGCAACAGCAGCTCGGACCTGTAGGCCGCAAGCAGTTCTCCAGGGCGGAGAAGTGCTCCCCAGCTCAGTGCAAGGCATCCAGCAAAGGATGTCCAACCCCAGAACAAGGATACTGTGATCATCGACAGTAAAACCTGCCAGGGCATAGCCACATGGTGAGCTCCAGGCTCCGCATGGAGCCAAGAAAAAGCCACATCCCACGCACCTTGCGTGAGCCTCCTCAACGCTGGCTTCTTCGAAGTGAGGGTGTTGATTGTTTCAACGAATTGGTTGTATGGTTTCCCAGCGGAAAATAATGACCGACCGAAGCGTGCCACGACAGCGTTTATGTCATCAATGTATTCAACATGACGTGCCAACAAGCTCTCAAAATCAATGTTCTCTGTTCTAAGCCACATCTCAAATTGGGTCCAGCACTTCTCTCGGTACCGGTTGGTTACCGGCAAAGTGGGTCTCCCTTCCAGGCTCACCTCCAGGTTCAGCCGCTCCGCGGCTCTAGCAATCTCTGCAGCTGTCTCAGGGGCCATGGCGTCACATCTAGCTAAGCAGCTAAGCAGCAGCAGCGGAGCAAGAAAGCAGCGCAGACAGCGGAGGAGCCGCAGAAAATCCAAATGACGGGAGCGACACGAAGTCCATTGAGGATGAAGAGAAAAGCCCAAATGCCTTCTGGAAGGAGGGACGGAGGTAAAAGGCCAAGACCAGGCCTGAGCGGCATGAGGCATGACGGAGGGGCATGGGCCCTCCCCTGGAAAACCCAACGAAGAGTCAAAGTCCAAAGGGGCATAGTGAAAGGCCGGGCAAGGAAAGACAGAGCTGGACGAAGTCTGAAAAATTCCTTGGCCTTGTGGAGAGTGCCGGTAGAGAGACTTATCCGCCAGATCAACGACCGTAGGCCCTAGAAGGAAGATGATCAGTCTGATCCAATTGGAGGCCCATCTCTTCGTAGGTCGAATCAATGCAATCCTCCAAAGCTCCTCAAAGGATCTTTCTCTCCAGCCCCAACCATCAACTGGCCTCCTGAGTTCACGGAGGCGGGTCGGATCATCCGCACAGTTGAGACGAGTAGGACAAAATGGGTTGACCATATAAAGCCCAAAAGCAACCATTGCAGCGGAGATCCTCCTCAGCACGCTTGTAATGGCCCATGATGCTGATCTGCCTTTCCCCAATGCGCAGCGAGAGACATTGGAGTCCACCAGGTTCAAGAAGCGCGAAGGACCTGACTTAGCCTTTTCATCAATCAACTTCTCCACCGCCTTCAACTCAAGCAGATTGATATGGGAAGGCTTCTTGAACTTCCATGAGTGGGTGACCTTCCAGTCATTGGCCAACATCACCTCATTGACAAGCTGGTTCTCCAGCCCTTCGACACTCCCTGCCTGCTCAGCTTCTCGGCGAGCCTTGATGACTCGGATGGAATGACGAAGAGCCCAAGCAAGAGCAGCTGCTAACTCTTCCGTGTAGATTGCTGATGCCTTTGTGTATACGCCTGCGATTGGCACATGGCAGCAGGTTCCCTGGCATCTCCGAGCAACACTCGACAGGTCCACATTGACCACCAGGAGCGCAAAAGATTTCTGGTGAATGGATCCATACTGACAGGAATCCATCCGTACCTCATCAGCCCCTGGCCACCTGAGTGCATGTTGATATGGAGGAAGGAACTTGCTAAGAGCGCTGAAAGGCCTCTCCAGGAGACCCGCAACACCGTGCAAAGAGGCCTTCTTCAGGATCTGCAATGCCCTCAGAAAAAGAAGATTGCCCAACCTCGTCTGTGGATCTTGCACATCAAAACCGTAGGGCTGCGCTCGACTCCTCAGCGCCGGTCTCCTCATAATGCTGAAAGTTGTACACGGGGGGTTCAACAGCCACTGCTAAAAGCCTACCAGCTTCAATGAGATGATAGATCCATGCCAGGACATGCAACTTGGAAAGGTCAAACTCCTCCGAATATGAGATATCAATTGGCGGTCCCACAACAACCCCAATGCGATGAAGAGCTTCGGATATCCTACTTGAACCAGCAAAAATCTCCAGGAATTCGAAACTGAAAACCAGTGGCCGGTCCACCTCTCTGTACAGCGAATCATGCTCTGGCTCTCCCTCATTGACCTCAGGCTCGATCTGTGTTCCCTGGGAACCAAGGCCAACATGGAGCCTTGTGTAGGCCCCTTTTGTTTTGCAAACCTTGGAGATCAAGTGCCCCAGTTGTCTCCCCAAGAAGGCTGAGCAGACTGCCCCTCTTTCTTCTGAAGCGTCTGTGGCATAGACCAAGTCATCGAATGGGACTGCAACATCGCTGAGCATAAGAGGAGCAAGCACTGCACACAAGGTCAACTCCTGCGCAACAGCTCGGGGAAGAGGAATAAGAGCACCATCATCCAGGTCAGGAAAAGCCTCGATCAAACTGAAGCTCTCATTGAGAATGTTCATCATAGGGCGGCGATACAACAGCATCGAGACCCAAGCACCAACAATGCACCGATGAAGAGATACTGTGGTGTAAGCAAGAGCACAACTCTGTAGCGTCAAAGTAGAAAGTGCCAATCTCTTCGCCGGCGGCGCCCCAACAGTACAAACCCCATGGGCGACTGCTGATGCCCCACCGTTGAGATAGGCCCCTATGGTTTTGCCTTCTTCACCAGCAACAATGTCCTTCTCCGGAGATCCCAAAAGCTCAAAGTCTTTGTAGGCCTGTTGAGCCCGATAGTAGGCAGCATAGGCATGGCTGTCTTCGCGGGCTTGGCCTCTAGGATCAATAGATACGCAGAAGAAGTCATCAATGACCAGACCTTCGGCCACATCGAAGCTGAAACATGGCTTGTTGGCCACCATTCTCACATGCTCTTGCAGGAGCCCGTACGACTGAAGGAGCCTAGTGTGAGCGTCTGTAGCAATTTCAACTCCTCCATGATCTCCTTGCAAAACACTGTTGAAACATGCCCAAACAATGTCAGTCACTGAAGATGAAGAGGCAGCAAAACCAAGTCTGTCACCATGTCTAACACGGGAATACCGCTTGCGAGAGGAGTCCAGTAAGAACTGCTGGTAGGCATCCGTCTCTTTCACCAAGGATACAGGCAGGCCCGGTCCAAGTGTATTGGAAACCGCTCTAGCTTTTGTAGCCCAGAGTTGATTGTAAAAATCACGCCTATCAGAAATTGACACATGGAGCCTCTGTGAATCCAAGTCTATCGCCAAGTCACAAAGATCTGGGCCAGCTGGTAAATTGCTCGAGGGGCCTCGGAGGATGCACTCCACCGCATTTCTCCCACGCCTGTCTCCAATTTGACGGTCTCTATCTACGGCCTTATAGCAGTTGAAGATTCTGACCAACTCATACTGCTTCCTCGATGAGACTCTTTCTTGATGTAGACGTAGAAGACCTTGTCGGTCCCACAGCAATGCCAGCTGGGCAACCTTTTCAGCAGAGTCCCGAATCCTGGGGTATTCCCAAGCAGCAGGTGTACGCTCAACCTTGATCGACTCAGGCTCACGGTACGCCATGACAAGATCATCACCAAGGAAGTCCGTGACGTCCCAATGACCACGACCAAAGAGCAGCAGTCTGCTAGGATCAAGATCTCGATAAGGCTCAAGCTCTGGAAATTGTGTATTGTCCTTGGTGATCTCATAGCCTGTGAAAACTTTCGAGTAAGGAGAGGCTGAACAACCCAACTTCGTAAGTAGCGCCGTCACCTCACTCAAGCGTGCAAAAAGCTCTGGATTCTTTCGGCCAACATGTAGCGCATCAAAGGTCGACATGAGGCCGTCCGACTTGATAAAAGCCCGCACCCTCTGGTAGAGTGCACGATGAACCGAGTTAGGGGCTCTCCACAATGCCTCCTTGCCAGAAAAATCACCATTGGATTGCCAAAAATTCAAGGCCATGCAAACAATGTGAACTGCTCTTGCAATACCAATAGCTCTCCTCCGACAACTGGAAACACCTGCAGGCATCCTGTCGAAGCAGCCATCCACAGGCGGCGGGACAGGGAACAAAGCCGGTGACTTTGGAGCTCTGGTAGAAGATCTCCTAGAAGTACTGATGGAGAAAGACAAGTATGAGGCAAAGGCTGTACGTGATCTCAGTACCAGCGTAGTCAGCTTGGAACACCATAAAGGAAAACTGAGCTGCCGAATACTGTCGTGCTCTGACCCGCTCAACCCGTCCTTGGGCTGACGCCGGGGTCCCGACGAGGAACCACCATTGCCAGCCCCAGGAACAAAAGGGGAGCCCAGGGGCCTAGGTAGGTGGCCTCCATGATCACCAGGCTGTAGACACCCACCATCAACGACCATCTGAGATTTGCATGCATCCTGGACTTCTTCGTGCCCAGCATTGAATTCTGCCTCGGGTGTACCCTGACTCATTGCTGCCCCTCGGCCGCGCCCTTCACCTTCTTGGGGAACTTTGGGCGGCGTTTCGGGCTCGGTGACTCTTCCTCTGTCCTCCCTCCGACTGGCTGAGTCTTCTTGGATCTGGTCTCCTGCCTCCTGGACTGAAGAACATCGATCTCCTTGAGGTAGGCAAGATTGATGGACGCCAGTTGAGGAGGGACCAAAGGGGCGAATGGGCGGCCCGCTGCAGTAATGGATTGCATTTTCTCCTGAAAGAGTGCCTGCGGCGGGTCCTCCAGGAGAGACAGCACATACGCGAGGCCCCAGTCGCCGGCATCGAAAGCACTCTGCTCTAGGGCCATGATTCCGAGAGCCAAGTACTCCCTTGTAGCAAAGAAGTCTCCAGCGGCAGCAGCATCTAAAGCGTGTGCAAAGACCCACATGGTGAGTCCAGCCTCCCTTTGCCCCTTGAACCCGCCATACCTCTCCAAATAGGTCAAGAGGGACGGGGACTTCTTCTGGATCTCCTCCTCGGTCCTGGGCAACACTGCGGATGGGTTGAGTCTTCGGAAGATCTGCTGCTGAAGGGCAACAAAGAAGGTCGACTGCCTGGATGCCAAGTCTTGCTGAAGACGTTCTCTTTTTATGGTGCCTTTTGTAGAACTCGAACCGGCTCCTCCACTTTGTTAGTGTAACCCCAGAGCATCGCCTCCCTGCACTAGATGAGAGACCAGTGCATTCAAGGCCATCGTCTGCTGAGACAGAATCTGTTCCTGAGTATCGGGAGGAGCTCTGACCGGATCGTAGGGCTCGTCGAATGGCTGGGGAGTGGGTCCAGAACCCAGTGGCGAGGCTCGAGTCCGTGGAGGAGGCCCCAGCAGCTGAAGGGTCTTTGCCGCAGGCCTGTTTGCGGCTGGAGTCATGAGCCCTGCGGAGACTGGAGGCATTTTTGGGACTGGTCCGGAAGGCACCAAAGTTCCTGGCACGGCAGCAGGAGTGGCAGAGGAAACTCCACCTGGGACTCCCGTCTGGGCTGGAGGTGCTTTCTCGGCAATCTGCTGTTGTTGGGCGGCAATCAGGGCGACCTGAGCAGACAGTTGGGTGAGCTGCTCTGCTAGTGCTGAGGTCGTAGTTCGTTTTGCTGGGGCTTTCTTTGGGCCCACAGCTTTCTTGGGAACTGGCTCGTCTCGAGCGCTGTAAAAATAGGTCCTGCTTGCTGTGTCACCCTCGGCCCATGAAAGGACCAAGTTCAAAAGCTCCTCCGCAGCAGGTAGCGCTTGTGGGTAAAGATCATGGAACCCAACCACCTCCTCAGTAGAGTCTGTGACAGGGTCATATTCTCTGAGGAACGGGAGGACATCATTCGAGAAATCGACCACCATCACCTCAGACTTGAAACCGGCACTGTAGGGAATTCCTGTAGCTTCATCCTCCAAAAGCAGATCCACTTCAAAGGAGCGAGAGGGCCCAACAAGGGCCTCCTCGTCAATGGGACCAGCTGCTGCTAAAACGGTATGCTTCAAAAGACCAATTGGCAAGGCTAACATCATCCCCTTTCTGCGAGCGATCAGGGGAATCACAAAGGATTGGACCTCGGTGCCACTCTCTGTCAACTCCTCTGAAAAGTGAGCTATCAACAGGGAGTGCTCCTGGTTGTCGGCTGCAAAGACTATTGCTTGGCGTTCCAGCGCCATAGTGGCGGCACTGGAGAGAATGCACCTGCACAGAAAATATGCAGCTCTGTGAGCGTCGGCAGCTTCTCAACAAACTGGATGTCCGAGTAGGTTCGGCAAAGTCTGTCTGAATCAGCCTGACTCTGCACCCTGATGAGATCGAACCCTGAGCCTTTCCTCAAGACCCAATGGGCCGCTGCAGCAACTCCTGGATTGTACGTGCTCTGGTAGTCAGTATGGCAGGACCAGAAAGCTCTCGCCCACCACCCGGCTCGAAACGCTTCCCTCGCACGATCGGATGTTGATGCCTTGGAGGAAGAAAAGTTCTTGCTAGCCAATTGTAAACAGAAGTCCGGAACAACTGGAGGCCCATCCTCGAACTGGATAACGACCTGCTTGAGGAGATAATCTGCTGGAGCCCCCGGAATTGAAGTGCCGTCAGTCACCAACTCCCACGAACTGCCGATGTCCGACAACGAGGCTGAACTGCTATTGTGCTTCTCCCCAACCTCCTCCGAAGTCCTAAGCCGAACAAGCTCCCTGGAGACAAGAGTGAGCTCTCGTATCGATGAGGTGAGTTCACGAAGACCCCGACCAAGCTGACTCAACTCACTCATGCAAATAGGCGTGGAGCCTTCTGAGACGGGCAGGGAAGGCCCGATCAGGAGCAGGAACCTCACGAACAGGTGGAGGCAAGATGAACGGCCGCAGACAAGTCCAGAAAATCCAAAATCCAAAAGCGATGCCAACTGAAAAGCCAATAGCAATGCCAGCACAGAATGGCAAGAGCGCTGATGGATAGCAATGAACCGGACAAGAGAAAGAGGAGGATAGGGAGGCAAAGAGAGCAGCAGTGTCGAGGACAGCGCCCAGGTCAAACATCGACCACCCTTGAGGCTTGAGGTGCAGAACGAAGTCGAAGTTACAAGTCATATATACACATATGTATGTACATGTATATGTGTGTGTACATGCAAGCAGACACACACCAGGTGGAGTGGAGTGGGCGAGTTCTCGGCGTCCAATCAAACTTGTAATTCAGTGGTGGAGTCCCAGCAAGTGTTCGTGGTGTACTGAGAGTTCACGGATGTTAGGTGGGTTGCGCTCTGCCACCACGCTCATGTAATCCTCAGGGATGAAAAGCCACCCGGACGCAATACTACATATTTTATATGTAAGGATAAAACCTGGCCAGTATCAAATGAAGAACATCACAAAATCAAAATGCTGTTATCTAACAAAACCTAGACTTAAGAGTAGAAACTTCCAGAAGTCATCTTCAATTGCAAACTCAACATGTTCAACCTTATTGCTTCGCCATGGCCGATGCAAGCTGTGGCTTGAGGCTGCAGAAGTAGAGCAAAACACTGACACTCACACTCACAACATCTTGATGCATGGGTTTCCGTTCAGCCTAGACCTCCGCTACACTCCGCTACCACTGGCGCTCTATAGACACCTTTTGGCACAGCTGACATTCCCCCAATCTCTCTGAATTTGTGCATGTATACACTTTAGGCGGTAAAGACTAGGGAGGGACAGCAACCATAGCAACCTCCACAAGCGCACACTGCCATAGACACCTGCCAGCAACACCCTGCAGTGGCACCAGCACCCAGGCCGCCAAAGAGCACGCAAGCACCTCTTGCTATACTTGAAGTAAGAACCCGAATAGCTCTCACTATCTGGAGAAAAACAGAGGAAAGGCAGTGAAATGATGCAAAAGAGCTGAGGAAGAGGAAAAGGTAGATCATTGGGGGTGAGCAGACTTTTCTCCCCGCGGCTGATTCAATCCCTCAAGAGTCCTTTTCATGACCCTCAGTGACCTGATTTTGTCGGAACATAGTGCCAAGCGTGATCTGGCCCTTGTCCTGATTTAGGTATGTATGTGTCTATATATATACATATTTAATCCTATTACAGTGAAAACACGCTCCGATGGTGGTAAATGCATGATTGAAAGCAAGTGTCTGAGAAAGCCAAGACACTCCATCTGAGGGACTTTCGCCGCCCGAGCGTTTCTGATTTCCCTTTGTACCAAGGCCTCCGCCTCACTGTTCCAAGCATCATTGCGAGTGTCTTGAACCACCGGTGATTGGTGGTTGATGGGACGATAAAATCAATCCTGGATCCTCAATGTTTTCACACCAGTTGTTCGCCCTGATGTTGACCCAAATGCTTTTCAAAAGTGGCCCTGAAGGTTACAAATGTATGACATCGGATGCAGTCTTAGAATCCTAAAACAAGGGAGACATGGTGAGGATTATCATGGATTCCCCACAAATGGATTTGCATTATGTTACAAGTCAGTCTGTATACTGCGATAGATACGCCTTTTGTTATCTATATATATATACAAAGAGAGAAAGAGAGAGAGATCTTCTGGTCCAACCCGTGATCCGACAGTTTCACCAAAGAAGTGTTGACTGTAGACCACAGAGATGTTGATCATCCCGTGGTCTCTGGTCAGTCTCCAAGACCTTTTGTCCGGCCAAATCACAAAAGAAAGATCCAAACATTACAGTATGAACTAGGTCTTTCACGTACGATAGTTCTCACCAAAAATATCTGGAGAAAAAACGCGCCTCCGTCGCCAGGCCTTTCAACGACATGACCTCACATAGTCTCTGCAGCGCATAAACTCTGTAACTCCGCGAGGACAGCGCAAAGGCCCGCTCGGCCGCCGCATGAGCTCGCTTGAGATCCTCCAAGTACATCCCGGCCAAGGGCGTCATTGAGAAACCCGGCGGCCGACCAGGCGGAGTAGGTGAAGGCGGTCCGTTACGATGGAAATGGCAGGAGGCCCGTGCCAAGGCCGCGCTGGACAGCAACACCTCGCCCCAACACTCCAAATCAACCTCCAGCGCGTTCAGCCGGTTCGGTTCAGTCAGTTCTTCCAAATTCATAGGTTCCAGGTTCTGACTTGCTTACATTCAATCACTACCACTGTTCGTCACTACGGCTCACTGGCGCTCCTCAGGTTTGATCGAGAAGCCTTGAATCACACGTCACATACTTCTCAGAGTTTGACATTGAGAAGCTCATGCTCTTTTGTTAACTAATAGCAATGGCCTCCAACCTAAGAGCGATGGCCTCCACCTAGTAGTGATGGCCTCCAACCTAATGGTGATGGCCTCCAACATAATAGCAATGGCCTCCAACATACTTGCCGCATTTGTTATTGGCATCTGTTTCTTCAAACCCTTTTCCTGACCCCAGTCACCTCACAGCATTGGCCTATCAAACCCTCCATCCACATCCATCCCACCCCTCACCTGTCCGCGGTGGAGCTCAATCAGTTGCTGCGCGGTTCCGATGGCATTGTCAAAGTCGTCGCACAAGCGCGAGGCAATCGAGTCCAACGCCAAGACTTTTGGCATCTGAGAGCTCACAGGGACAGCGACGGCCGGGACGGCTGCTCGGAAGGCTCTGGGCGACCTTGAGACATTGGCAATGCATTGGAGCGGGACGATGAAGACAGCTCACCAGTGAGGGGTAGTTACGCGCCTTTGCGAATAAAAGCAACAAAAATACTTAAAGTTCTGAAGAAAATCAGGAAAACGAGAGAAAAGACTTCAAAAGCATTCTAGCTTGTGGTGAAGGGTAATTACGTCCAGGACTGTAAGGCACGCGCAATTAGAAACATTCTTGCAAGACCTGAAAGAGATTTTTATCTTCACCCACCTTCTTGTCAAGGCTGCCAAGGCTTCTAGCTGAAGCAGCTCAACATCCAAGCTTGCTCCTTTCAGCGCAGAATCCCACAGAGCGTCTACAAGAACAAATAGAGGTCATTACGTGTCTCCAAATCCAGAAGCTACTAGGAACAAGTGCATCGCTACTAGTACTAGGTGCCTTACTAGTAGTAACAAGAAGCTACTAGGAACAATTACCTACCCTTAGAGACCCTCCTTGCGAGACTCAAGACGCGCCCTCACATTCCTCACATCCACTCCTTCGGCGCCAGTCACACTCGCACCCCTCACCTCCGGGCTCTGTGGGTTTGGACTGAGTCCATGTGGAGTTTGAGAGTTTGGACTTCTCCACTGCGGGTCACCTTCGACTCTTTTTTTGAAAAGCCGGTTGCCCTCACCCTTACTTAAGTAAGTAAGCGGCTACTTAATTGAGTAAGGCTAGTAGCTACTACCAATAGGTAGCTACTACCTACGCAGAATAGCTCAAACTACAGTATTCATTTGGTTCCACTGCGGGTCACCTACTACACTTCACTTGGTATTCTCCACCCTGATACAGAAGGGGAGACTCCAGAATGCCTCAGAGGGTCCATTACCAAGTGCAGCTTTGCCACACCCCATTCATTCATCGTTCGTTGGCCGTAGGTACACAAGGAAGCAAGAGTGTTGTTTTTCTTGCAAACACCTTTTTTACCGTTTTACATGTCAAAGATCAAAGAGACAAGCATCCGATCCAAGATCAAAAGATCTGCACCGGCCATGAACCGTGAGCAGCCTGCTCCTGGGCCTGCTGCAATGCAGACTTGAAGTCTTCTCCCGGCCCAGCAGCCAGCAGGGTCGCTTCGGCCAAAGCCAACGATCGTTTTGCGGCCAAATCCTGGAAGTCTGGCGGCACAGCCCGACGGACCGATGCGTTATCGTTGCTGCCCGATTGCTCCCCTAAAATCTAAACCCTGAACCCTCCAACCCAAGAACGATGGCCTCCAACCTAGAAGCAATGGGAGTGCCTAGAATTGTGGTGGTTCTGATCAATATTCCTTCTGGTGATGCGATGCAGAACATTCAATTCAAATAAACATAACAGCTCCTCTGGCTGTGACTACTGTGATGTGCAACAAAGCTGCGAGTCTTAGTGTTGGTTGTGATTCCCAGCTAAACGGCTAGACTGATCTGTTTATTGCGGCCGCGGAAGAAGCCCATCAGAGCTGAGTGTGGGTCCTGCTCAGTATTTTCCACTTCTTGTGCCACTTTGAGAGCCTGCACATTCCACAAACAGCAAACTTGCTGGCAACGGAACTTCAATTATTGGCTATGTCCGGGTTGTTGTCCAGTTTCTGACTGCAAACCCTGGGTGTCCTCAAGTTGACATCAAACGAATCGTAAAGAACAGCTTGAGGATCTGAACAAAGGCCTACACTGTCTGGAGCTGTGGAACAACCGACCCATTGAAATAGAGCTGGAGCCACTGCTTTGCTTTGCTCCCCAGGTCGACCTCTGTTTCCACAGCCGCAAGCAAATCTGTTGGCGACTTCTCCTCCCAGCAGTGCACTTTTGGATGCTTGCAATTGCCAAAAAGAAGCAAATTATGCAAATGATCCTGTTTTTCACAAATGCATTTGCACACCCTAATCCACTAGTGGCGTAAGCTGCTTCCCAACAAGCTCCGCTCAGTTGCCAAAGCACGTTCCCACAGCAGTGAAATAGCGAGAATGACAGATCTTTGCCTCAACCCCCACCACAAGTCATGGATACCCACATACCACCGCCATGTGTCACTGTAAGCCATCAAAATCCTTCAGCAGGTTGAGCTCTGCAACGGCCAACCTCACCTGTCGTGTCTAAAGAGATGCGCGTGGGTGGTCTCTGGCAGGTCAGACTGGCCATACCCAAATGCAAGGATGTCACTCACACTCAAACAAACTCTGGTGAAAAATAGTCACTAGTATTGTTGCTGAAATTGATGGAACCCTGGGCACCCTCTCGATTCAGTCCAAAAGCGGTTGCTCACTGCGGACCATCGGCCATCCGCAGTCTTGCCTGTGTCAAATTAATTCTTCCAAGTATGTTTTTGCCCGAGATCACCATACTTCACCGTTTTGGTGGTTCATGGGTTCAGCAGGGCCGGCCCTTTCAATTTAGCGCTGTTCCCTTCTAGAGTGCTTGGGCATGCACAACATGCCTTTTCACATCAGCTGGAGGCGACCTTGAAGGCTTTGCCAAAATGGATGCATATACCATATACCACTAAACTGTGGTAACCCCTATATGATTGACGGAGGCGTTTCATCAACCCCACCTGCTTCCAGGTGCATTGCGTTGCCATCCACGAGCAAGACACGCATCGGCGTTTCGGTCAGATCTATCGGATGAGGAGCCATCTGAGTGCTCTGCAGGTGTCTTTTCATGGGTAGAGGCATGGCACTAAGAGAGAAAAAAGGATGCAGGACACTTGCATTGCTATCTTTGTGTCTGACTTAGTGGTCTGGTCGTGCACTTGGCAGGAATGATGGATGGTCCTTGAACTGTCAAGAGATCCAAGTTAGGAACAGTCCAATCCAAGGATTCAGTATTCACAGCAGCCCCCGTGGGCTTAGTTTTCACTACATCAAAAATGTGCTGCAAATAACAGCTGCTGCTAAAGTTTGACGCTTCAAATGTTTCTTAGCAAGCTGAACATTGCCCTTCGCAAATCACGTGCTTTGATACAGTGCGAATAACAAAAGTCATTCTTATGGTGCTCGTTGGACAGGGTGGACATCTTCTTCACGGCATTTTTGTGATCGACATGACAAGGTGAGACTGCCGTTGAGTTGAGAGGTTTCAGCGCTTGAAACGCTCAACTCAACGTCTCAGAGTACCCAACCTGGTACTCAAAAAGGCCATCTCAGAGCCCATAAGGCTTGAAATACAGAGCCCATAAGAGCTCGTATACTCCCCTGAGCCGAAATAGCACCTCCCAAGGTGGGCTGGGAAGATGTCCATCTCCCACGGGAAGGCCACGTTAGCTCCAAGGAAAGTATTTGATGCGTTTTCCGATTTCAAACAATTCCTCGTTGTGTTTGTAGTTGTCTGAAAGGCCTTTACTATGGCTATTGCATCCACTTCGGCAAGAAATCATCAAGCATGCCACTGTACATGAAGGTGGCCCCGATGGTTAGGACGGTTCCAGCTGCAAACATCATATCCAAAGTGATGTCTTCCAAGACCAGAGCCGAAAGTGCTGTGGTCAGAATTACAGAGATCGCAGTACCTTTCTTTTTGAAGAGAGCGAGAGAGCGAGAGAGAGGTCAAAGAGTCAAAGACTAAAATTTTGAGACACTTGTTTCAGCAACAAAAAGATTGGAAAAGATTGGGAAAGTGGTAGGCTCAAACAGCCTGTCATTGTGACTCCAGAAGTCATAAGAAAAAAATGTTACTTCGTTTAACAGTTACAACCTTGGGACTGTCTGAAAATGCCTTGCCACCCTATTAAATCCTATCCTCCGGCCTTCAATCTGACCCACCGACAAAGCTGCTCAAATCAACCGAAGTCACTGAATTGCCTCAAGATGTTGTCAGCATATTTCAAGACTGCAGCAACTAACATGCCGCCAGAAGCAACAGTAAAGGCCATCAGCCACACCCAGAAGGTATAGCCATGCACCAAAGGCGCCTCATGACCCTCCTGGAAGACCACCCAAGCTGCTGTTGAAGCCCCAAAAATTGCCAACTGAGCATTCCGAAGCCAGATCGAAGTTGCAGAACCCTTCAAGACCATCTCCATGAACACCTGAAAGCCATACTCTTCATGGCCGGGAAACATGAGCAGGCAAACTGCAAGTTACAAGCCCAGTCGCCAGATGAACAAAACAGATCGAGTTTTCAGGTAGGTGTTTGTCAAGAAGAAAGCCAAGGAAGACGAAACCCACAGCAAAGGAGTACCCATCTAAGCTGCTATATCTAAGCTGGTTCTCTGTTTGATCACGCTTGCAAATCAAGTCGGAAGATTGTGAAGCTGCAGGGTTGATGGTCCGGTCACACTAGGGGGAGATCCCTCAAGATGCTCGGCACGTGAGACTCTTCTTGCTTGAGGAGTAAGAATCGTGTCAAAACGGCGAAGCATACTGTTCAGGGAGATTGGCAGCCTACGGGGTTGATTTCTTGTAGCATCTATGTCTCTACAGACCCCAAGAAAAGCCCGAGACAGAAGCGTAGATGCAAACTCTCCAAGTGCCTTATTCCAGCGACACGGAAAACGCACCTTCTGTGGCCCAGAGTGGTGTTCTACGTTGACGGCACTGGGCTCAAGAGTACTCCAAGTTACTGGGTATTCTGAGGCGTTTAGATCGTATGGCGTCAGGTCGAGCAAAAATGACCCAGTTGCTTGGGACCAAGGTTGCGTCACTTGAGCTGTAGTTGATTTTTTGCAAGGTCTCAGGCTTCCATGCCTATGTAAGGCTGTAGGTGTTGTGTTTGAAGTCGTACCTTGTGTGGGTAACCGAAGCACACTAAATAAGGACTTTGATGGTTGCATATATATATATATATTGTTTCAGATGTGAAGCCTCAAATGTAGAAAAAGAAAAGCCTCGAGAGCCTCCTCACGTCACATAACCGAGGCAAGTTCCCAAGCAGCTTTTAGCAAAGTTTAGCCCTAGTGTGGACACTAGTCCAGGGTGCTTGCAATGCTCATGGGTCTTTCAATGTCCCCACCAAGCCACCCCTCCAAAGCCACTGGCAAAGCATGCGCCCAGCGCTGCCAGGAAGCCCATGAAGGCACGCGTAGCACCAGTGGTGCCTGGAGCCTCCGCCAAATCCGATCCACGAAGCTCCCCGAACACAAGAACTAAGGAGCATCCAAGATAAGGAACCTAATAGCGATGGCCTCCAACCTACTAGCAATACAACCTAATAGCAATGTCTGGATGTTGAGTACTTGAGGGCTTTGGCATCGGTTTATTGGGCTGCGGGCGATCTTGAAGTGTTGTGTTCTATTGGATGGTATGGGGCTTGAGCTTCGGGTGTAAGAGGATTGATTCCTTCTGTGTTTAGTCATCAGTATGTTTGGGTGCACAAGTTCTTTACGTCCGAGCTTGTCTGGAGAAATGATGGACTTCGATCAGGACTTGCAATCCGAAACCTTGGTGCGACCCAGAGTTGACTTGCAAACTGACCTTGTGCTGCATCCGAGGCACTGATGACACCTCGGCATTCCGTGGGACTTGCACGAGCATCACTCCAGCAACCAGAATGCACAGTGCAATCCACCGCTTGCGACCAACCGTCCTCTTCAGCATCACAACACTCAGTAGCGCTGCCGTGAGAATCCTTCACGGTCCAAACACAATCACACGAAGCAACCTGCCCGAACCTGACTAAGAGAAGGAAGGAGGACACCCAATTTCAAAGGGGCGCCAAAAAATAGCAAACAATATGAGCAACTTAGCATCTTGAGCTGGTATGTGACCTGCTGCACAGCTGCACTCAAGAAGTCCACCGACAGGAAGATCAGGTTGTTTTGAATGGTGTAAGCCAAACCTGGAACGCACAGCTTGAGCATTGCCAATGGCTTGGTCCGACATTCGATCCAAAAGCTTCTCACAGCCGCCATGGGACTCTTGGTCTCCTCACAGCACGCTTAAGAAAAGGCCGGGGTAGAAAATAGACAAACACCCAAACCAACTAGGAACAAGAAGCTACTAGGGGCTCCTGGCATCGCTACTAGGAGCAAGGACGCTACTAGGGGCTCCTGGCCGTACTACTAGGAGCAATGTTCGCTACTAGTAAACGCTGCTGGTCTGATAAGACAAGAGTTTATCTTCGTGAGAAAACTTTCCGTGTGGTGTCGCTTATGCAGGAAGAGGGAGAGGGTTCAACCGCTTCTCTATATATATATATATATATAACTCTTCTTCGTCTCCAGCGATAGGAACGCGAAGCTTAAGGCCAGCTTGAAGAGCTCGGTGAAAAGCACAACAGAGCTGTTCCTCATGCGTCACATGCGTCAAGAGCAGTCAAACCGCTGGACCGATCCATCAAACCCTGTGACTACCTTTGAGGGTGACTGCCTTAATGCAGGTGCACAGATCTGGACACATGACCTAAGCTTATGGCAAATCCTATGTCTGTACATAGCAAGTGCTTCAGATCCTGTCCTATGCAAAAGAAAAGCATGACCATGGCCACAGGAGCCCTTGTTGGACTCTAACAGGACCAAACGGAAGTAGTAAAGACTCGCCATGAACAGCCAGGCGAACGAGCATCCGATATTCTTGGCTGCTCGACCGTGCCAGCTTGATCGAAAAAATCGTCCAGGTGGTCACGAAGGTAAGCAACACTAAGGAGGCCCATTTCACGGGCACACCCCAAAGTCTCAGTGGCTTCTCTGAAGCCTGACAGCCATCAGCACTCTCCAAAATGGCAGGGACCATTCAATGATTCGAAGTGCTTTGGCAAACTGGACTTGTCGACATCAAGTCAATTTCTGGGGGGATGGTGTTCTTCTTTTGAACAAGCTACATTCTACATGTATATTGCTCTACCACACCATTTGATAGGTGCCAATAACCTGCAAACCTGACAGGTATGCACATGACCTGGGTGTCCAAGTGTCCTTCAGAGGTGGTGCAACATGTGCATGCAGTTGGCAAGTGATGATTTCGAGTGGGCTGTGGCAAGCAATTGTCTAGGTGACAGTTCTTGCTCTTGACTCCTGGCTATGACTAAAACGTCCTTTCTGGTCACCGGAACGAGCAATGACCCAGGCGCCGTATGTATGGTCAAACATATAGTGCTCCTCCGACTAGCATGTTGACATGGAACCTAGGCTTTTTCAATAAGTTCAGAGGTATTCCTTGTCAGTGACAGTCGGAAAGAGATCCATGTATTCCATCTCATCCTTGTATCGTTCTGAGATCCTGCTCTGCAACCAGGGAAGAGGGAAGATCAGGCGACAAGGACTTGGGGCTTGGCCTACTCTACTCTCCCGAACCAAGAAACATTGGCGACAAACAAAGAGACATAGAGCAAGCAAAGCAGCGGAAAAGGCAGACAGCATGATGAAAGGATGATGTGGTTCATGGATCAATCTCTGGTAAATGTTCCAGTACTTCACTCTCTTATCTATCAGAAAAGTCCATCAGAAACGGCTTGAAGAATCTCCCACTGCACCAAAATGTGCAAGACGAACCTAGGTCACATCTGGACCAGGAAACACTGCAGGCGGGCGAACCCCTAGGGAGGAAGACTTCCAAGTTTAGACTATGGAGCCCTCCGGTGCATCACTGCAAAGCGCAATAGAAGGTAGAAAATGACCGAGGATGACCCCAAACAGTTTGAAAGCAGACCAAGCACAAGTTTTGTCGACAGGATTCTATTGGATTCTATTGTTCAAACAATCAAAACCTCTTGAATTAAAAACCTTTTGAAACTGAAAAATTGGGTTTCAAGTCTGGTCGCACCGAGCCTGGTTTCCATTCGGCCCAGACATCGGAGCGTGCTCCCACGCAGCGTTTTCCGCACCTTCAAAGGTGGGGTGTGCGAGGAACGACCGTGGACAATTCTCATTTGAAGTGGGTTGAAAAATCGCAAACAAGTAGTCCATCTGAACTACTAGGAACAAGAAGCTACTAGGGGCTCCTGGCCTTACTACTAGGAGCAAGGACGCTACTAGGGGCTCCTGGCATCGCTACTAGGAACAAAAGCTACTATGAAAACGGAAGTCTGGAGTCCATTGAGTCCGTTGGTGATGTATCTGCTCATTCTTCCCATACGGCGAAGTCACTGGACACGCCACGGAGCACTCAACCGAGAGTTGCCACTGGAGATCGGGCGAGCATGTGGAAGGCAAAAAATTGCATCAACCTCCCCAACTGATTTGATTGAACAAACCCTGTGTTGTCATGAAGCTGCAGGGGGGCTCAATTTCATTTTGAGGCTGGCTGCATTGGATCATCCAGAGGAAGCATGATGCCCGCTGCTGTCTCATCATGCACTTTTTGATCTGCATCCGTCACTTTCGTACTTGCCTGTGGCTGCCATGTCAGAAGGGCTGGTGTTCCTTTATTCAGGGAAACTTGGCAACACTGTAGGGCCAGAAATGATAAAGAGGTTCAACAAAAGCTGCCATTGTTCTTTTGGCTCATGAAAGAGGCCTGAGCAGCTTCAGCTACACATCGAATCAGTCGATTGCACACGATCCGACCCAAGCAACACACGAAAGCTGCACACATCCTCTAAAGTCTGCTGAAACACTATTTCAGACCGTTCCCGAGACTGGCAAATGCCCATCCCAGCTGAGAGATGAAAATGACAAGAAAAGGAACAAAAAGTCGCTGCTCTTGAGCGCAAATGTTGGGGTGTAAAGTGCATGGAAAACTGTAGACCCTTTCTTCAGACTTTTCCTGCAATCGATTTCATATCAATCTTTCATTTCACACTTCGCTCTGATTCTCTTCCTAAGCTGCTCGCCTCTCTCGAACATTGTCGAATACAACTAACCTACTGAAAGATGTGCGTGCAAGTGTTCCACGCAGGGATAAGGGCAGTCACAGCTGGCATGTCAAGGAAGAGACAAACGAAGAGGAAATCGGAAGAAAATCTGTCCTGAAGGTGCCGTCGGATCCCCAAGCTTCAGACAAGCCCACTCATTCGTTTTACAATCCCACCATTAAAGAAAAGCCAGGTCAATTCAGAGTTCACGCCCGTATGGGGTCCTATTGCCTTTGCCATGAAATGTAGCTTGTCAGCTGTGTTTCAAGTCTTACTAAAAGTGGCTGGAAGCTGGCAGAGCTGGTTCACCACACATATCAAACGTGCGGCGAAGTCCAAATAACAATTGCCTCTGTTCCTAGGGGCTCCATGAAGTTCCAGTGTTCAATTTCAGATTCCAGCTTTATGTACACGTGCGTCCAGAGGGCGCATAGCAATGTCCAATAAGCGTTTACACTGGGAGAAACTAACGTGGCTCAAGTGTTCTGGCGCTTGGCAAGACAAAGAATGCTGCAAAAGGACTTGTTTAGCTGAGCTCCCAGTGCTGTCAACTTAAAGACTTTCAACTGCGAGACACCCAAGCAGAGGTCTCGCTTCAGTTCCAACAAGCGATGAACTTTCAGAAAAGCTGGGTGGATTGATCTGGCCATCCAGCGTCTTCAAGCATGCACAATCGTTCTACTCTCTCCGATGAGGAAGCAAAAGAACAGTAAGGGCTCAAGAGTGGCTTTCGACTTCCTAGCTCTGGACTTGATGTATATTGTGTGTGTGTGTCGAAGGCATCGCATGAGATATTTATATTGATCAGGTGGTTGTCCTCATCTGGCCTACGATCCTGGAAGGACAATGGCGCGAATCAACTGCCTCTTTCCTGCGAGCAAATCAGCTTGCTAAAGAGTGATCCCGGTTGAAACACAAGGCAGCCTTTGCGGCCAACCAGCGATTCGGATCGTGGGATACAGACGTTCAAACTCCACACAACTGAAGAACCAGTTGACATGAACCTTCAGTGCAGCTGATTCAACCTAGGTGTCTGTGCCATTGCTCGTAGATCTGGTAGCTTAGTGTGACTGCTCCAAGTCGGGGTTCCGGTCTGTCATTCAGTGAATCAATTACAGTATGGCTTGCAAACCGATCCTGTTGTGGTCTGGTATTTGGCCACATTGCTGAGGAGCCATGGCCATGCCAAAATGTGGAACATCCACATCTTGCGTTTTCTTGAGATGGAGGTGAGGAATTGGGCTGGAAAAAGGACACATAAAATATCCTGTAAGTAAGCAAATAGACGAATCTCAGCTGTCCTCGCATTCTTCTCCGCTCACATCTTCACAGCTGTCCGTCACGATGGCGGCACTTTCCTGCCGAGCTACCGAGTCAAGACAAAGTCATCCCCAGGCAAACCGCTCACTCGATCTCCTTTCATATGCATAGGAGAAAAAATCCCGCTGTCAATCCCTGGTGGCCCTTGCGAAAGCTGTGAATTGCCAATGATCTTGCATATCAAGTTGTCTGCCCACGTGATCTATTGTCACGATAGTGAGTTTCGAGGGGGTGTTCTCGTAAGAAAGAACTGAGCCCATCTCCCTGGGGACATCACTGCCGGTCTCCTGAGAACAAACAAAGAAAGACACTACATGACCATCACCCCGACATCCTTCTACATACATCCACACTCTTTGCCCCTATGAGATAAGCTCACTATATATCCTGTTGGAGGCCATAGCTCCCATAGCTACTAGGTTGGAGGCCATCGCTCTTGGTTGGAGGCCATCGCTATTAGGCTCCTTAAAGCGCTTAGCTTTAAAGCGCGTAGCTCACCTTCGTTTGAGCCACGCTCGGTCCTCGGCCTCCTCCGCCGATTCCGAGGCATCGGCTGCTTCGAGCTCTTCGGCCAAGGCCTTGGCGACGCAGATTCAGATGGTCCGAGAACGACCAAAGTCCCAAGGGATGCTCCGATGGAAGAACGATTATTTACCAATATCAATGTACGTAGATAAGGAAGGGGTAAGGACGAGGTTTCTTCAATCTTGAAATAAGTTAAACACTTTAGCATGGAATTATATAGATACAATAGGATGTTGAGGGAGTTGGAACTTGGAAGATGTTCTGAAGATGCACAAAGAGATCCTCTATCCGGAAACAGCTAGCTCCTCCAGACCTCTTCCTTATTCCCACTCTTCCATAGATCCTATGTGCTTCGTGCCGGCTCGAAAGATCAAACTTCCCAGACTTGCTCGTTGCTCCCGCAGTACTGGTGACAACCATCAAGTGCTTCCCACGAAAAAGAATTGAAGCTCGTTCACATGAATCCACCCGCGAAGAGAACAATCAAGAAGCGATGATGAATGGTACCTTGGAAGCTGTCTGGAGCAATGGGTTGTTTGCCAATGGCCAAGGGCATCTGAGCACCTTCCATCTGCAAACAATCAATGAGTGCGGCAGTCTGAAGATTGACTGATCCCTTCTCACTACAAGAGCCCCTCTGTGGGCACCATGTTGGAGTTCTTCAGTCTCAGACCGACGAAGGGCCTCATCAATAACGAGATTCTGTTTACCATAGCTTTGAAATAGGGACTCGGCCGCTCGTTCCTCCTCGGGGTCCTCAAGAGCAAAGCGTCCAAGTAGGGTGGACTCCCAATCACAACCTCCAAGGTGGGCTCCTTCATCCCTTGGGAAATCAGGTCCAACATCAAAAAGAGACTAAATAAAATTATAGTACTCTTTGGACCCAAAAACAGCAATGTCACGTTGAGTTCCGCTGGAATAGTTTGTAGCTGTAGCCCAACTGTCCTCTTCAGAAACCTCGGCTTCGGCTTCTTCATCTTCGTCCTGATGGAAGGTTATGGAGGAAGATTTGCCCGCAAAGTGTCTCCGATAGGCCAGATTCTTGATCCCTGCATTTTAATATGTACTTGCAGATGCTGACAAGGAAGGTTCTAGAGGATTCTAGAGGGCAAAAAACCTTGTGCTAGGGGCAGGCCCAGTTGGATACGGTAGATACCAAACAAGTTAGTTGGATGGTAGGCAGACCACACGATGTCCAACAGGTCATCATCATTCCCACGCACTAGTGTTCAGGATTTTTTACCCCATAAGCAACTGCATGCGATATGTCCTTGTTGAACATAAACAAAGAAATAGAAACAAGAAGCTATACGATTAGAATATTTGTGTTACTAGTTGCTTCTTGCTCCTAGTAGTAAGGCCCTTGTTACCAGTAGCGATGCACTTGTTACTAGTAGAATTCATATGCTGTTAACTTAAGTAACACAATATACGCAACTACGTGACATTGTGCCAAAATGCCAAGCCACCCGTGCACTTGCATGTCGCCCCGTCAGAAGGTCGTGAATGATGGCCATACGTCGCCTGAGTGTTGCCCAAACAATTGGCTTTGCAATTATCTTACGAAATGTATGTTTTTTCCAGCACTCCTCCCAACATTGCATTGTTACAGTTCGAAGCTCTCTTGATTGCTGTGTAGCCGTTGCCGGCTATACAGTTATCACTGCTGGGGTTTATCAATGTTATCAATGCTACTATCATGTGTGAAATGAATTGTCCATCCGAAATGAGCAAAAGTCTCTTATTGTTTGCCATGCTGTGCTTGAGACTGCCAACTCACCGAAAAGGCGGCTAGTTTAAACACAAATAAATCGAGGCCTCCTATTTCTAGAGATGACTAGACTAGACGAAATCATCCCCAAACTCCACCATTCAATGTAAGGACGCGAACAAAAAAGCTCTTTGCTAAATCGCACATCAGTAACACCAGTGCCCTATACCTGTCTTCTCTGTTTGAAGGTTTCACGTCAACCATGTTCCAACCAATTTCTCTTGTATAAAGTCCTGAAGTCGGCGGTGGCAACAGCGATGGAACTCAGGCACCAGCAGTTGCTGCCGCCGTTCTTCTTGTGGCGATTCGCCTACAACGGAAATGTATGCGTTTGGGCAGAAGCGCAAGCTGGAAATGTTTCAGCTTGAGCAGTCTAAGACATGCCAGATGTCGCCGCTGTAGTTCTCACTCATCTCCTCAAGTGGGTTTGAAAGCAAACCCAAAGGCAGGCGAAGGCTTCAGGAACAGATCGCAAGGGGAGCACTGGGCTTGCGAAGCTGTGTTTGCAACCAAGGATCGCTTTTGGGTGCAAAGACAAGTCGAGGATAGACTGCTTGCCATACCTGCGCAATCGAGGATATACTGCTTGCCATTCTCTTTTTGTTGGTTTTCCCTTTTGGTTTGTTTGCTGTTCTCTTTTCTGATTTATCTGTTTGTCTTTCCTGTTTTATTCCCCTTTTTTTTAGATTTGATTCGAGACGAGATGTTTGGCGCACTTCATCAGGACGTTTGGAGACCACATCTTGTGTGTTTGCTTTGCAGAGTCCCCAGCTACCTGGCACGTGCACCAAAGACAAAAGCAATTATAGATTGTAAAACACTGTCCTTTTTTTTCCGCGCGTCGTGGGGGGGTAGGTTAGCTAGGTAGGTAGCTAGTAGCTACAAGTGGACGCTACTACTCACAGGATGCAGGATAGCTCACGCTTCTTCAAGGAAGCTCCCCCCGCCACCCTAAAGGCGGGGAAGCTTGAAGAAGCGCTCGCACTAATGATTTGGTTCCTAGTTTCTTAGGGAAACTTATATAACTTACCAAAAATGCATGCTCCAACAGTGGCCAAGTGACTTGGCGATTCGAGCACTGGATTCAAACGGAGATTTTAAGACCACCTTTTGGTGATTGAATTGTTGATCAGCAGCTGCTCCTGCTTGATTGGCACAGCTGTTATTGAATCTCCAGGAGGAAAGTTCAACGATGCGTTGCTTGGCATGCACCTCGTGCAATCTCGCCCATCAATTGACATCGGCTCCTGGAGAGGCCGTGATACAAACAAGGAGGATCTCTGTAATTTCAAACGGCACTGCCCTCAAGTCCCACAAAACGTCGCACTTCGTGCTGCAGCTCCAAAGCTTGAGGATATACTTGCGATAGAGGGATGTCCCTCTAAAATAGACACCTGGATGCCTGTAACATTGCGGCTGCAGCAAAACAAGCCCTTTAGTCGCTTGAGCGGAGCGCTCCAGCCAGCATAGCCCCAGTAGACGAACACACGCACCGGCCTTAGCTCACGGGCTCATCGAGCTTCCGGCCAGGAACAAGACTTCTGGGTGGCATGCCCCTAGGAAGAAGACTTCTGTCGGTTCACTGGGAATGCAACTTCTTCGGTCAAGGGGGGATCAATACTTTCATGTCGTGGGTATCACAACATCATCGGTTGCAGAATATTCTCATCGGCTTCACGACATATCGGTTGGCCAAATCATTGTCACCTATCAGTTACAGCACGTCATCATCGGTTTCACGACTCTATCACTGGTTGCAGAACATTGTTGTCGGTAACATTGCCATCGGTTTCACAAAATGGATCATGACAAATGTATGGCAACCTCTCCTGATTGGATTGGCCCACTGTGTAAAAAATGGAAAGCTTGAAACATCACTTTACACGGCATCCCCGTCTTGGAACTGCTCAATCCCAAGACGCTTGGAACTGCTCAAGCCGTCCACAATGCCACAAACGTGACGGCTTCCGGACCACTGCACAGCATGAAATGGATCACTTAGGGCCTGACGAGTGAGCGGAGGTGGACTCTGGTGTTCCATCAGCCTTGCCAGGTCAGTCATGTTGTGGATTGCAGTGATTGGACTGATTGCACCCTGCCCATTCAAACAACTCTTCACGCCCTTCCGGCTGTCAAGGGAAGCTTTGGACATGAAAGACCGGGAGAACCTACAGTACTCAGAAATAACTTAACTCAGCAGCGAGTTCAAAAAAGTGAAAAGCTACAAGCAAGTTTGTCGCTACAGGTTCTTAAACCCACATATCGAGTCCCTGAAAATCCAGGCCATGTGTACTGTCCAGGCTAGTTGCACCTTGACGGCGCAGCGCCCGGAAGGGAGAATGTGTACAAACAAGTCAGTTGAAAGCTTAGGCAAGCCCAACAGCATGAACCCACCTATCAAGCAATGGCAACATCGCACGTTTACCTACAAGTGCTGCGTCTTTGGCAACCAATGCTGCTTTGAATCACCTGAGCTTTGTCAATGTGCCGAGCATCACCGCATGGCAAAATAGTGGCATAGCACATGTGCCCACACCGCCGCAACAAAATCAACAACCGAGAACCAGGGAACCTGTTCCGGAACCCCACCCACTCTGGAGTGAAAGCATGCCTGCATAGCGCCATCATGCAAACAACATACCGGTCTGCATGGCAGCATCATATACAAAAGGCCAACTTGACATCATGTCAGCATTTTGGGGTGGCAACGCCTCATCACGTCAGCATGACAATCAACTTGTTTGCGTGTCAGCAAACACTGCATGTCATTATGGCAGAATGTCTGCCAGTTAGCATGACAGAGTGTCAACCTGTTAGAATGTCGGAGTGACATGACAGCGCACACCATACAAGCGTGTAGCCTGACAGCGTGGCAACACGTCAGCAGAACAACACGCCAGCATTGTGACATATCAGCATGACGCCATGACAGTCTCAGCAAAACAGCATGTCAGCGTATCTGCGAAATTGTTGCGGAGCTTGCGGAGCTTGCTATGGAATGTGTTAATATGTTCCGGAACCGGAACCCCCAACCCTGCCGAGACCTGCTCCGGAACCTGCTCCGGAACTTGCTCCGGAACCTGCTGCGGAAACTGCTCCGATCTTCTCCGAAGTCTTTACAATCGCTGAAGACCCCTAAGTTTCGCTACTGGGGAAGTATGGTGCGGTCGTTGACAGAGTCCTACAAAATCTAGAGCATAGAGTTTGCGTGCATCCTTAGTCACCACACAACTTGGCTTGTGGCATTCTGGTGGATAGTGCAAACAAATATGGCTCTCTGTATTGTTGGCAAGAATCTTTTTCTCCTTGTATGCAAACTGTGAGGCCTCTTCTGTCTCTCACACTCGGAAAGCATAACAACACCTACAGTCAACTGTATGAGTAGACTCGACTCTTCTCATCTCTTCTTCCTCCACCTCTTTTTTGTCCAAACCCTTTCGCTTCAACTCTGGGACGCCCTGACGCTCGGCACCCGGCCCGAATCGTCGTCGATGCGCCGTCGCTTGGGCCCCGTGGGTGTCTCGGCCTCCAAGCGACTCAGGTGTCTCTCAGTCGTCCGGGAGTCCAACAGGTCGTACGATGTAGATGGTCTTCGAACTGCTACACATCTCGTGCAAACGATAGGCTGTCAGATCGTCCGTCTGAGTGATTTGACAATACTAATCAAGGACAAGCTCACCTTAGCCATCTCAGCTTTCCAAAACATGAAGGACCGGAATGCGTCCTACTTCCCCGCAGACCTCTTTCCCATCTGAATCTGCAGTATCACTGGTGGAAGTGGAGGAAACTCCGGTGGATTCAATAGCCTTGGCGTTACAGTTGCAGCAAGCTCCAAAGTGTCACGGCTTTGTGGCTGAACGTAGCACGTCGAAAACGCAAAACACCAAAAGGAACATAAAAAGGATGCACCTGGCAGAGTCTGCAAAACGAGATGAAAAAAGCAAGGCAAGTATGGGCACCTGAATCTGGGCCCAAGGGGCCCTTACCTTCATGTTTCATCTCTTACTTCAGACTCTTCCTTCTTTTCTCTTTTCCTGGCATGGCTTCGTTCCTGCGACTTCGTTAATATCGTGCTGTCATGCCACAGGAAGCCGCAAGGCGGCGGCTGCACCCTCAGCGGCTGTGTCGTTGAGAGAGCTGCAAATCTCCTGCATCAGAGCTGCGCTGTTTCAAAGCCTCCCCGAGCTGAGGAGGAGTGGTCCTCTGCTGCGGACAAGGCAGCAAGAAGGCAAGCATCATCCTCAGCTACCAGGGACAGTTTTTGCCTAGCAAAAATAGATGCATCATTCGCTCACCCGCCACACCAGTGTTTTTGAAAAACACATTGTCAGGTACAACTGAGAGTTGTGTCTCGAACACGCCTTTTGGGAACACTCAATGTGATTGGACATGGGTCCTCTCAACCCTTGTTTGTCTGATCTCAACAAAGTTTTGGGTCCAATCAGGTTTTGAGGTCTCGCACTCAAACTAATGTGGCCTCTTTCCCAGCTTTCTGCGTTTCACACCTGCACGATGCTGTACCCGGATGCAGATGCCACCACGCAGCATGCCACCTTTCCGAGAGAAGAGCTGTCATTCCAGATCTGGGGTGGGTATTGACCGCACCAAAAGTGATTGAAATGTCCCGAACCATCTGCTTGGGGCTGCCAAGTTATCAAAGAATCAAAGAGGCTGCGTGTTAGGAGACAACAAAAAGCCAATTCGATGCCACCCCAACCCACAGGGTGTCATTTCGAGAGTACTTTCTTCTTGCTGTCTTTGTTTTCTTGAAAGCAATTTGCCATACAATTATACCCGGAAATTCGGGGGGGGGGGGAAAATAAGCACTTACCAGGTGGCAGCGGCATGTGACGAGTGCAAAGGGCCCGGGCCCGAATCAGGTAAGAACCAGTGACCGTCTGTGACCAATGGTTAGGGGGAGATGGTGATCAAGTCCCAAAATGCCCAGCCATCTGCGAAATCCAAGCACTCCTCTTCTGTGTCAGTGTCAGTGTCATCTCCTCTTTGATTTACTTATATAAATTCACAGCCATGCATGCTTTCGTGTTGGTGAGTTGACCTGTTGATAACCCTGTAGATGAAGTCCCCAACCTCCCAAAGACCAGCCATGCCAGAAGTATGACAGATGCGTCACGCTGTCACTCGCAATGCTGTTGCACCTTTTCCTCCTCACAGGGCCCACCAATGAAGTGTGTCACCTTAGGAGCGCTCTTCAGCCCCATCCTGTACATTCCCAAAGTCTGGAAGCACATCATGACACTTCACATGTAAATGATTACTTTAAGCCCCCATTAGGGAGGCCATCGCTATTAGGGATGGGACCTGTTCTTGAACCATTCGACGTGACATGTTAGGATCTGAAACTCTGTGGCTCCTGCCTGTGAACGCAATTCCTGTTGCCCTCGATCATTGAGTACCCTGCAACCACAGTCAGTTTGGAAGAGCCTGAGAACACCTTTTAGATCTTTACACGTATTAAAACTAAACAAAAGCACCTGGTGGATGTTTCACAAAAAATGCTCTTTGAGAAGTTCTGTGCCACTCAAAAAGGCAAAAGCAAATAGTGCCATGGTGAGCTTTAAAGTATCGACATTTGTTTGTCAGCCTTTCGCGATACTTAAAGTTACCCACTCAACAGGAACAACTGTATTCTAGGAGGATCTCAAAATGGGTGCCAAACTATGCAGGGAAGTCACTTTAGTCACAAACAACATAGATCATGAGGAGTTGTACTTTTGATTTTAGCAACCAGGCATCTCTCACTCAAGAAAACTCCAAATCTCAATTCTTAACTAGACTTGTGTATACATAAATACATATAATAAATATAGTATATGTAGATCTGGTAAAGGTTGACCAATCAAGCGCTGATGCAAGTAGATTAAAAAAACAGACGCGCAAAGCCGCAAAGCCAATTGGAAAGGTGTCCAAGCTGAGGAAACAGAGCGACGCTTTCTCTCGCCTCGCTTCTGCTGCGTGGTATGCCGCCCGCTGTCGTGCGCGCAGCACGGTGCGTCCAGAGCTCGCCAAATCGAAAGGGCGAGCCCTCGTACACCAAGTGTGTCCGAAGAAGCAAAGCTTCTGTTGCTATCTGAGAACTGTTCTTAAAGCCCGCTCCTACTTAATTAAGTAGGCGCCTACTTGCTTAAATTAAGTAAGGGAATAAGTTACGAGACATCCACGCAGGATAGCTCACGCTTCTTCAAGGAAGCTCCCCTGAGGGCGGGGGGAGCTTCCTTGAAGAAGCGCTCGCACTAATCATTTCGTTCCTAGAACATTAGGGAAACTATACTCAGAGTACGTCATCGACCTTTTGCTGAGGTCGCCGCAGGTTTACCGCCACAATTCCATCTTCCCCTCAGTCACAGGATCAGTTGATCGGCGCCAAACCCCTGGAAGTGACACTCGAGGGACAGGCCGCAGTCCACAGGGTCCAGCCGGAGTCGAAAGGACACCGGGGTCCGGACCTCTGAAAATGTGTGGCGCTGGTGTATGAAGCGCGACAGCGGAAAGAATTCACAGTACAATAGAAAACATGTTGTTCTTCATTTTTTGAAGGCAGTTCCGGTGTGAATGAAAGACCAAGACTCTGCTCTTAAAGCATTGAACCAATTGCTGAGCCACCAGCAGAGCGCATCACTTCACGCCTCACCTGCACTGCACTCCAGCTATTCTGTGCGATTCACCACACATTCCTGAAAACAAAAGGATGTCTTCTGGGTCTGCTGGCCTCAGGCGGATCTTGCTCGGTCAAGTTCTTCAATGGGCCTTGCCTCAAACGTGCACAAAAGCCAACCATACAGGAATCTGTGTGGAAAGCCCCAGGCGGAAGAACTTGATAACGGCGCCCTCGGAGGTGAAATGTCCTGGTGACTCGATTCGCCGCCCATGTCTGGTCAAAGAAGCTACTGCAACAAACAGTAAGGCTCGCATCACGCCCTTTTGGGATCCAGCGCTAAGGCGGTCAGTCTGGTTTGCGGTGTGGCGGCTAGCTAGTCTCTCATTGTGCGCGGTTGATGCCGTGCTGGACAGCTGGTTCATTGAGCATCGGTGACCTGCAGACACAGGCTACACCCTGTAGGGTGAGACATAGTTGTTGTGTTACCTTTTTGAGCGAAAGGCAATGACGTGCAAACCCAACCCAAAGCCACATTAGAGACTTTTAGGATGGTTAGCACCTAAGCAAAAACATGCATGGCTCAGGATAACTGCAGACCTGCCACCTCTAGCAACTGGTGTCGAAAGTAGACTTTCCCAGAAGGCGAAGTACTTCTCGCCTCACTTTGAGCGCTGACGCATCTTGCGACGTTTCTTTTGCAGTCGGCGAGTGCGCTTCTTCTTCCACTTCCAGCGAAACTTCGATCGCGCCTGGCTTCAACGTTTCTGGCTGTGTGTTGAGGCGGACACGCTCCTATGTTCTATACAACATTGTACCAGTTTCCCTCGATAGCAAAATACACCAAAAGATACTAAGAGCAATGAACTATCCCAGCCCAGCCTTTTTGTACGGGTTTGATTTGTGCGCCATTGCGCCCCGAAGCCGGCTCGAGCTGAAGGCGTCCGTGGCGAATCGAAAGAAGGTGCTGATAGCTTCAGAATCCTTTTCTTCTCTCTCACAATAGAGACCCACCTATTGGGGGTGCGTAATTCAAGACTGGAAAACATCAACAAATGATTTCTCAGCTTAATGTGGAGCATTTAGATTTTGGAATGGATACGTTTGTTGACCCCAACTCGAAGGTTATGATAAGCTGCCCCAAACGTGAGTAGTACAAAGTAGAATTGGGCACCCGCACTGCTCGACAACCAATGGATTCCATGCCGCAAACAAGCTCACTAGTTACGCTGTCTCATCGACATAATCATGTGTTACTCCGAAGCTGGCGATTTGCTCAACAGCTGCTTGAGAACTCTCCGCAGGTCTTCTGCGAGTCTGTCTCCTATATTTCAGAGACGCAGGCATCTGGTTCGTAACACCAACGACGGCTGTTTCTCGCCGTCCTTGCTATTAGATTGAATGACGCAGTGTGCCCTGCTTCTGATTAGCGCATCTTCTTCTGCAAGGCATTCAGCATCATGTCCACCCTGGGAGCTCCACGCTTGCGGCTCCAATGCTTCCGCAGCGCAGCAAAGAGTTGCAACATGAAGGTATTGATGCGAGTGCTGAGCGGGGTGAAGGGATCTGGGAACTTGTATGCAGCCACCGCCACCTCGAGTGACAAGGGTCTGTCTATCAAGGTATTTTCAGCTCTGGGATTGCATGTGTGGCTCTGAACTGCTTTCATTTTCTTGAATTGGTTCTCGTTCTCTGGTGATTCTTGGTATATAAAGTAAGTGACTTCTCGTCATCAGTGACTGCTCGTAGGTGCTTTTGATCATATACAGGGTGATTTGTGCGTGGGATCTATATACAGTACGCCAATTGACAATCTGTTTTGACTTCTGATCTGCTACCCTTTCGTCAGTGAGTGCTCACAGAGATTCAGCTGCTCACAGAAAACGCTGCAAAATCATGTCAAGGCCTCGGGGTATCTGTTCCAACAATATGCAAACAAAAGGAATGAAAACCAAGTCACCAGGCCATCCAAGAATTCAGAGAGAGACATTTCCTCATCATCGTCCACGCCTTCGTTCTCCTCCTCATCATCAGCCGTGGCATTCTGCTGAATCCCTTGGAAGATCTGCTGAACCGCTTGTTCAGTCAAGGTGAGATCCAAAAAGCCACAATCATCAAGCATCATTTGAAACTCCGTGATGTTCATGGTGTTTTCTTTCTGCATGGCTTCAGTGGTTGACATGTCCAAACATGCATAGAGCTGGAAAATGTAGAAGAGCTCCTTGGAGTGCTGATCAAGCACCTGACGAACTTGGCTACTGTAAGCCATCTGCTGGAACATGCTCTCGGAGTCATTGCATGCATTTGGTTTCAAATGGTCATCGATCAAAAGCCGTACTTGTTCAGCGAGGGAATTGCCAGCAGCACGAAACTTGGTAAAGGCACAAAGGATTAGCACTTCAATAAATTCATGAGGTGCTAGCAATTTGTCATCACCTGTCCTTGTCTTGTCCTCCAAGTGATGATTGAAGATGGTTTCCAAGTGGAAAGGAGCGAATTCCTTCGAGCGCAATTTACACTCCTGGAAGAGCTTCAGCAAGCCCTTGAGGTCCACACCATGCGCGCCAGAAGGCTTTGCTGTGCTGTAGTGCTTAAAAATGGCCCGAAGAAGCCGAAAATGGCGTTTCAGGATATCCTCCACTTTGCCAATCCCGGCTTGATCAACATTCACCTGCTATGGCTATAACCAATGCGCCATGTGAATATTGAGAAGGAAAAACATCTCTGAGTGCTGTAGATAGATACAAAGGGGCATTCTACTTCAAGGCTACGCTTTAAAATACAAAAAAATACAAAGATAATTTAGCAATTTTGTGTCGTTTTGTCGGCCACCTCTTTGTTGTTGGCCGTGAGCCGCTCAATGCTGACTGAGGTGTAGAAGAGAAACTCCCGGAGCTCTTTGGCATCCAACATGGTTTTCGGTTGACCTCGCGGGTGACTCGTTTTTGAGTGAGCCATTTTTTTTGTCTAGCCCGCTCCCGCCTCCCTACTTACTTAAGTAGGCGCCTACTTAATTGAGTAAGGGAGAGGTAGTAGGTACAGGACGCTCCTAGGTAGGACGCAGGATAGCTCACGCTTCTTCAAGGAAGCTCCTCCCGCCGCCCTAAAGGCAGCGGGGGACACGATGAGGGAAAGCGAGACTCCACATGACCCTCACCTCGCTAAGATGAACAGAATGGCTGAGAACGTTTACTGATCCCAGAATCCCAGGGTCATAGAACCTTCTGTTTTGACCCAGGGTGAAAGCAACTTCCTGCTCATTGTTCTCATAAAATTAGACTCTTCTTTACCTTCCTGTTCAATCTCCTTTTAAACTGAAATTCCTTTCAATGTATTGTTCAATTGGCTTTTTGTTTTAATTGTCCTGTTCAAGTTGTTTCATTCTCCCTTTAAATCAAAGTGCCCCTTTAAAATCCCTGTCGGTCAGTTTCCTTATAGGTCCTAATTGTCCCTTTTGAATGTCATTTTCCTGTTCAATTTCCTTGCAGGAAAAAGTCGAGGAAGTGAACAAGCTTTGCAGAATGTGAAACCCACAAAATTAGCTTCTCTGCAAGCGGGGATACCATGTCAATTGCTTGGAGTCTATCTCACAGGGCCAAGGTCAAAGTGGAGAGAACCTCTTTGCAAATGAGCTTAACCACAGGTCCTGAGGCAACTAAAAAATACCCGCCAAACCACCCAGAATCTCTCGAAGCCCGCCAATCCAGAAGCCGCCCGAAGCCAAAAAGCCACAGCCAAGAAAGTACCAAAAGCCTAAAGTGAGCCAAGAGCCAAGAGGCCAGTCAAAACCAAAAGCCATGAAGCCAGCAAAAGATAAGAAGCCACCAAAAGACAAAAGCCAAGAAGCGACAGAATCAGAAGCCAAAAGCCACCAAAGCCAGAACCCACATCAATCAAGGTATCTCTCCCTCACGAGTTGATCAGAACAAGAACTCTCAATTGGACTGCGAGTCAATGATCATTAAATCAAGCTCTCCTTCACGCGCACGTTCAATGTGCCAGTACAAAAGACTCTTACGATGCAATGAACATTGTGAGTTCAACCATGGAAACAAAAGGCCGTTTGGGGACCTTTCAAGCCCTGGACTACTGACACTTTTGCTGGCAACACTGTATATGTCATTGTCTGCATTCCTGACAAGCAAAAACGATTGCATGACCAACCAGCCGCAGCCACAATCAGCCAACCAGTAACAGGTAATGCAAATATCAGGCCCTTCCATGCCCGTCCCGTCCTCGTGCTCGATGTGAGAGCGTCTCGCCCAAAAAGGTATGCACTCGCTCCTTGATTCCTGACACACTCCGAGAGGCCTCCTGCACTGCTTGCACAGCCAAACGGAACTCAGTCCAACAACCTTCCAGTTCTTGGCAAATCTTCATGGTCTCCGTTGGATTTGGGTAGGTCAGGCTTGTCAAGCCATTGCTACAAACCTGCTCCAGCAACTGCAAGTGCATCGAAAGAAGGGACTCTGCACGAGCAGCCAGATTTGGTCTAACCAGCATCAGCTGTGCCAAGAAGCAGGCCAACATGTCAGATTGGCCCTCAACCACTGCATTGACTGTCAGCAGCTCGTAGTCACTGCACCGTGCTGCAGCTGCAATGATCTGATCTAGTCGCTCCTCCCTGTTCTCTGAAAACTCGCTTGGGCAAGCCTAGGCAAATCGCTGAACTTGAAAAAAGAATCAAGACAAACGCCCTGATAAGCACCTGAGGATTGGCATGTCCTAGTGTCATCCAAGGAAGCTCAGAAAGGGTATATATAAAGTTCTTCCGCAATCAAAGATCTATTCTGCAAAGTGGAAGCCAACAAAAGCAACCCGTACACCGTTACACCCGGACATGTCCCACACAGAGACGCCACAAGGAATTGAAGAGGACATCAACATGGGCCCACTGTGAAAATGACAAGGAGAACCTAATAGCACTGGCCCAACCCTAAGAGCGATGGCCTCCACCCACTGCTAAAATGACAAGGAGGCATCCTTTTGCCATGAAGACATATCGTTCGTGCAAACACATCGACCCAATCTCCCCTGCCCCTTCTGCCTCCGGTGCGATGACCCGCAGCAGCTTGGCTAGCGCGAGACCATCCTGACGACGGTGTTGCAGCAGCTGGTCCCGTGTTGGAAGGATTGCATTTCGGGTCAGTACCCACGGACATGGATGAACGTTGAACTGCATTCCACCTTTGCCTTATCTACCCTGTGATAGCCACCTTTGAGAGCTAAACCATCCCAGTCACCTTAAAGGGAAGCCAGCACTTATATGCCGAACAAAAGCAAAGAAACAAACCACAAAAAAACAAGATGGAGCCCACGAACCCGAATGCAAACACGTTCAAAAAGCTACATATGTCCAAATGACACTCTTGTAGGACACTCTTGTGGGACACTCTTGTGGGACACTCTTACGGGACACTCTTGTGGGACACTCTTGTGGGACACTCTTGTGGGACACTCTTGTGGGACACTCTAGTAGGAAACTCTTGTGGGACACTCTTGTAGGACACTCTTGTGGGATACTCTTGTAGGACACTCTTGTGGGACACTCTTGTAGGACACTCTTGTGGGATACTCCTGTAGGACACTCTTGTGGGACACTCTTGTGGGGCACTCTTGTGGGACACT
>CAXAMN010020002.1:501284-520840 GCA_963970005.1 Durusdinium trenchii
ACGAGCGTTTCGTACGAGACTTCCTCCAAAAGTCACGCGTCAAGTCTCAAAAACGAGCGTTTCGCACGAGACTTCCTCCAAAAGTCCAGCGGAAACACCCATCGGAGCACACACATCACGCAGCCCTGCCAAGCAATTTCGCGATTCCAGCCCCTCCAAACGACACCCGCTCACACGCCAATCCCAATGTGACAGCGACATTCACCTCTACCACAACTCACAACCTCCCGATTCCCTGCGCCTGCCACGAATCTTTCCGCGTCCACACGTCTAACGCGCACAAAGTACTGCGCCTGCCACGAAATGTCACCTCCGTCACACATCGCAACCTCACGATTCCCTGCGCCTGCCACGAAAATCCCACTTCCACACCTCAAAAGCCACACAAAGTACTGCGCCTGCCACGAAAAGTGACAATACAAGTAGTTCCCGGGCAAGCCGGCGGCGGAAGTTTCCTATAAGAAGAAATTGACCTATAGGAGTGTCCACGTTCTCTCCAACACGCGCGTCCTCCAGTCAAACGCATGCGCTCCGGACTTTTGACCCACGGGATTCCACGTGTGTAAGGTGTGTGTGCCCCCTGCAAGAGATGACACACATCCGGCCACCACGACTTGCCAAGGATGCGGTCCACATCGACACACATCCCACCGTGGCATTCTTCAGCGGCGGCAAACCTTGCATATCACACATCGGACTGAATGGAATCCGAATTTGAATGTAAAATCTGTCTTGAACTCTGAGACTATGTATGATGAGTCTTGTATGATGAGGGGTGTATGACAAGTGATGAATGATGAGTGGTGTATGTTGAGCGGTGTATGATGAGTGGTGTATGACGAGTGGTGTATGATGAGTGGTGTATGCTGACTGGTGTATGATGAGTGGTGTCTTGACCAGCAGTTGAATGTCCTGTCCTGCATAACTGCAACCAAATACTATCAGTATGAACTGAACGTGCACGCCGCGAGAGATGACTCAGTCGCGAGAGATGACTCAGCCGCGAGAGATGGCAAAATAGCGAGAGCTGACTCAGCAGCGAGAGATGAATGAGCAGCGAGAGATGACTCCTCCGCGTACTACACTGTTCGCCAGTACAACTCTAGTTGTACTGCGATGTCGCCAGTCCTCAGCTTCTAGCTGCACAGATTGCTCCGCGTGCTAAAGTTGTACTACAAAGTCGCCAGTTCTCATCGTCCAGCTCTACAGATTGCTCCGCGTACTAAAGTTGTACTAGAAAGTCGCCAGTTCTCACCATCCAGCTCCACAGATACTCCGCGTACTAAAGTTGTACTACAAAGTCGCCAAAGTTGTACTAGAAAGTCGCCAGTTCTCACCATCCAGCTCCACAGATACTCCGCGTAGTAAAGTTGTACTACAAAGTCGCCAGTTCTCATCGTCCAGCTCGCCAGCTACTCCGCGTACTAAAGTTGTACTACAAAGTCGCCAGTTCTCAGCTTCCAGCTCCCCAGATGCTGTGCCTGCCACGAAATCTGCACATGGAGGTTCACAAAGCGCTGTGCCTGCCACGAAATCTGCACCTGGAGGTTCACAGAGTGCTGCGCCTGCCACGAAATCTGCACATGGAGGTTCACAAAGTGCTGCACCTGCGACGAAATCTGCACATGGAGGTTCACAAAGTGCTGCGCTTGCCACGAAATCTGCACATGGAGGTTCACCAAGCGCTGCACCTGCCACGAAATCTGCACATGGAGGTTCACAAAGTGCTGCACCTGCCACGAAATCTGCACATGGATTTGTGAAGTGTTGTGCCTGCCACGAAATCTGCACATGCAGGTTCACAAAGTGCTGTGCCTGCCACGAAATCTGCGCTTCTAGAAACAAGTGAAAACTCTAATCCCAATGGAGGGACGATTCCGACCATGCCCGAGCATGATCCGAGCATGACCCGAGACCGTCTCGCACCCGTCGTTCCGCAAACCTTGACTTGCCAGCTTCGGAGCCACCGGTTCCATTGAAAAATACAGCATTTCGTGCGTTCGCTATCTCTCCACAACGCATTTTGTATTGCGCCTGCCACGAAATCTGCACATGGAGGTGCACAAAGTGCTGTGCCTGCCACGAAATCTGCACACATGGAGGTTCACAAAGTGCTGCACCTGCCACGAAATCTGCACATGGCGGTTCACAAAGTGCTGTGCCTGCCAGGAAATCTGCACATGGAGGTACACAAAGTGCTGCACCTGCCACGAAATCTGCACATGGAGGTTCACAAAGCGCTGCACCTGCCACGACATCTGCACATGGAGGTTCACCAAGTGCTGCACCTGCCACGAAATCTGCACATGGAGGTTCACAAAGTGTTGTGCCTGCCACGAAATCTGCACATGGAGGTTCCCAAAGTGCTGTGCCTGCCAGGAAATCTGCACATGGAGGTACACAAAGTGCTGCACCTGCCACGAAATCTGCACATGGAGGTTCACAAAGTGCTGCGCCTGCCACGAAATCTGCACTTCAAGACACAAGTGAAAACTCTAATCCCAATGGACGGACGATTCCGACCATGCCCGAGCATGATCCGAGCATGATCCGAGCATGACCCGAGACCGTCTCGCACCCGTCGTTCCGCAAACCTTGACTTGCCAGCTTCGGAGCCATCGGTTCCATTGAAAGCCTTTCGCGCGTTCGCTATCTCTCCACAACGCATTTTGTATTGCGCCTGCTACGAAATCTGCACATGGAGGTGCACAAAGTGCTGTGCCTGCCACGAAATCTGCACATAGAGGTTCACACACTGCTGCACCTGCCACGAAATCTGCACATGGAGGTTCGCAAAGTCCTGTGCCTGCCACGAAATCTGCACATGGAGGTTCACAAAGCGCTGCACCTGCCACGCAATCTGATGAGTGGTGTGTGATGAGTGGTGTATGATGAGTAGTGTGTGATGAGTGGTGTATGATGAGTGGTGTATGATGAGTGGTGTGTGATCAGTGGTGTGTGATGAGTGGTGTATGATGAGTGGTGTGTGATGAGTGGTGTATGATGAGTAGTGTATGATGAGTGGTGTGTGATGAGTGGTGTGTGATGAGTGGTGTATGATGAGTGGTGTATGATGAGTGGTGGTTGAACAGCTGTTGAATGTCCGTAACACGGAAGTTTTGCACACTAAACTTCCTTTGATCATCTCATGTGAGCTTCAACAAAATTTGCACCACACCACACGTTTGCAATGATTTCGACCCGTTCTGAGCACACTCCCATCCACCAAAATCGGCATTTCAGCTGAGACTTGTCACGAAAACAGAGCTTCGATGCCACACCCTGAAACGCAAGTCCCAATGGCACGGCCACATCCAACACCCCAAAAACACGACTCTCCAAACGCTAATCCCAATGGAACTGCGCAGCAATCTGCCGATCTCACAAAACGCTGCGCCTGTGCAGCGAAACGCATCACGTTTCTTGCGCGACATCTCATGCTCATGCAAATCACAATGGAATAGCGGCGCAAACTGACACGTGACACATCCATGAAAAGTCACTTGCAAAAGCTTCCCCCAATGGCAGCGCCTTAGCGCTCTACTGCGAACGGTTGCGGACGGTTGCGGACGGTTGCGAACGGTTGCGGACGCTTGCGGACGGTTGCGAACATAGAAGCAACGGGTCGCGAACAAGGCTCTACCCCCAGACCCCCAAGAGTTAAACGAGAACCCTTCGCTACGCATTCGGGAAAAAAAAGCAAGAAGAAGGAAGCAGGAACCAAAGCAAGAGAATGCTTTGCTCACTCCACCACCGTCCGCAAGAAAATTACTGTACTATCAATGGAGGCGATGATGTACTCTCTGATGCTTCAGCGATAGTGTCACCAATAAGACTTGTGTGGAAATGCTCGGGCTCGAACTCTAATCTGGAACAACCTTGGTAAGCTAATTCTAATCACTCGAATGATGCTTGCGATGCGTGTGTGTGAATGGGGTTGAGAGAGGAGGTGGCTAATTCATGCTAATTCAATACGCGTTAAGGAGGTATGGGGGAGGTCCCAATTGATTCTATCAGCAAAATTGGGGTCAGGTGAGGGGTGGGGGTGTCTTTTGTAGTGATATGTAAAGTCCGTTCGACCTGTCAATTCTGAGCCTCCCCTTGTAAACAAAAACTTCAGCAGATCTCGGAGCTTGCTTTCGTGACAAACGAGCATCACAAAGGGAGCAAGAGCTGGGGCCACAACAATAACTACCACCATGAATACAGACGCTACTGGGGCCTCCTGGCCTTACTGCTCGGAGCAAGGACGCTACTAGGGGCTCCTGGCCTTACTACCAGGAGCAAGGACGCTACTAGACATCAATACATGACGACAGCTGCCCCAGACGAAAGATATCCTGCAAGTCCGACCCAAAGTTCTCCACCGGCCTGGCAGCGCTAAGAGAACAAGCCCCTTTTGGTTTAAAAGAATTGTTCATTGTTTATTGTGGCAGCCCACTACCTGACACAAATGTATCTTCTAAGCGTGTTTGAATGGGCTTTGACATGTTTTGTAAAATACTGTAGGATCAAAATCAAAGGTTCTCTTGATTGTGAGCTGGACGATGCATGTTTATCTGGCGACTACAAAAAAGCTAAAGCAATCTTGCGAAACATTCCGCTGTGGAAAGCGAGAGGATCCGCCGTGTGAGATTGATTGAGAAATTTCCAGTGAGATGCTCAATTCATCATGTATGGAGAATGGAGAGTGAACCTTGTCCATCTCTTCATCCCTTTGTGACATTCAAAAGAACAGTCAACAGCTGAACCACGAAGGACGCCTGTTGATTTTAAGAAAAGGAACTTCCATATAAGCACGAGCCCAAACATCCCCATCCATACCTGGGCTGTGCACTGTCAAGCGCCAGCTGCGCATTGATCCAACGAAGCAGGATCTGCTCCACTGAGATCGTGGCCAGGGCCTCATATACAAACCCGTCAAGACGGACTTCATTCGTGCAAACAGCCTGCGTTAAGAATGGTATTCCATGTCGGGAAGATTCACTACAGGCAAAACCTTTGGAACATAGCTGTTTCATCATCCCAAAGTCATCCCGGAGTGGATAGTTTTGGGTCACCCCCAACCGTGCAGATGAATATCACTGTATGGTCGTTTTGTTTGGGCGCTTCAATTCCACGAGCATGAAAATGAAAATGAAACTCACCAAAACAACAAAAAACACTACAAAGTTCAAGATTTCATGGCATGTCCAACAACCCAAATACGTCCTTGCTTTTGTGAACATAGATCAAACGGCTTGGGTCAATGACAATTCCCTAGCATTCACCCACAAGACATACTCTGATTTCAACAAGGGCTCAAATGACCACTGATTCCCCATGGTCCCATCCCCTACTTTAAAGCCGCAGTCAACAGATTCACCCAACTGCCTTAGTCCGGAAATGCAAGATGAAGACTCTCCAAATGTCCAAAATCACAGGTCCATCAAGGCCCCAACGCTTCTAGGTTGGAGGCCATCGCTAGTAGGTTAAGAAGCTCTTTTGGCCAAGCCCCCAAGACCCCTTCTCCGCCTGCAGTTCCTCCCCCCCCATGGAGCAAAGGTGTTGGATCCTGGCCGCACAATGACAATAAGCTTCAGGTCGCCACAAACAACTCATTGCATCTCTTTGCCATTCAAAACAGCTCTTTTTCACATGTGCACCAAGCTATCAGGGTCAGCTCTTCATGGTTGACTTCTGAGCACGCTCCTCCAAAGCCTCTTGGTTTGCGCTATCGGCCATATCCTGCTCACATTCAAACAACACTATCTGTCATCTGGAGTTTAAAGATTAGCAAGCAGGCACATCTCCTCCATCTTGTCGAGTACGTCGTACAAGACATTCTGCAACGCCATGGCCTGTGTCTCTGGAAGACCATCCAAGTTCCAAGGTATCGATATGAACTGTTGCATCTTGAGCGCATGGAGGTGCAATTCCAACACCGAAAGTCTTGAGTTCGGATTGAAGAGACTGTTGCAAACTTACATCCCGCAGTGCACCGCATTAAATCTAGCCGTGCCTGCATATTGTTCATGTTGAAGGGGAGGTCCTGGCACTCAGGCTGCAAACTGTTCCTGTGTGCTACCGCCAAGCCCGCAGAATCTCAAGGATTCAGCCCACTTATTCTGCTCTCTCAAAGGAAGACTAAATGACGAACCGCATCAAACCGCCACACAGCAACCTGCAGCATTGGATGAAAAGCAAAGACCGCTGCTAAGAAGGTCAAAAGCTTCTCAGTGTCGCCTCATCTCACACCAGTTCGAGAAACCAAGGCGCATTGCTCTACACAGCAACAGTGTGTATGGTCTAAAATGAAAGAAAGGCCACCAGTCTTGGAGAACTGGCCGGAGGTGTTGCTAAGTTTCCAGGCCAGCTGCAACTTCATGCGGGACCAGCAAGCATTTCGCCCTTGCAGAAGACAACTTCAGCAAAGACCATCAACCCTATGACCTGCGACTTGATGACTCGCATCTCGTGCCTCTCAGTGGGGGAAATCTCCAAGAAGCAGTAGCAGAGCTGCACACTGCGTAATTCCCGATCAACCTCGCCCAAGGCCACCAAGTCCTCCGGTGCATCTACAATAGTTCTTAGCGAAAGTAGATATTTAGAGGCAAAAGTGCAGGGCCGAGAAAATGCCAGGAACCATCAGAAAGTCAACGAATGTTAGGTTCAATCATCAGGGACCAGTCAGGTTCAATCTGCTTGTTTCACCTTTAAACAGGTCCAGTCCTTCTGCGAGAAGGACTTCTCTTCTCGCTCTGCCTTGATCATGGCGTACAACGCTGTGAGTGCAACACAATCAGAGAGGTCGTCATCCAAATTCGAGAGGTCCTGGAGCACTTGGGCATACATGAAACCAGTCAGTAGAGAAACCAGTAGCTTCGGTCAGAGAGGCACCTCTTGCTGAGCAATGAGAATGAGCGCGTCTTGGCTCTCAACCTGACAAAACATACGGCGTCAAAGACCCTGAAATATCAGTCTCTTCAGGAGCAGATTCTTAAATGGCCGTATCTTCTTGTTCCTAGTAGCGATGCCAGGAGCCCCTAGTAGCGTCCTTGCTCCTAGTAGTAGGGCCAGGAGCCCCTAGTAGCTTTTTCTTCCTTAAATGATCTTAAATGGTCCTAAGCCAGCACATTGGATCGGCGACACCTTGGCCGGGTCATCCAGCAGTTCTTCGCAGTGCTTCCGGGCCTCGCGGCAGACACGTGGTTGCACGCTTCATGCAGGTGGAGCGACACTTCACATGTGACGTAGGAGCTGGTGAAGACAGGAGCCACGTGTGTTTGAGCTGAATCTTGAGTAGTCTCCATTCCTCTCACCCCATCCATTCTCCAAACTTCACCCATCACTGCCTTCGCCAGAGTCCGGTTCATCCACCTCAAAAAATCTTTATGACAAACACAAAGGTTTAAAGGCTTTGCAATCTTCAAGAGAAGAACATTCATCCTCTGCTAGAAACAGTCATCAGCGGTCTTCAGCAGGCACTTGATCATTCCCCCAACCTATCTGTTTCAACAGCCGTTTCAGATGCGAAATCCTCCTCCCGACTGCTTCGATCGTTTCACTTTCGGACCTTAACAGGATCGCCTCAGTCGGTTCATCCACGCTCCCGGGATCTTCCAACAGCGGCCGGACGTCCTTTTTGGCAAGCCGATGCTTCACCTGCTTCACCGCTAAAGCATGGAAGGGCGGCCAGCCAGACATACAGCCAGCGGATGCTCTTTAAAAGAAAAGAAAACTAAAGAAAGAAAGCCCCTGTGAAGGAGGTAACGAGAAACAGCAGGTGATGAATTTTTTGAAGATGAGTTAGGACAAAGTTGTCGGACAAAGTACTGATCTGTCCATGTTTTGAGTGATGGCAAGGCTGACAAGACCGATGCCAAGACCAAGCTTGTTCTGTTTTTCTAGCAGGCCAAGAGGCACTGTTTGGATGAAGATCACAACGAGGGTCAAAACAGATTTGAAGTGATGCTTGTTCTCTGAAAGACATCAAACAAAGCACTGGGATTTAAGCAAAATCAAAGCCGGCTTCTGACAGAAGCCATATACCGGCCTCTTTTTTCAGAAAACATGGAAGCAATCTAGATTGAAGGCCATCGCTATTAGGATGGAGGCCATCGCTACCAGGTTGGAGGCCATCGCTATTAGGTTTCTTTTGCTATTGGGTTCCTTATATATATATATAAATCAGGTGGCTTCGCTTGATCTCACTGTGTTTGCGGAACCACTTCTCAAATCAGCCCACCTCCAAATGATGGAGGTTCGCTTGGCGCACCACCAAAGAAAAGAAGAGCTCCAAACTTTGGGCTAAGACCTGCAAGAGCCTGGGCCGCTCCAGGACAGATAAGCTAGCACATGATGGAAGGTGGCAAAAGAGAAACCCTCAAGACCATCATTCCTCCCCTACAACAGACAAGTTCCTTGGATAGCGGAATAGTCTTCCCGGAATACAGGGAGAAGTGAAAGTCATCCCTTGCCATCCCTTTCCCCTATTTCCGCATGGCAGCGCCATGTTAATGAAGTCATCCCTAAGTCATCCCTTTGAAGCTTTCCCCAATGGCAACGCAAGATTGATGTACTTATTTTGCAATCATTTTTGGTGGGCTAACTTTGGAAATCAATGGTTTTAGCTTGTGTCAAGCAATGGATATGTCCGATAATTCATACGGTTTGGGAATGCATCTCCCCTTGTCAACGCTTATCTATCTAGACAGGGTTTCACAGGTCAGCTTGCATAAAACGTTGCATAGTAGAAGCCTAACAGAGACGACATTGTAGATTTGTTTCAAGCTAAATTCCTCAATATAGAAAAAAAACGACTTTATCATTTGCCTGTAGTCAAGAGTGAGGAGAGATGGCAGCCATAGATCTATACGCATTGTCTTTGAACAATACTCAGATACTCAATACTCATTATCTTAGAAGCTACTGTGGCGTGTGATCTTCCCAATCCCCAGATACAGGGAGCAGCAAAATCACAATGCATGTCAAACCATGTCAAACCCAAAATCACAATGCATGCCAAGGAGCAGTTCGGGCTGCGTATCGGACCAAATTTGTTTCAGTCTGGATAGCTCCTGCTGCTCCACCATGCACTTCTCCTTAAGCTCGGCCCCTGCAGCCAGGGACTCTTCCAAGATACGTTGCTGCTCCTGATTCTCCATTTCCACCTCTGTGATCCGATTTGCTAACACGGAGGCCTCACAGGGATTCGTTGCTCTAGGATGAGAAGAGCAGGATTTTGACACAAATCCTAATTTGAGGTTGATGAAACTGGTTTCAGAATAAACTCCCAACAATTGCAGAATGTCCCTGCTTTTTCCCGGTACTTCAGTTCGGGTGGCTCCCGCAGCCAAAATTCTAGTAACAGAGTTGCCATGGTACGACTGTCCTTGAGAATTGTTTGGGGTGAGAAAACACCATGAGACTGCTATGGAAAGACCTCGTTGTGTTCGTTTTGTAACAATTGTCGCCACGCCTGACGATCCACCTCGCTGCACTTCTCCCTGGCCCGCAGCAAACGTTGCTGCGCAACATAGAGGCGCCAGCTCAAAAAGGGCGTCACACAGTCCTCCCCCCGTGGCCAACACCGACTGTGACATCTTCTCCAAGCGGCTCTTCCTCCCCAAAACAATCTTGTTTGGAGATGTCTGGAGTTGAAACAAAGCGCGATGACGGAAAAATTGTATATCATGTGCAGAACCAGACCAGTCACATGTTTTGTGTTTGCAAACTCAAGATTATCAATTCAAGAGCAAATTGCAAAGTTTCAGCAATAAAAGCAGCTTGACATTCTTCTCACTCTGAGCGTCCGTTCTCTGTAGCTGAAAACCCAGAAGTTGAAGAGCCATTGCTGCAAGATCAGCCTTTCCTGCCCTTGAAGCCGCACTATAAAATCCAGCACACTCTTCCGCCGATCGAGGTGGAAGTCAACGATGCCTAATAAACAAGCAAAAAATGAAAAAGGTTGTGGAGCGAATTCCAAAAATCTGAGAAGCAATCTCCTCGCTCCCAGTGATTCTTGGTAATCTATCGCAAAATGTTGATACCTCTTGTACTGTATCTCTCAGCGGCTACCAACGAAGTCTTCAATTTAACCTGAATTCAAAGGCAACCCTCTTTGAAGCCTCTCTGCAGGATTTTTCCCAGTACATCCTGAGTTCAAGAACCATACACACACGAAGGAGCACTTCTACCCTCAATGCCTTTGGTCCATCTCCCAGAACCCCAACATCTTGATTCGTTCACAACTTGGCTTTGGGTCCACTTTAAACTTTAAACAATGTCACCTGGGGTGCACTGATAGTCCTTCTCTCATCCACAGCCATGCCATGCCCCGAGGCCGCGCCTTGCATCTTCGCGACATGCTGTTCCATCCGCTCAAGAGTGGCTTGCTGTCGTCGCACCACGGCGAACCAGGGCTGCCGCTCACTCAGGTCCTCCCGGCCTGGACGACGACCTCCTCCGGAGACAACGGTCTCTTCTCTGCAGTGTTAGTAAATACCCCCTCCCTACAGGACTGGACGATACAGGTGACAGCTTTCGATCTTCGCCTTCACTTCTAGAAACCAGGCAAAATAAACCATACTTCTCGTCCCATTGGAATTCACTTTTAGTTCTCCATCTCCTGGGCCACCTCCGAGAACCTCTGCGAGTTGCTCTTTTTCGGAGGCAAACGGCAGCCGTTCATCACTGTAGATGGCATTTTCAACGTGTCGCAGGATTCCAGCCGCAACTTTTCGGACCGGAGCAGGTAGAGTGTCTACCACGTCCTGGAGAGCAGTGCCATTTCTCGACTTTCGTCAGCAAAACTCCCGACTGAAACATACTGTAGAAGAAACAAAACAACTTCCTCGTTAATCGCACTTGGACAAATCTGAGAACACCAAAAAAAAAAGATCAAAACAATGCGCGTTAGCTTGTTGGATGTCTTTATTTACAGTAATTCTCAAACCTCTCGAACGGTTCAGAGTGTAGTACGACCAATTTCTTTGGAACTTCCGCAAGAGCTAGACTCTAGACCGCTGTTTGTCCCCTCAAGTTCGATTGCTCTTGTCTGTTTTGGATTTTTTGCATCGCACAAGCCGAAGCTGAGTGCAGAAGGTTAGCAATCTGCTTTGCAGAACGAGTTGAAACTTACGAGCTTGCAGCACCATTGTAATCCATATGGATCATCGGGAGGGGGGACGAACAAATTTAAAAAACCGGAGAGGAACATAAAAGAAGCAACAGGGTGAGGAAAACGCTAGTAGTAACAAGTGCATCCCTAGTAGTAACAGGTGCATCGCTACTAGTAACAAGAAGTAAATTAAACTAACTAAGGCCGGTCCGGGAATGTGCCCGCTTTCGGTGATGAAGCTTTCGGTGACAAGACTTTCGGTGATCAAGCTTTCGGTGACGAGGTGGTTGACACATGGTCAAGAAAAAAAGCCATGCCTTTGTTGGGCAGAGCTGTTGACTAGATTTAATTGATGATTGTTGTTGATGTCAAACTGATCAGGTGAAAATCATGGTGTAGGGCTCTACAGTATGAAAGAAGTTCTATTGTTTCTAGTCGTAAGGGGTATATACAGTAGATAGTTAGGGTCACGATCTTCCTACTTTTCCTACTTGTCTTACTTATTGTGCTTGACTTAGTCTTGGCTACCTCTTGTCTGGTGGTTTAAAAGAAAAAAGAAATCGCAAGTCAGCACCAAGGCACACGAAGCAAGTCTACCACCACGGCGGTCACTGCAGTGTCCGGCAACGTCACGCGCGCCGTGAGCCGCTCAATCTTCCGGAAGCGCGCCTGGAAGATCGTTTGGGAAAGAAAAGAAGAACTGAGAAAACACATCTTTCCCTTCCCTCGCAAGACCCAGACCTCTTGGGCAATCCTTATCCAGCTCTTGCGGCTGTGAGTGACTTGCCGGGCCGGCCTCGCATGCCAGCAGCTTGGATTCAAAGCCTTCTTGCTCCTGGCCATCAGGATGGAAAGGTACACCCTTGCCTAGACCTGCTTCATGTACGCGGATCAGACAGCTGCACTTTCAAGCATCAATCAACAATCATTTCATAAAAGAAAACAACTCAGCAGCTCAGTTATTGTTTGTGCGACGCATGCACAAAAGCAGGCTCTGTCAACCTTTGCTGCGGACAGTCCTTGGGAAGACCCGAATGCGTTTTGTGCCAATCCTGCATGCCGGAACTGATTCACATCAAGCCAAGTTTGGAAGAACCCTGATGATTCAACACTAGCGACCTTGTTGATGGTGGGATTCTTGGGCTAAAACTTGTGGTGGTTTTGATGTCACTGGAGTTCAGGCAAGAGTATGAGACTGGCTGCACAAAGGACGCTTGAAAATATCTGAAGTCAACCCATGGAATGGTCTTCTATCATGATTAGTACGGCAATCCCTAACTTGAATCCCAAGGACCCTTCAGATCACATCTCCCTTGATACTCGCATCAAAATGAGCTCTCCAAGAAGCAAAACTGCAAAGACCTTTGAAGCTGGAGTTGTTATCAAAGATCATTAAACTGAAAAGAGGAGTCTTTCTCTGAGAAGAAAAAAGACCAAAGATCTATAAATAGTCAGCATAACCCCTGCTGTTGACAGAGAACGGGTGCTGGCTAAATAACATCATTGTTTGCCCATCCCTCCATTTCTAGACTCGTGCACCGTCCTTTTGAGGCGAAAACCAGCTCGGAGCTGAGGGTGAAATGTGGTGAAGAAAATTCGTAGCTTCTTGTTCCTAATAGCTTCTTGCTCCTAGTAGTACGGCCAGGAGCCCCTAGTAGCGTCCTTGCTCCTAGTAGCGATGCCAGGAGCCCCTAGTAGCTTCTTGTTGCTAATTATAAAGAACTCACTGTTTGGAGACCTCAAAGTCTGGTTCCGACGATTCCATAGAGTGGACCTGTCTTTAGAGTCGACCAAGTCATCTAAAGGGCAGAGAAGTTCGGAGTCGTCTGGGAATGGCAGAAGGACCCTTGATATGGTGACTTGACCATCGCTAGTAGGTTGGAGGCCATCCCTATTAGGTTGGAGGCCATTGCTATTAGGTTGGAGGCCATCGCTAGTAGGTTGGGTTGGAGGATATCTCTACGGGGTTGGAGGCCCTCGCTATTAGGTTGGAGGCCATTGCTATTAGGTTGGAGGCCACCACTGGTAGGTTGGAGGCAATCGCTAGTAGGTTGGAGGCCATTGCTATTGGGTTGGAGGCCATCACAATTACTTCATTATTCAAAGCTATGAAAATGACTAATTGTCTATCCAGTCTATAGAGGACCTGGAAGGCTGGAGGTCATGATCAGCCCCTTGGGGTGTAGATAGGTCTGACAGACCCTGGCATTGACAAACACCGTATGACGACCTCGAGCGCCAACAAAGAGACTGGATCCCCCAAGGCTGCACCCAGCGCTGAGGGTAAGGCCTTGGATAGAGCCCAAGGATGAGATCGCTGTCTAGTCAGAAAGGTGATTGTAACCTACTTAGTGTCCTTCACTGTGAGTGGTATGTGTTTGCAACACCGCATCTCTCCACCAGGGCCTTCGAGAGTTCCCCATTAGCCGTCCCAAACAATCCCAGGGGGGGGGGGGGGGGGCCCCCCCCCCCCCCCCCCCCTGTGTTTCCCCTCCGGGGGCCCCCCCCCCCCCCCCCTCCGTCTGTGTTTCGCCTCCGGGTCACCACCCCCCCTCCCCTGGGTGTCCACCGCTTTGGTGGCGAAGTCCATACCAGTCTTCCCAACGCTCTCCATGCAGCTCAAGAGCGGGATAGCCAGAGTCAAGCTCTGAGCCCTCGGTCTTCACCTCATATCATAGGTCAAATGAACTTTTAAGAGAAGGCCAGCCAAGGCCCTACGGCGCTACCAAGTATGAGGGCCAACCTCCTCAGCATCCTTTGGCCTTGCTGCCCCAGTCTTTCGGGCCTGCAGTGTCGGCCGGTGGAGAAAATGGAAAAGAAAAAGTGGTCTGCGTGCAAAAGAAGAACGCACACACCGATGTAAAGGGTAGATCTTCGTGTTGAAATGCAGACTTTCTGGATCTCTGAGTCTTGATCTTAATACTAGGAGTTTCATCACCACCTCTGGCCGTTGTCTGGCCTCCCTCGCTGAGAGCGGTGTATCCAGCGATGGCAACTTTGGACCATCGCGTTCTTTCGGCCTTGTGAACAGTGTACTGTTTCTTCTGGACCGCGAACACGTATCTCCCACTTGTCCCCTCGAACGCCTCGAACTAACTCTTGAGGCCGGCTTGCAAACAATCCCTGTTACTGTTTGTTTTTTTTGAACAGGTCGAGAGGAAGCAAACCATGCAAAAACTCGGCAAGAACAAGCCTGCTCAACCCGGAAAAACGAAAGCAAACCAACCCATGTGCTTCACCTGAAAAGCAAAAAGCACATCCTAAAGGACTGCTCACATTTCGTACAACTCCTTGATGACAAATGAATCACAAACAACAAAAAGCGAAGAATTGCTTCTGATCTGACATTGCACTCTCTCTCTCTCTCTCTTTCTCTCTCTCTCTCTATCTCTTTCAGTCTCTCTATCTCTTTCAGTCTCTCTTGCTCCCGCCTGTAGGTCAATGGCGCACACAGCGCGGGCATGTGGATAACATCAGCGTGTCCGATTGTACTTAGAGCAGCACAAGTTTGTAATGGTACCAGAGAATCGAAGGATCTTGGAAACAAAAGGCCTTGATGTATCCTGAGTTCCGAGCTTCTACTTCAAAGCGTGAGGGCATCCATTTGCTGAAATCCGAACCAAGTAGCGCTACAGGGTCACCATAGAGATTCTGACCAATCTGTGCACAGCAGTTCTGGAAGTCTGAACCCTGTGTTCCCAAGTCTGCACCGTGGCACAGCCCAGCACACCACGGCTTGGCTGATGAGCGGTCCTAGCGTCGCCTTCGAGGTGCTGCATGAACAGTCCCAGCTCCTTCGTTCCCAGCCGAACACTGTCAAGGCAAAACAATCTCATCTGACACCCAATTGCATGCTGACATTGGTTCGTCAAATCCTTTGAAAACCAAAGTTTCCAAAGCCCATCGAGTCACACATCCCGAATGCGACAAAACCTGGTGCCCTCCTCATCGTCGCTGATTCGAAGTAACACAATTCCGCGATGTCGGTCTTCCACCACCTCGCGTGCAGGCTCAGGACGGTTAGGAGCTGCAACAGGGCAAGGTATGTTTCTGCACAGTGCCTTCACGATGAGGAAGAGACCCCTGCCAATCAACTGTCGACTGGACGAATTATTCAAACCCTTGGAGTCACCCCTTCCACCCCAAAGTTCAATCTTAGCTAGCCTCCCAGTGTTTGGGCGAATGGACAAAACAAATGAAACCCTAGCAACGCAAACTAAGGAAGTCGCATTCAACATTGAACTTTGGGGATAAGGGGTTGTGACAGTTATGTCGTATTCCACCATTGAGCGGAACCGGCGGACCTACAATGAGTATTCCGTACTCTTTCGGACAAAGCAGCCAAACAAAAGGCAATCACGAGCCATTCCACCTGATCCAATTCAGGCAAACGATCCCCTCTCGCATGATGCCCGGAAAGTTGGCCACCTGAGAAATGATCATCAAACTGACAAAGCACCAAAACGAACCGCTGACCCCACCTGGCGCTCCAGCTCACGGCTGAAGCCATCCGCTGACCCAATGAAACAACGTTCCTGGGCATCCAGAGAAGGACAAATCAAGGCGAAAAGAAGGTGAACTGAGAGGTGTGCCAAGGTACCACTCCAAATGTGCCAAGGACCAGGGTAGGTGAAGAAATGTGCATGACTCTCGAGGGCCAAGTCTATTCTCCCTCCAAAGTCTTCTGCATCCTCCCAAGTTGTGTGGAAATCCTACTGCCCAAACTCTAAGGGCACCACCTCAATCAGGGCAGCGAGCTCTGGACCTGTGAAGGAGGCCAACAGTTCAGCTCCTCAGGACGTAGCACAGCTATTTATGTTTGGGGATCTGTGGGGTAGGTCTGCAGTAAGTCTTGAAGAAGCCATGCCAAATGTTCGTGGACTCAAAAGATTCCAGGTTTGCGTTAGTGGTACTGGTAGGTATGCTTGCTTCCATAAAGTTCAAGATGGGCATCAATATGGTCCATGTGGTTGGCCTTCCTTGCTCCTACACCAGAGTAGCTCTGGGCTCCAGACTGGTGGGAGGGTGACAGGTGAATTCCGTTTTGCAAACGTTGCAAATCCTGGAGCACAAATTGTCACAAATGGACAAAAAGAGGTATGCAGATGTGAGTGCTGCAATTATATAATATAAGCCCAACAAACTCCATGCTGTGACATCAACATGAACTCCATTGCAAAAACTTGGATTTCACACATGCAGCACTGTGCACCTCTGTCGCGTGTCTTGGTCATACAAATCAGGATGAGTGGGCTGCGAAACCAGGACTGCTCGCTGCCACATGCGCAGACCTGGGAGGAAGACTTGAAGCACCCCACAAATGAATAGAGTCGCCAAACTGAGGTCTCAACACGAAAGATGAACATACTTTTGGCCACCAGCACAACGACATGGTGAGATCAGATCATCCACCTGGTCAGAGATTGAACTTTGGTAATCGGAGCAAAGTGGAACTGGAAACCAATGAGCCATGCACCATGTAGACCAACCGCAGTTAGGAATCTGTGCAGGCTTCCGTTGTGGTAGTAAGTTTGCAGCACCGCACCAAACCGCTAGGAAAATGTACTGCACGTGGCTGCTTGGACAAAAGCCCAGAAGCATCTCAGCCTCTTCTCCTTCAAAGCAAAAGCGGCAAAGGCGGTCCTCATCCTCCACTTCATCCTGACTCACTCAGTTCAAGGAAAATGCTGCGTGTGACATGTGCGTGAAGAATTACCTAGACAAGGCTTCTTGAAAGCGACTTGCGTTCTAACAGTCTTTCCCGCAGGGTGTAAATTCTATCTTGAACCTCTCAAGTACCACCCATGATCCTTTCCCAAATCCCCACCTGAACTTCATGAAACTTCGTTTGTCCCACGACTGACACTGCTGGCATTTCTTTGGGAAGCAAATACGTTCCTAGTTACATTTGCTACTGGGACTGGCTCAACTCTTGAATCAAATTCCACGAATCCTCGGCGAGAAGACTCAGGGCCTGCGCAAGCGCCGCTGGTTGAGGAGCGGACATAGAGTCCTTCAAAGCCTTGCAAATGAAAAGAAAGCACTCTCACAAAGTCAATCCATCAAGTTGACAAAAAGTCACAGGCAAAGTTTCATTCAATACATGTTCAAGTCATTAACGATGCCTGAAATTGTTTTGTTTGATAAAAATAGATTGTCAGGAAACATGCCTCAGAAGATTGTGGCACCTGCGTCGGTTGCCCAGCTGAACCTGGTCCACCAATGCATTGTCAGGAAAGCATCAAAAGCTGGCACCACTGCCTCGTCCACTCCGCCGGATCGGGCACCTCAAGCTGGGACATCGCCTCAGGATCAAAGATCTTTTTGATGTGGTCGCATCATTTTGGAAGATAAGTTGAGCAAAGAAAAACATGAAGCCCAAACTACTTTTTGCGCAAACACAAACAACAAAATTGGTGGTCTCCGGAAAATCCCTAATTCTGAGCCGTACTCAACGTATTGTAAGGTCGTGGCAGCTTCCACATACGGGTGCCTCTTGTGGTGTCCATGAAACAATCCACTTGGCTGTGGAGTGAGCTCAAATAATTGCGCAATATAAAGTATGATGCAACTACAATCCCAATGTGTTTTTCCGGAACTTGTTTGTAGAGCCTTGGCTTCATCTGTTTCCAGCTGAAGGGTAGGAAGAGACAAAAGGAAATTGCAATTTATTTCGAACCAACAAATTTGTTTTTCGTTTTCTTGTGATACGATTGTCACCTCGATTGCATGCACCACACACAGTCATGATGGTCTTCCAGATGTAGATGGTAGATTCTCCAACTGTCCAAGGTGAATGTCGGATCTTGACAACACCTTGTTAAAAACACAGCTACGCGAAGCCTCACTGAGTGAGTGAGTGACTGACTGATTAAGTGAGTGAGTGAGTGAGTGAGTGAGTGAGAGAGTGAGTGAGAGAGAGAGAGTGAGTGAGAGAGTGAGTGAGTGAGAGAGTGAGTGAGAGGGTGAGTGAGAGTGTGAGTGAGAGAGTGAGTGAGAGTGTGAGTGAGAGTGAGTGAGACAGCATACGGGCGTCTCCAAGTAGTCCGCACCAATCTACAGTAGTGCAACCGAGACAACTGACTACACTCTCCAAATGCCCTGTGTGCTATGTAACGAAGCTTGTCCGGTAAAGCAATGCTACATAGGGCAACGCAACCTATAAATGTTTCCGCTTGAATTTCCTGCAGGGAGGGCGGCAAGCTCACACTGCTCAATTTTGTGCAGTGTGAGAAGGTATGCATGTGGAGGGTGCCAACTATCGTGTTGGAGATGTCAACGGTGACCAATTGCTTGCAATTCTCATAAGCTCTATGCCCTATGTATACGGCATCTACCCCCAGGGTAACGCTCTGGATGCCCGACGAGTGAAAGCATCCCTGCGGGATCCCTGCAGGCGGGGACGGCATGGTAAGGGCATCCGGTTCCGCTCTGGTGCAAGGCAGGGACAGCTGCTCAAGTTTAGCGCAGCTTTCAAAAGCATAAGGCCTAATCACCGCTCCTTTGGCTAATTCACTGGTACCCTCTTTAATTATGCCCACTTTTTCCTGAGCACAACATTCGGAAAAAAAACGAACGCCGAAGGCAACGCAGCCAGGCATTTCGACCATGATCAGGGCAAAACACCTTTTTGCACGAGTTCGGACGCCATGTGTGCGGTGTGCACAGGTCATCAAAAGAAGGATGGAGACTCTGCATGTTTGTGAGGGAAAAACCAGAAACCCAACCCAAAAACAAACACAACAAAAACAACCACAAAACCCCCCAAACCAAAACACAACACGCCACCCCAAAACAAACTAGCAGAGTTTCCCACTGTACTCATCGGTGAAACAGGTGCAACATAAAAGAGTGTTCGACTGTCTACTCGGGCCTTGAATTCACGAAGTTTGTCAGTGATCTGCCGTTCTCACTTTTGCTGCAGAAGGCATTGAGGTGCGACAAGCCATGCAGGCCACTCCAAGTATGCTCAAGGAGTGCCAAAGGACAAAACTGCACCTGCAAGGTTTGAGTTGTAAGCACACTGGCCAGTTTCGGGTGGTTGACTGTATATACTTGTGCTTACAGACTGTAAGTGTCCTGGTCACTTTTAGTTGCAATTCTGTTCAGGCCTTGGAAAAAAGCCTTCATCAGGGTACAACTATTCCACACAGTTGCACTAACTGAAGCGACTGTGGCCGGCAGTTGACAATCTCAGTGTAGGACATTGTATGCAAACACACACGAAGGTGCCCTGCGAACCTCCCTCAGCAGAGGGAGGAGACGCACACCGGTTCAGCAAGCTCCTGAGAACTAGTGGCAGCAGGAGCGTGGAAGGCGTGCGAAATGCAAAAAGGGGATGGATAGAACTGTCATTCATGGGTCGCTATCCGTTGTCATGCATGGCCCTTGTGAGACATAGTGAAACGTTGAAAAACCTAGCATGGTACTTGGTGTCCACTTTGTACAAGATTGG
>CAXAMN010020002.1:525840-573780 GCA_963970005.1 Durusdinium trenchii
GAGCTTGCCTTTGGCCTCAGATTGACACAGAATCGACCAGCTTCCACAGGTCAGTGAATTTCTTTAGCTTCCTGTACTGCTTGGCACTCAAGGTCTCATCCACCTTGTCTTGCCAATCACATCCATCAGCTTGCTGAAGTTCATGCGCTGCTTCTGGCGCTGCAGCTTCACAAGGGCAAGCTTCACCTTTTTTTTACACGAGTGGAGGCGCTGTGGCGCAGGTTGTGCACAAGTCACCTTAGTCGAGCGTCAAGAGAGTCACCAGCCAGGTTGCAACCGAGCAGGGGAAAGAAAACCAAACAAGCCCCCACAAAACCAAACACAACCAAAAACAACACGAAAAAGAAAGGGTAGCAACCTGTAGTGCAACTCGAGGTGCCAGGTAGGCATGAAAGAGTGAAACAGGGGCAGTGAATTCAGCAAAAAGCCCTCAGAAGTTCTTGTCCATCGACGAACTGTCAAGAGGATGAGCCAGAACAGGCACATCAATGCATGAGCTGCTGCGCTCGGAAGTAGATGTTGTGTGCAGCAGCTGGCTTAGTTGCCAAGGTCATTCACAGTCAGGCTCAGCGTGAGAGCATGAAGGAGACTTGTGACCGGTCTCACAGTGCACTTTTGTGCATAGCCCACGAGATTCCATCTTGGACTTATCTGCAGTCCGGTAATCTGCGTGACCGCCGGCAGCATCGTGCCTCATGCACGCAAAGAAGTGACAAACTGGGAAGACCACGGTCCCCATTCTCGGGATGTCCAACACACCGAAAGCGAAGACAGTGTGATGCCACTGGCGAGCTCTCAAAGAGGCAAGGGGGGTTGCTCCTCTCATTCCTCCCCACAAGGGGGAGGCACAGAGGCAGCAGATCCAGAACTCTACTACCGACACGGCTCTTCTCCGAGAGCAGAGCAAAATGCGCTGCGCGAAGGCAGACGAAGTTTTTTTTTCCACGAGTACGGACGCCGTGTGGGCATGGTGCCCAGGTCATCGTTGAAGGAAGGGAAGAACAGTCTGATGGTAGAAAAGAACAAGGACAACCAACACAACCCAAAACCAAACAAACCACAGCCCACAGGCCGAGTCTCCACCATCATGTAGTCTTTCCTCTGTGCCAGGTGAAACGGGTGAAACGAAAACAAATGACTAGCAATGGGCCTGAATTCACGAACGAAAAGCTTGTCGGCGCAGGTCTGTGCTCTAGCAAAGTCTCAAAAAAGGCTTCAAAAGGACTTTACTTCGTGATTACTAGTGACCAGCGGCCACACCACAGTGCGGCAAAACCATGGTCACGATGCAGGTCAGGAGTATCGCAATGCTCCAACGCCGGTTGCGTCCATGTCAAAATGGAGCAGCGTAGCTATGCTGCATGCCGTGGAAAAGACATTTCTTGTGGCACAACCCGTACAACTGGTTGCACTTACAAGTCCAGTGGCATGTTACCAGGCGGTGATCAATCAGTGGCGGCCACAGCAAACGACGAAAGCCTGCAGGTAAGGGTGCGAAAGGGCACATCCCTCCGAAGGGAGGTCAACTCAGCACCCTTTGGCACTCAAAGGTGCCAAAAACAAGGGGTGTCTTCTAGATCCGTGAAGTGCTGCGTCATTGCAAAAAGTGATCAGCTGCGTGCAAGGCCCGTGTGAAACAGGTGAAACTTTGGACAATCCTAGCATGGTATCTGTACCTCTTTGTACAAAATTGGAAATGTCGGACATCAACAAGGGGAACTAAGGTTCCCCCTGGGCATCCTCCATTGCCACTCTCTACCACCCGCCTGTTAGGAACGAGGAGCTAAGGCTCTCATTCCTATTGGCTCACAGCATTGCGAATGGCGAAAAGAGGTCGGTGATCCTACTTAGTGCTTGCGCATCTTACTTGCCGTAATCTGCTGCCGGTGTGCTTGTCCTCCATTCCAGCTGCGAAGACATTGCTGGTTTTTGCAGGTCTGAATAGTCTTCTTCCCTTTGAGGTCATCCTCTTCCAGGGCGATATCCGCCAGCTCATCGGTCATGTCCTCGTTGTCCGAGTTCTCCTCCAACCCATTGATCGAGTGCATCTGTCGCGGCAAGCAGTAAGTGAAAACAAAGCTCATGACCATGCGCTTCACCTCCTCCGTCAAAAAGCCGATGCTCCGCGCATGCGTCAATAGAGCTTCCTTCCAGTCTTGCATTCCCGCGCTCCACATGTCGGTGATGAATGGCACTGTGGCTGAAGCTTCGGCCGGATCGTTCACCCATGGGAAATACAGCACGAGGATCCTCATGGCTTGCTCTTCCGTGGTCTTGCTTCTCTGTGCTCCAAAGATCACCGGCACGTTCGGCCGCCGTCGGACGGCTATGACCCAGTCATGGCGGTAGGTTTGAACAGGTTTCCCGAGGCCTAGTGGCAACCAACCTTCTCCACCTTCCTCTTTGATCTTGTAGTCTTCCCCTGCCACCAACTTCCGGATGTTCTTGCTGACTTTCTCCATGCCTCTTTCTGTGAGCTCTGCCTCGAAGTTGTCTGGGTCTTCGATTTGCCGTTTGATAGAGAAGGGCCGTTTTTGCCAACTTTATGTGGTAGTGGCTGGCAAACTCATGAGCAGACAGCTGGTGGACCTCTGACCGCTTCCCTCTTCCACCATACAGTGTCCACACTGGAGTGTCCGTGACCTCATGGTTCAATGGATCGCGCTTGTCGACTTTGGTCCTGCGGGGTTCTTCTGGCCAGGGCTGCTCTTCTGTTGTGCAAGAGGTAGCGCAAGGAGATGTCCGTGACGGGCGCGGTCTTGATGGACTCGGCCCAGGCAGGATCCTGCTGCGAGGCGTTGCTAGATTTCCACGGCTCCACCGACGACACCTCTACCGTAGCAGTCGGCAATCAAGCGCTTGGTGGTCCTGGCCCCCACGTACCCAGTCTTCTTGTCTTTTCATGTCCTCGTGGAGGTGCTGCTGTCGGGCCAGTGCAGTGTACAAAGGCGAATTCCGGAATTTCCTCAACATTGGTGTTGCAAAGGTCTTCACTCTTAAGCAGTCGGCAACTGTCGCACGCATGCGCTCCGATGGCTCAAAAAATGCTTTGTGAGAGCAAGTGCGGTGATTCCCGCAGAGCTGAGACAGCCCGGTGTTAACTCACCTGTCCTAGCTTGCAGTGTGCGCGAAGGCAGACGAAGTGAGAGAAAGCATCCTCCCCTGAAGTGTGCTGCAAAAATGTCGCATTTGGAAACCTGACAAGATCTTTCAAACGCGGCGGCCAGATGTGATGCAGCCGATCCGTGCTGGGCCCCATGAACCACGAAAACAGGTGAAACAGAGTGAAACGCCGTTTTCCCAATTCTGTACACTGTATCCTCAGTAAGGATGGCCTCTAGCAGAGGTGGGGCCAGCACACGGGTGCCAGCAGGGAGGGATATCAAAGCGTTGCCATATTTGGTTCTGTGCACCTTTAGTTGAGGACTCTGAAGGAGTCATCGGCCCATTGATCCTCGCCTTTTGGATTGCGCTGTGTCCATCGAACCCACTTTGGGTTATCGCATCGTAAGACAGCATTGGCTCGCGAGTATGTGCCTTGCCAAGTCATTCGTTTGCCTGTTCGTTGGAATCGATTGAGCTGCGTGCATCCTGCAAAAGCCCACCTTGCGATGTAGAGCAGGGTTGGTGGCACACTGACTTCGGTCAGGGCGCATTTGAAGAAGGCTTCCTGCTGGATCTTTCGCAGTTTGTTTGGAATAATTTTTGTAATCCCTGTTTGCGAGAGATCCACCGTAGCAGTTGAAGGCAGCGTTCACATGCGGCCGGTCCTGTCCATCTAAAATCTGCAATGCGTAGCAGCGGTAGAAGGCTCGCGTCTGCAGACTGATGACTGTGCTGGCTAGATGCACTATTTGGAGGTGTTGACAATGGTGCCATGAACACTCCCTATCATGCGATAGGGCATCCACCTGTACATGTCGGACCTTGGCTGCAGCGAAAAGGCCTGCGGGAAGACTCGACCAATGCAGTGGAACGGGACTCGCAGGGTTTTGGCCTCGCCTTGTGTTTGGTCCTTGTGTTCAGCTACGACTAGACAGGGCTCACAACGACAGCAAAGCAATTGCAGTCTCGCAGGGTGTGTCAGACGGATCGACCAGCTTCTGCTGTGAGTTGCAGCAGAGAAAGTCCAGCTCGCATCCGAAAGTGCTGCTGTTACCCATTTCGGGAAGTTGTTCCAGAACTGCACTTTCAAATTTCTGGATGCGTTCGAATTCTTGAAGTTCAATGGTCAGTTGGGCTTTCTCTCCTGACAATGTGGTCAAGATCAAATGGGAAACCATTAACCTTTCTTCGCTCGATTGCGAGCTAGACACTGAAATATGATCAGCGAGCATGGCCGAACGTCGACTGACCTGCACTGTGTCTCCGTCTAATCTAAAGGGTCTGCAGCGGCTGCAGTTGTTTCTTGACTGTTTCTTGACTGCTGCTGCTAGCGGCTGTTGCTGTTTTCTGGCTTGGGGAGAGACAGCTGCACGGGCAGCCATCTGGATGTTTTCTCCTGGGTTGGCCGTGCGAAGTCTTCTTCCTGAGATTCCCAAATTGCGAATTTTTGAGTGTGCTGTCTACTCCGTACCGATAGATAGCATCCTTCAGGGACGACTTGTGCCTGACACCCTTCGAAGGCGTTGGCTGCCACCTGTAGGCAGCATCTATCAGCCTCAGCGCCTCGGTCGGTGAGGCAGACTAGTTTGCTGCACCCGGCAAAGGCTCTGTGTCCAATGCTGAGAAGCTGCCGTGGTACTGTGCATAGCAAGACACAGGCTTCAAACGCCTCAGCACGAATTTGGGTGAGGCGTCTTGGCAAGATTGCCTGTGTCAAGGCTCGGCAATGAGAGAATACTTGCATACTCAAAATGCTCACCTGTGTACGTGACAAGTCGATCGCAGTCAATTGCTGACATTGTGCAAAGGCCTTGTGCCCAATAAACTCGGTTGAGCGTATAAAGTCTATTCTTTGGATGCCGGCCGAATAAAAACACCCCGTTGGCAGAGCTTCTGGGGGGGGCGTTGCAGACAGCGCATCAATGCTGGCTTTTGTCCCTGGGAGACCTATCTGCCTAAGCTTGCCGCATCCTTCAAACGCATAGGGGGAGATGGTAGCACCCCTGGCTAGTCGGCAGGAGTTTTCTGTGAGTACCCCCACCCGTTCGAGGGCACAACACTCTGCAAAAAGCCTGGCTCCTAGGAATAAGCACCCTGGCATTGCAACTGTGGTGAGCGCATAACATCCTTGGAAAACTGCATTCGCGATTGTGACTACAGTGCTCGGCAGTTTGACAATGATAAGGGTGTGACAGTAGCGCCACACCTGTCGCTCTATAGTGTGATAGCCAACCTCAACTTGTACGTGCTGAAGTCTGGCAAGGGCAAAAAAGGCTTTAGCAGGGAAAATGCCTGATTCATTGGCAGGGACCCAAATGGCCTTGGGGTGGTCTTCATATTCGTCTCTGCGAATTTGCTCTTTGGAAAGTACCTGCCTGAAACTTGTATGGATTACCAATTCATAACCCTTGTTTTCCCAGAGCTCCTCGTGGATGGGGTCACTGAGTGGGCTCACGGTGTCTTCTGATATGAGCATGAGCTCACAACCAAAGGTATCAAGGTCAAAACATCTGGCTAGCAGCTCTACTAAATAGTCTTCTAGCATTTCCCAATGATGGTAAATGCTAATAGGCACAATAGTTTCGATTTCTTTTCCTGCTAAGGTGTATAGCCTCAATGGGCAGTGACTGACTCCTGCAGTATCATCCGTGTCAGATTCTTTACTGTCCATGAGGCAGTAGGCAACCGCACGGAGAGCTGCATGGGAATGAGTCACTGGTTTGAGCCAGTGGCAGCAGTTGTAGCCTGCCTATCCACGCACTGCGAGCCAGATCTGGCTGGTGTGACCCTATCGGCAAGATGGGGGCCGGCCAGGACATCCATATCATGCAAATATCGAGAATGACAGAACCACCCGACCCTGTGCTGCCAGTCGGCCTCCGATAAGGCATTATGCCATGGGAGCACGTAAGGCAATGCCCTTTTGTCCACGAGGCCCGCCGGGTATCCACCTCGATAATAGCGTCGGAGGTGCGGGGTGGCAGTCAGAGTACCTCTTTTGGCTGGAAACTGCCAGTTCGGCCTCGAGAAGACCACTGCCAGTCCCGTGAGAAGCCATTTGGTGATAATCTCATATTTGTTGCCAGTACACCTGGCAGCATATGTGTCCTTGGCTCTGAGCAAGAGGCTTTGTCGGAAGGAGAAACATCCTTGCCCCTCGGGCGCCACATACTCATCATCCTCTTCCTCCTCAGCTTCCTCGTGGGCATTTGTTGTATCGGCAAGCCCTGTGGTCGTGTGGTCTTGTGCTTGCATGTGTGAGGCCGGCACCGCGTTTGTGCCAGGAGCCCTTTGCAGGGTGACAGAAGTCTTGATGCCCAGGGGCTCTAGCTGGCACTGGGCCTGGGTGGGAGGCAGCGCAGCTTGTCGTTTTTCTGGCCAAACTGGTACTTCAATTTGCAGAGTGCTTTTACAGGTGTCCTGAAAAGACGCCATTTGACCCAAATTGCCGTCTAAGAGTCCATACTCACACGCCCCTTCGAGGCTTGGTGTGTCAGGAAGGCTCGCAAAGGTGTTAGAGGGACACAGGCCTTCAAAAGTGCCCACAACAATGTATGGGCTGTTAGTTTCACTTTCACTATTGTGCTCGTATTTCGTGTCATCCTCTAGGGTGACATCAGTGAACTTTAGGTCTGTCTTCATTCTTTCCACCAGTTTGTGCACTCGCTGGACTGGAAAACAGACGTGCAGGTGGTGTGTAGGAAGGTCCGGCTTGCCTAGGCTTTGATTCCGCCCTTGACATGATCTTGGATCGAGTCATCCAGCACGCCCAGAACGATGCAATGAATGAGTTCTTGGCAGGTACCTCCAGGTGTGATGAGGTTGTGGGTGAAGTCGAGGCAGAAGGTCAAGGTTCTTCCATCTCTGTCCAGTCTGGGGGAAACCAAATCGATGTACAGATCGCCGAGGGTGTGTGTGATGAGTTGACAGGGCACCCCATAGCACATGACCAGGTGGTTGAAGGCATTCGCACAGAAATGGTGCAACTGGAGACATTGGAAGTTGGTGACACCTATCCTGAGAAGAAAGGTCGCGCCATCACAGCTGAACATGAAGTCCAAATCCTCACGGCGAGGTGGGTTTTTACCCAAAAGACTGCGATCCTCTGTCGTGCCCGGTTGGTCGTTCGCGATTATGCCTCTGGTGCTGAAAGCGCTTTTCGATCTGGCATCTATGCCCCAACAAGTAGCTTAGACTCACTGCGAGTGGTCCTTGCCTTCTCAGTGGTTGAAAGCATGAGCCTTCTTACAGCTGACGTGTCGACAGCGTTCATGTATGCACCTGTTGAAGCTGATGCGTGTGATTTGGTTTTGCTTCCGGCGAACATCACTGTGAAGGGCCAACGAGTCATCTTGTGGCTGAAGAAGGCCATGAATGGCTTGAGACGTGCTCCTTTGTTGTGGTTCTTAGAGCTTCAGAGGGCGATCCGTGACTTGGGCGGAGACGAGACCTTTGAATCAACGTTGTTCAGAGTGAAGACCGACACTCAGTTTTTGCTGGTCCTTGTTTACGTTGACGACTTGCTTATAGCCAGCAACGACGTTGAAGGAGGTGAGAACTTCTTGCGTGCACTTCAAAAGATCTGGAAAATCAAGCGCACGGGGAGTATTCCGTCTGGGAAGGAAGGACTCCTTGAGTTCTTAGGCCGCACAATCTACAGGCTCCACGATGGCGAGGAGTGTCTGTATTTTGGAGTGTCTCGAAGCTACATGGAGGGAATCTTCGTGTCTTGGGAAGAGAAGCTCAAAGAATCCACTGGTTCGGCTATGCCCAAACTGGAGGAGCTGCTTAAAGACACAGAGAAAAAGTTCGGGACGTCCGAACTGTCCGCCACGGAAGCCCAGCGCTACCGCCAAGACAACTCGCATGGGCAGCACTCTCCCGGGCAGACCTTGCTTTTCCTGTTGGGTTTCTGAGTAGGTTTCAGTCGAAGCCCCATGTCCCCGCGGAGGTTTGTCTTCGTAGCTTTCTTCGTTGGTTGAAGGGTCATTTGCATTATGTACAGCAGATGCCAGCTAGTTCACCGCCCGTGTTGACTGAAGAAGGGGTCGTTGTAGGTTTTTGTGATGCTTCTTGGAATGTGACCAGCGTGTCTGGTGCTGTGATCTCTTGGCGTGGATGCTGCTTGAAGTGCTTTAGTAGGAGACAGGAGGTTCCCGCTTTATCGTCTGCAGAGGCAGAAGCCATCACGGAGGCTAGCAAAGAACTTGTAGCTCTGGGGATGTTGATCGAGACAGCGCGTGACGGGATCCCTCTTGACGAGATAGGCATGCCAGCCAAGACCACAGGAAGCATGAAGTTGCATTTATACAACGATGGGAAAGCGGCTATTTCTATTTCTACCATGGAGGGTTTGCTTCGACGTGTCAAGCACATGGAACTGCAAGCACATTATGTGAAGTACCTCCATCGACGACGTCGCTTGACCTTGGAACACTGGGAAGGTGTTTCTAACCCGTCCGACGGTCTTACGAAAAGCTGCAAGCTCATTGAGATGTGGCTGAACCTCTGCAATGCTGTAGGACTTGTACCTGGTTTGGATGAAGATAGGGCAGCATTGTTGAGGGGCTTGTCTCGAGACGCCGATGTTGACGACGAACTTCCGACCAGTGAACGTTCAGTTCGAGAAGGGGAGTATGCTCATCGTGCGTGTTTCTTGCATTTTCGTCCGTTGGTGATCGGAAAGGTGACGGGAGAGCTGGGCATTGTGCCTATTGAAGTTTGAATTTTGTCGATTGTGCTTTTTCCGGAACAGTTTTCCAAAGTCAAAAGTCGTTTTGAAGAGTTTCTGAATCCGTTTTGTGTGTTTTGTTGTTGTCCGTCTGTGTTCGGATCTGTCCGGATGAGTTCGGAAGAGTTTCGGTTGCCTTTTGTGTGCAGCGTGTGGATTTGGAACCTCTTGCTGAGTTGACAGAACTTTAGTGGAAGGACGTGTCCGAGAGCAGTCGTTGAGGTCCGACTAGGTTCGGAGGTGTAGGATGACTGTTTCTTGTTGATTTAGGAGCCTTCTGTTCTGTGGTGCAGTGTTTTGAGTTTTGCTGAATTTGTGTTGTGCACATTTCTTGGAATCTGGATGAGCATTCACTGAGGAATTCTGTTTGCTTCACCGAATGTCCGGATAGCTACCTCTTTCCTAAGGAAATTGAGATGATTGAACTGTAGAGACCTTTTGTTGTGACACTTTTTCCTTGTTTGGACTGTTCTCTGTGTCTTGAGACAGTGGAACTGAGTGATGAACGCCCGCGGCCATTTTTGCTTAAGAAGGCAGCAGAAGGAAGTCTACTGGTGGCCTTGCACCAGGCGAAGGGGTTTTTGTTTGTGTTTGAGGACCTTGGAAACCGTTGATGTGAGCTGCAATAAGGAGTAGCTAACCATGAGTGGCGAGATCAGGGGTTTTGAGTGTCAGACATGTTCAGTTGTCGTGTTATGATGCCAGGGTTTGCAGGGTTGAGACGCCAGAGAAGACAGTTTGAGACTTCTGTTGCTGCAGGGTTTTGGAAGCAGTTGTCCCAAAAGGGTGAAACATTCCTTTTCCCAGGGTTGGTAGCGTCTTCGAGGGTTTAGAACATCTCTTCCTTCGCCCAAGGCATCTGGACCTGCTGGTCCACCTGCCGCACCTTCGTCCGTTGTGGGAGGAGGCGAGCCCAACTTGACCGGCAACACGGTCAGTGGACCGTTGATGGTCGATGTCGACCTCTTGGAAGTGCACCTTGACAATTTGTTGGCACTTGGCATGGGATCCGTCGAACCTTCGGATGACCTGGTGTCCAACACCTGCTTCGAAGTATCCAAAGCAGAGTCGGAACGTTGGCGCCGAGCAGCACATGATGCTCAGGAAATGGTCTATGCCACGCAGTCCGAGATGGACCGGGTCGTTCGTATCCACAGTGAGAATCCGGGTACTGAGCTCGATGAAACCCGTCTTCCTGATGATAGCGGACCACGATCAGGCATGAGCTATCGTGAATTGGGCATCAGGAGGCACGCAATGGTGATCCGCCAGCAACAGTTGAGAGCGGGTGCCAGCTTTTGGGCTTTTGTATATTTTCAAGGCCTAGTGCAGCCGGAGACCAGCGATTTCGCTCCAATGAGTTCCCTCCCGGATTCGGCAAGAGGCACAGCACTAGCCTCGGCGGATTACTTGCACGACATGCTGCGCTGGTGCTTAGGCAGGTTCTCCAAGCTGGGTGACCTATATGCTCACATGTCGGAGTTTATGATTCAGCTTCAAGAGAACGACACCAGCTCGAAGAAGCAATTCAATGTGCTGGCCGAAAAGATCCACGAGCTGAGCAATGGCATCATTGGACTTTCGAGCTCCATTCGCCACACGCAGGAGGAACAATTGAAAGCGGCTCGATCTTCGGCAAAGAGCCTCACTGACGCGCAGTGGCAATTGAGTGGTGTGGGGAAGTCAGTGAACACGTCGACCAAAGAAAGCCTTCTTTCGATTGGCAAGGTGTTGAGTGAGCTGGGAACCAGCGTGGAGAAGCAGGGCAAGTCGATGGACAAGACGAACCTGTTGCTTGAAAATTTGTGTTCCACTATGAAAACTTTAGTGGACGTAGAGCAAAGAAAGTCTACGTTGGTTGCTCAGGTGTCTCAGGCCGCAAAGGCTGCCCCAATGACTGTAACGACGAGCACACCTGCCAGCGTGCCTGGTGTCTCGCCTCCAGGTTCAGCTCCCGGTGGTTTTGTGACCAATACGACGACAGGTGGAGCGCCCCAAGCCACACTTGGCACAGGGAATGTGGCATCGTCACCGCCGGCCCCGAAATTGATGCCGACCAATTTGACGCCACCAATGCCATCAGGGTTTCCTCCGAGTCCCGTGTACCCTCCACCGACCTTTTCAGCTGGGATCTATGGGACACCACAGACGCCAACCGCACCAGGAGGATCAAGTGCTCCGGCCGCACCACCGGCCCAGGGGTACAAGAGGGTTAAGCTGGCAGATGGACAATGGAGCTGGGCTGAGATCGGCCAGGGTGACATCTAGATCTTTTAAAGATCATGGTGATTTGACTTCTGGGGATGTAGCATCCTAAGAAGATCGACTTTCAAGGCCATCTTTGACTGCGGCCAGCTCACCTTGGTGAAAAGGGTTTGCTCTGAGGGATTTGACATTCGATTTGCAGTTGTTCGATTTGATCCTGTGAGATTCAGTTTGAACTGCGTTTGAACTCCATTTGATCCTCACTTGAACTTCCTGATGTCTTGTTCAAGTCTTCTTGTTGAGTCAAAGGCATGCACGTCTGTGATCTTGACGGGTTGAAGTTTTTTTGTGCATTGCTATGTCTGAACTTGCCAGGACGAAAAGGGATGAGGTCCGGGGTTCAGGGAGAGAGAGAGCAAGAAGAGATCAAGGGTTGAGAACTGTAGGAATCAGTGATGTCATTTGCATTTGCACCAAGGGACCATGGCAAACAGTAGAAAGGGGTTTGTAGCTAGCAGGGGTTCTAGCTTCCTTTGATTGCTGTGGACTTTGGACCGTGTGACCTTTGATGTCGAGTCGATTGGTTGCAGTTGAAGTGAAGAAAAAGGGTTTGGAAGTTTGAGACATGCTGTGGAAGCTGAACAGTAGCCCAGGGATTGTATCTAGAAAGGGTTGCAACTAGCCTTCATTTCCATTTGCTGTGTGAAGCTTTTGGCACGTTGAATGTGACAGGTTTTGTCTTCAGAGGAATCTTCGTTTGCTTGACCTGTCAGGTGACCACTTGAAACCTTGTGAGGTTTCAGGGTCCCAGTGATGACAGAAGCAGAGGCGAAGAGCTGGCCCAGTGCAGCTCTATGAAGCCCTGCTGTCTGAGGGACCCTAAATCTTTGTTGTTTTGCTTGCTTGGTTGAAGCGTGGTTGATTGGTTGATCTTGATTTGAACTTGCTTGAAGCTCGTCGTTCTAGATTCGTTGAAGTTTGATCGACTTGGAGACCAGTTTGGACCACAGGAGTTGAGATCTTAGTTGATGCTCGAACCCTAGTTGCTCAGAGAAAACGAATAGAAGAGAAGAAGAAAACAAGAAGACCAGGAGAAGGTACGAGGTGACCCAACAAGGGGTGTGAAAAGTGTGGGTAGCACGCCTGTACAGTGTGTGGATCACCTAGTACCTCTGTGTAGTGGAACTTTTTCGTTTTCTGTCCTTGGGGTTGGAGCTGAGTAGGGATCTTCCTCCTTGGAGTGTGTTTGCTTTGACCACCTTAGCAGGACTAAGTGGAGTGTGACCAGAAGTGGCTAGGAGCATGTCTAGAGAAGCCCTAAGTTTGGAGCTGTAGTGCTTGAGATGAGCTGTGTATAGCCTAGCTTTGCTTGAGAGTGTTTGGAGATGCTTTCTTGTACTTTTAGTATGTTTTGGACGACTGTGACCAGTCAGACCTCTTCAGAGAAGAGTGGACGAACAGACATACAGTCAAACCGACTGTTATGTTTGGCTCAAGAGCGAAATTCGGAAAAGGGTCGCACTCGCTTCCGTGTTTTCACAGAGCAAGCAAGCTCACCAGTTGAGCAAACCATGGCTGAGGCGAGCACTTCCTCTGGCCTCTGCCCTGATGACAAGGCAAAAAAGAATAGGGCTGTCTAGGCGTGTGCAGCACTGGCATGAAAACGCAAACGTGGCTGACATTGGCTCAAACCAGTCATAGTTGCAATAGTTGCACGGTTTGCCTCTGGTGGTTACTTGATGGATAACAGAGGCTGCGGCAATGATGACTTTGCCGGCACCTGCCCCTGCCCCCTCAAGTTAGTCACCATGGCAGGCAATGAAATTGAAGTGATAGTTCCGGTCAGCATTTACCATCATTGGGAAATGCTGGAAGACCATTTGGTCGAACTGCTGTCCAAAAGCTTCGGCCTAGACACTTTTGGATGTGAGTTGACGCTCCTTACAGAGGACACCCTCTACCCCCTCAGTGACCCTATCCATGAAGAGCTCTGGGATGGTAAGGGATTTCATTTGGTCATCCAAAAAAGCTTACGAAAGGTGAGCTCGAAGGAGCAAATCCAACGAGATGTGTATGAAGATCACCCCAAAGCCATTTGGGCCCCGGCTAATGAATCAGGTATTCTCCCTGCCAAAGCTTTTTTCTCCATTGCCCGCCTTCGGCATGTGCAAGTAGAAGCAGGCTTTCACACGAGCGACAGGCGTGGCGCTATTGCCACACCCTCACCATTGTCAAACTGCCCAGCTCCGTGGTTGCAGTCGAGAATGCTGCCTTCCAAGGGTGTTATGCGCTCACCACAGTGGCAATGCCAGGATGCGTGTCTCTTGGAGCCAGACTCTTTGCAGAATGCTGTGCCCTCGAGCGGGTAGGGGTGCTCACAGAAAACTCTTGCCGACTGGCCAGTGGAGCTACCATTTCCCCCTATGCCTTTGAGGGATGTGAAAGGCTTGCACAGATTGGCCTCCCCCCGACCAAAGCCATCACTGATAAACGGGCTTCTTCGTCCTCCCCAGTAGGCTTGCCAACTGGATGTTTCCATTCGGCAGGAATCCAAGTGATTCGAATGCCCCGAGAAACCACCTTTATCGGGCATAAGGCCTTTGCGCTGTGTCAGCAATTAACCGAAGTTGATCTCTCGCAGACACAAGTGGACATTGTGCACACGCAAGTCTTTGCACACTGCCAGTCTTTGGCGCGAATATCCCTGCCAAGGCATTTAACGGAAATTAGTGCAGAGGCCTTCGAAGCCTGCAGATCGTTATGTACAGTAGCCCTCCCCCAGCCGCTTCGTTACATTGGACACAGGGCATTTGCAGGGTGCAATAAGTTAGTGTGCCTCACCTTTCGAAGTACGAAAGCCAGCCGACGACGCCTGCATATTGCTGCCAATGCTTTTGAGGGGTGTCAGGCATTGACCATCCCTGGAGGGGTTTGCTATCTATCCTTGCGTGGCAAACAAGGCACTCAAGGGAGCATATCTCGGGGGGGTCGAGATAACAAAACGGAACAATAGTACCAGGTGAAAAGCACTCCGACGGCTGCCCGTGCAGTTGTCCGTTTCCCAACCTCCATAGTGAAACCATCAGATAGGTAAGGCCGATTGTGGTCTGCCGCAGGACCTTTAGGCTCGAAGACAGGCGCACACTGCCGGGCCAAGGACTGTAGGCCATGATAGCAGACCACATATCAGTGACTAGCTCACAATGGAGCGATGAAAGGTCAATGGTCTTACACCTGATCTTAACCACACTGGCGGGAGAGGAAACCCAGCTGACAATCAAGCTGCAGGAATTTGATCGCCTCCATGAATTCGAAAATGCAGTCTTGGAGCAACTCCCCAAGATAGGAGAAAGCAGTACCTTTGGCTGTGTGCTGGACTTTGTCTGCCGTGACACTCACGAGAAATTAGGGGACCCAATATGGCACACCTTACGAGACAACAATTGTTTTACTGTCATCTCCTGCCCATGTTTTGAAGAAGCCGAACACAAGGGGCACATGAAAGGTGATGCGAAAGCCATTCGAGTCCCGTATCGCACCACAGACAGAGTTCTCCCACAAGCCTTCTCTTATATTACGGAGGTACGGCATGTGCTCGTTGACACAGGGCTCAGCGCCTCCAAATTGTGCATTTAGCTAGCGCAGTTATCTGCCTGCAAACGCGAGTTTTCCGCAGATGCTATGCACTCCGCACGGTGCTTGCCCCAGGCTGCAAGCAGTTTGGGATCCAAGTCTTTGAAGAGTGCTGTTCCCTGGTGCAAATTGGGACTAGCGAGGACACGGCTAATCAATTAGCCCCGCAGGCAGAACTGATGCCCAGGGCTTTTGAAAAATGCACAGCATTGCGACATCTTGATCTGGGACAGTCCGAGTACAATCCTGCCAATTTGACGCGGTGCCTGCCAGAGTGCTGCTTCCTTGAGGCCGGAATAACCTCACTGTCCCTGCCTCCAAACTTCACATGGATTGGACCAGCGGCCTGCGAACGTTGCCTGCAACTGCAGCTGGTGGATCTCTCAAGCACAGGAGTCACGGAGATCATGGGTTCTGCCTTCGCACACTGTAAAAACCTTCAATATTTAAGGCTTCCACACAAACTACGAAGAATTGAGCAAGAAGCCTTTCTCAAGTGCACCTCCCTGACAGAGGTCAGTGTGCCACCTACGCTGCTCTACATTGCAAGACGTGCCTTCGCTGGCTGCACGCAACTCTGTCAATTTCAAAGAGTTGGAAAACGCAAGACGTGGAGAGGAACATACTCCAGAGCCAATGCGTTTCTCAAGTGCGATAATCTTGATATGCCAAAGTGGGTTCGCTGGTTGCCACGCAATCGAAAAGATGAGGACCAATGGGCAGATGACTCCTTTGAAGTCCTCAATTAGGGGTAAACTTCTAGAGATGCATGCAGCTGCGCTCACAGCTGGCACCCGTGTGCTGGCCCTGTCCACATCAAATGCCACCCCTCTCGAGTGCCCCAACGAGATAGCTGCCCGCTAAAGAAATTTCTTGGTATGCCTTAAGGAAATCGCCAACGACCAGGACTAAGACAACAATTGGACCAACCGACACACGCTGCCATCCACGACTGCAAATAGTGTCTAACACCTGCACGCTAGCCTTTCAGACTAGCACCCGTGTGTTGGTCCTGAGAGTGCCACTCCATTTCGTTTTGCTCTTCACCTTTGCTAGCCTGAGTAGCTAGACAGTGCCCAGGCTGCTACCCGTGTAGCGGCGCTGGATGAGTACAGTGTACAGACTTAGGAAAGCGGCGTCTCACCTCGTCTCACCCATTTTCGAGTAGTTCATGGGGCCTTGCGCGCGTCGGCCGATTTTTACCTGGCCGCGTTTGAAAGGAGATGTCAGATACCTGACTGCAGTATCACTGAAAGGAAGAATGCACACCTTTTGCTGTCCGTAGGAGCTTTCTCGCCTTGCTCTCGTTGCTGAGCCGTTTTGGAGTCGGGGCGAGAACGATGCACTCCCTCTGTTGCCTCCTCCCCCCTTGGGGGGGGAACGGGACAGGCAACTTTCCTGTGGCTCACGTGTACTACACCGCAGAGTGGCATTACACTGCCCCTTGCTTTTCGTTATTTTGGAAATTCCGATCACAAGTGCAGTGGTCTTCCTCTAGTTGCCACATCATGCCAACTGTGAGCCCCTGATCATCACGTGCGCAAAACAGTCCAGCTGACAAGCAGTGGGTCCAATTTTGATGTTGGAGGACCTGCTATTGACAGGACAGTGCTCAGGCTACGCAGTAATGCCTGTCAAGGGCCTTTGCTAAGCTTTCATGGACACACTCTTCTTCGCCTTTGCCTGCAGTAGGTTGTTTCGTTATGCCCCCTGCCACTAGAACAAGATGACGCAGGCACTTACGAGTTTGTTGAAGGACAAGATATACTGAGTGCTTTGCGGAATTCATTGCCCCTGTCTCACCCTCACTCACTATCTCTGCAAGACCACAAGAGTTGCGTAACAGGTTGTTTCCTTGGTTTGGTGTTCTTTTGGGGGTTGTGGTTTTTGGTTTTTGGTTGCTTGGGTTTTTTGTTTTGCATCTCTGTTGGATTGCAACCTGGATAGCAACTCTTTCTTAACTCGACTAAGGTGACTTGTGCAGAACCTGCACACATAGCGCCTCGACTCGTGCAAAAAAAAGACGTTGTGGCACTCACAGGACCAACGCACAGGTGCCAGCCTGCAAGGCTGGCTTTGAGGTGCAAGTCAGTGTGGTTACTTGCAAACCCGCCCACTGCACTCGTGCTGGTGAGCAGCATGGGACAGGTTTGTGCCCCACATAGTGGCGGAGTTTCGCGCACTGTCGGTCCTGTGTTGTCATGGTCCTGGTCATGGGCGCATTACGAAGGCATGGCTTTGAAAGACAGCTATCCAGTCAGGACACTGCTTCGTTGCTCTGGTGGCAATGTGTGCTCATAGGAGTTGGCCCTCTAGCATGGCCAGAGCCAGCGCCATGATTTCCCGGAGAACTATGCAATTTCTGAAGCCTCGTCGATCGATGATTGGTCTACTTTGACTGGTCGTGTGAACATGGTGAAAACCTCAGAGCAGTGTGAATGGTTTGACATGTTTGATACAGAGGAGATCACGACAGATGCACTTCTCTTGACAGACGACCCGTTCTATCGATGGTTGTGCATGGATAGTTGTCAGGTGCCAGAAGCCCAGAGTGATTGTGAGACATTTCATGTGCGAACAGTTGAACAGATGTCACAAGAGGAAGCGCAATGGATTGTTCTTGATTCAGGAGCTGATGTTTCATTGCTTCCTTTCAGCCATGGGTCAGCAGGTGTTGATTCAGGAACTCCGAAGTCTCATTTGGAGGACGCCCAAGGACAGAAGTTGAGAGTTGGTGGAATGAGACAAGCAGAACTAGAGTTTGAGCATGTGTTGGAAAGTGATCAGGGCTGCAGTGTTACAGAGTCATTCATTGTTTCAGATGTGACGAACATTCTTCTTTCTTTCGGCCGCTTGTTGAAGATAGGTTGGCAGTTTGGGGAAGCATGTGGCGATGATCAGGCTTTGATCGAGCAGATGGGTTTAGGCCCTTGTGCAGGTGTTCTGAAAACGCCGGATGGGCAGTGCAGGATCCCGGTCTACTATGGGAAGAACAGTTTGAGCATTTTGGCAAGAGTCCACAGAGTAGCTGGGAATGATTCAACGGAAGATCAGCCTGAAGTACAGATTTTGCCTACAGGAGCTGTTCGAGGTGCATTTGTGAAATTTGACATTGATCCTTCTACATGGCTGAAAACGGCAATCCAGTTCATCGGTATGAAGGAACTCATTTTGTTGATCCAGGAAACGCATTGTCTCGAGGTGTGTGGCGGTTCAGGACTACAATCGTGTTGATTGGCCAGGTTTGGGAAGTCATCGAACATTCTCAGGAGTTGTCGAAGTTGGAGGACGTGGAAGATTCAATTTCAGGCCTTCGGTTTGCCACAACAAATAGACATTTCCACAGCGTCATGTTGAGCCTTTGAGTTCATGTTCATGTCGTCCTCTGACAGATGACCAGGTTGCAGATATTGAGTTGCCAGGTGATTAACCAGATCAAAGTGTATTCCCAAGTGAGCCTCAGGTGCCTATGGAGTTGGTACACGCCCCGGTTGTCGAGCCTCAAGGATTTGCAGGTGGACATGTTCCATTGCCAGAGTCTGTTTGGGTAAATGGAAAGGAGCTGACAGTTGATAGCCGTGTTCGTGATTTGCAGGACGCATGCAACTATCTAGGTTTGAACGCTAGTGGTGCAAAGAAGAAGCTCTATGACAGGTTGGCCAAGTATGTTGAGGTCCAATATCAAAAGGACATTGGTGTGACATTGAACAGCAGATGCGTGGTCCTCAACCGAAGAGTCAGGGAAGAGCATCTGAAATGCCTTCCAATCCATTGGAAGTTGAACAACATGAGGCAACACATCTTCCTTTTGCGAGTTGGTGTGATGTTTGTGTTCGAACCAAGTCAAGAGACGATCCCACAGTGCACAGCGCAGACTTGGAGAGAGAACCAACAGGGATTCCACACATTCAGCTTGATTGGATGTTCCTTGGACAACAGTGCCCCTCATTGGTGATGATCGATTCAGATACAAGGTACGGTGCTGTGTCTCCTACCAGGTCAAAAGGTGTGTGGTGCGGAGTTTGTTGTGAAGTTTTCATTGGAACTCAATTACATGGATGAGGTTTGTTTTGTGATGGATTCAAAGCCTGCGACCCTAGGACTTCTAGATATGATCGTGTCTGTGAGACAGGAGATGGGTTTCAAGGCAAGCAAGCAGCATGGCAAACCTTACCACAAAGGACGGACGGCCAAAGTCGAGCGCTATATCCAGACCGTGAAGCGCCAGGCAAGTGCCCTCATGATCAATGTTGAGGACAAGATCCATGAGACGTTGGCGGACAACCATAGCCTCCGGGCTTGGGCACTTACACATAGTGTATTTCTTCTGAACAGGTTCCACGAACATTCAGGTATTCGAGCAACGGCCTACGAGACGGTGTTTGGCAAGAAGTACAGTGGCAAATTGATCCCATTCGGTGAACTCAGACCCTCCAAGAAATCCGGTATGAACATATGGTTAGGAGGAGTTTGGGTTGGCAAAGAGTCGACAAGTGATATGAACATCGTTGTAACAGCAAATGGCAGGTTTACCACTCGTTCTGTTCGAAGATGTGCCAATGCGTGGAGAAAAGATGTGATTTTATCTATTTTTGCATTCACCATGGAGCAAAAGCAAAGCTGACAAAGTTCCGGGCATGCTGGAAGCACCCCTGCCCGCGATTGAAGAACAAGGTGATCCGAATGAGCCAGAGCCAAGGCAACCAGTTTTGCTTCCTTCAGGTGATGTGGACGAAGAGGCCGAGCTTCTTTTTGGGGCTGATGACTATGCTCCTACAGAAGCAAGTCCAGTTGGGACACCTACGCAGCAATCACAACAACAGCCTTTGGTACAAGAAGATTTGAGTAGGTTGTCAGATGAGCAGAGACGAAGTTTGTTGGATTTGCCTTTACCAATGCAACCAGAGTCGATCATGGATGACGCCCCAGCTGGCGAGAAAAGAGAGTCGACAGAAGAAGAACCCCGTGAACGGAACGAAAAGCAGCTAGATTTGATCGTGAAAGCAGTCCAAGTTCCTCTCAGTTGTATGCCCCCTTTTTTGCTGGAAAGGTGGAGATGCAGTCACAACAACTACATGACGACGAGTGCTGGGAGGAAGACATGGATTGGGAGAGGGTGGAATTTGACATTGATGAAATTCCCGTTGATTACAAAGGTGAGCAACCACCAGATATACCGCCAGAAGATCTTGAGCAGTTGGATGGAGAAGCCATGAAAGCAGAAGTTGACAAACTTTCGAAGCTAGGTGTTGTGAGGAAGAGCAAGATCCCAATGAGAAGTTTGTTGACTTGCGTGAAGTGTTTGACTGGAGAAAACGCGACGGACAATGGAAGAGAAGATGTAGGATTGTTGCGAGAGATTTCAAAACAGGTCCTTCCAATGAGGAGACGCCCAGTCCTACATCAGCATATGGTGTCATTCGATTTTTCTTGATGTGCCAGTTGATCTACGGTTGGAAGATCACATGTCTTGATATCAGTGATGCCTATCTAACAGTCCCACAGGTTGAAACATGTTATGTGGCAATTCGTGCTTGGATCCAAAAGTTGTTGAGCCTTCCTTGGAATGCATTGTGGGAGCTCAAAAGGGTCCTACCAGGTCAGAGGAATGGTGCGCAGAGGTGGTTCAATGCTTTCTGCGAAAGGTTGAGACAGCTTGGATCCGTGCAGTGCCAGGCAATGCCCTCAGTCCTACGGCGCAAACAGAAGAAGATAGTTGTCAACGTACATGTCGGTGACGAGTTGATTGCAAGTGAGACCACCGAGGATGCATTGTGGTTGATTCGAGAGTTGAAGAAAGTTTACAAGTTGCAGATCGAAGGGCCATTTCCAACTCAGAAACTTGGAAGCGGAGAAGAGGTGAACTATCTCAAGAAGACATACCTTTTCAAAGAAGACGGACTCTATGTCAAACCAAATTCCAAATACATTGAGAGTTTGTTGGCCTGCACGGGAGAAAAGAAAAGCAAGTCCCATATCACAGTCTTTTGTGTCAGGTTGATACATCAGAGGATTTGGACGGGCCTAGACAAGCAAAGTTTCGCAGTGGACTTGGTATTGCTATGTACCTTGCATATGACAGAGTGGGCATTCAATTTTGTGTCAAAACGCTTGCATCATGGATGAAGTCATCAACTGTACAAGCCGAGAAAGCGTTGATTCAGTTGATTCTAAACCTGTCAGGCACCAGAGATTTTGCTTTTCACATGCCCTACAGTCAGGTTGGTACAAAGATGGTTCACAAGTTGCACAGTGCCAATGAGTATCCAGAATCTCAGATTGGGCCGGTGGTCCAAAGCTGCGTTCAACAACATCAGTGATGATCTTGATGAATGGTTTACTCTGTTTATCATTTAGCCGAACTCGGAAGAGCACAGCACTTTCATCTTGCGAAGCGGAAGTTTTGGCAATGACAGCAGGAGCAAGCGAAGCATTTCTCTTAAAGGCAGTATGGACATTCATGGTACAGCAGATTTGTGAAATCGAGATGAGGTCAGATAGCAGTTCAGGACGACAATGGCTGCAACGGACGGGGTTGGGCAGGCTAAAGCATGTTGACGTCAGGTTGTGTTGGTTACAGTCAGCGCTGAAGCGAAAAGCATTGGATGTGTTGCCAATAGGGAACAGACTGAATTTGTCAGATCTAAACACAAAGAAGGCACGTCGACAATTTATTCCCTACTTCCGGGGAGTTGTAGGCAGTTGTAGGATTGAATGATGAAGGTGAGTTGAAAGAAAGGGTTGGCGAACACGAGTATTTAGACTCCTTGGCAGCAGATATGTGGAAACAGCAGATCCAGAACGTGACAAGGTGGAACAAGAAAAGAACACACAAGTTGGTACAATGTGCTTTGATGTTGCAAACAATTTCATAGAAAGGTTGTGGAGAACAAGATGCACCAGAAGCTGCTGAACAAAGCGGAAACCACCAAGTGGTGTTTACATTGGTCATTTTGTTGATCCTAGGTGTTTGCAACTATGTTCACACATTGGAGCGATTTCCAGAGGCTTCGAGCAAGGCTGGGTCGGAAAAGAAAGCGAGAGGAAACATTTGTTCCTGAGCCTGAACCAGAGTTGGCTATGACAAGTGATGCTGGAAGCGGTGATGGAATAACGGTTGGAGCAAATGAGCAAGCAAGTTCAAGCGAAGGGCCAATACCACCAAGACCTCCTCCGCCTCGTGGCCCTCCTCCACGAGCGCCAGTGTTTTCCCCCATTCCGGTGGACCCGCCACCGAGACGGGACCCGTGGTCACCTGAGTGGTTCTTGTATTGGATGCTTGGACGTGTTGAGGATCGCATGCAGCGAAGAGGTCACAGAATGGACCATGATTGGCTTAGAAGATACCACCGCAGACAGAGAATTCTCCAGATGCAGCTGGCGATTTTGGAAGAGGATCATGACGCAGGAGTTCGAAGACGAGCTCACATGATGTGTCGGGGGATGACCGATTTTTCACCGGACAGTACAAGTGATCCAGGCCCAGAGATTGAAGAAGAAGATGAACCTGAAGGTGAAAGCATAGAGACGCATTACTACACAGGAGCAGAAGCAATGGGCAATCAGATGACGCAGCATGTTGATGACAAGATGGGTATTTTACTTAGTACCTTGCCATGAAGAAGTTTACCTACAGATGCAGTACAAACAGTGCAGACTGATGAACATGAAAACCGGAGAGCGGCAATGAGAGTGAAGAGGGTGAGACGGCGTGTCAGATGAGACGGCGTGGCAAGAACTACATCACTTTGAAAGTGAACCGGAGTCGGATGATAGCAACAATGCAGATCATTGATTTCAATTTGAATGTGGAATGCATGTCTTTTGATGGAGTGTTCTATGAAACCATCTGAACCATAGACACTCAGTGTTTGTGTGTGCCGTGAAACCAGCTGAACCACGGTACAATACGACATTGTTTGGGACAACGATAGAATTTGTTTTGCAAGGCAGATTTACAGTTTTGAGAGCAGTGGTGGATATGTGAAACCGTCTGAACCACGTATTCAGGTTACAGAATTTGTGAAGAGTTTCATGGGAATGGCATTTCGATGTCGGAACGGGATGTATCCTAGATACATTAGAGTTTCAATGCGGGAGACCTTGTCAGTGCTACCTTGAAGTGGTAGATCCCGCACAAATCAAGAAGTGTACAGAAAGAAGGTGATGTTTACACTCACACACGTGTAACATCAAGGCTGGGTGTTAACATTTTGCACACCCTTGTACACATGTATAGAGACCTTGATCTACTTGTGGAGTATCTGTACTTATCAGTGCGACCGAAGCGCGAGGTTCAAAACAAGCGTGCTACCAAACAGTGTGGCAAAGTCCAAATACAGGTGCGTTGACGACTATAGCGCCTCTCTACAGAAAGCTCCATGTTGTGTTCGGTTGATGTCCCGGCCGCAATTGATCGATCTCTGGATGCACAGTCAGGCAGGGATTCATTCTGTTGGGCCAGTAGCTAGAAGCTTCGACTTGAAGAGCGCTTATCGACAGTTGTGCTTGAAGCAATCGCACCGGCGGCGTGCATTCATTTCGGTGGCCCCAAGATAAGACCAGGAATGTGTTCCAAGCAGTGGTGCTCCCTTTCAGAGTGATTCAGAGTGTCTATGCCTTCCATTGTGTAGCCAGAGCAATTTGGCTCTTTGCGGTCAAAGCTTTGTCAGTTTGTTGGACAAACTGCCATGGACATGCTTTTTGAATTGTCGGGATGGAAGGTTGTTGTTGAGGATAAGGGAATTCCTTTCTCCAACACGCTTTGCTTGGAACATTTCACCTCAGGTTGTGTGACCATCTCGAGCACGGCCGACCGAGCTAACAGGTGTTGAAAGATGGCAAACTCAACTTGAGTTTGGCCCAATGCTTGGGAGGACGGTTGCAGTTTGCTGAGAACCAGTTCGCAGGAAGAATGGCTCGGAGGGCATTAGCCGCAGTCACCAAGCACTCGGTGTTGAAAAGAACAGAAATGTCTTTCGCCTGGAGATGCCATTTGGAGGACTTCGTTGGTGAGCTATTCAACGGGCCTCCGCGCGCTTTAAGGACACATACACTCGAGACACGTACTTTTCTTCACAGACGCTTGTGCTTCGAGCCAGACAGGAGTGAACCAGTCGGGGTAGGGTGTGTCTTAGTTGGCCCTGGCGGAGTTCCTCTTGAGTTCATCGCTGGCTCTCTCATGCTAGCTGTGTGTGAAATGTTGGGCATGGGTGCCAGAAAGACAACAATGTTGGAAAACGAAATGTATGCATTGTGGTAGGTCTAAAAGCATGGAACCATAGGTTAGCCGCTACACAGTTAGTGGTGTATGTCGACAACGATGCAATGCAGGGTGCCATTCGAATTGGTATGAAGGGATGGGGGCAATATGCCTGATGCTTGAGCACATCAACAGTCTCGTTAAGCTGAAAGAAGCGGAGGATGTTCTAGGCGGTATCCACACACATGAAGTGCAAACAATTGCCCGCAACCTGGCCGGTGTCAGAAGGTGGGTTGTGAGTCGGGACTCGACTGCCATACTGATTGCTTTCTTTCAACAAGGCAGGGATGCGGAGGACCTTGATGCCTCGATCCCATTATGTGCTCCTCCGGTATAGTGGTTGGCCAACAGTAGTACTGGGCAAGGCATGGCAGGGCTACCGTAAGCAACAGGAGATACGTGTTTCAACTACTTAACATATGAATTAAATACTTGACAAACCAGCGTGGTCATCCAAATGGGAGAAGGGCTGCATACGTGTGGTTCCGGCCTCTCTTTGAGTCTCGGTCATGAGTGGTGAATGTGGCAACACACCGCCAGAGTTGGTGCCATTCTGCAGTGAGTTGGGAAGGTCAGTTGGGTGACAATCCTGTGCAAAAGAAACCAGGTGCCTGGAATGGAAGGATCGTCCAAGTGAGCGGAGTATTCATCCATACCTTCAACACCCGCCGGTTGCAGCTCACCCGCAGCAACGCCATAGCTCTTTTGTGTCGGCTCAGTGAGGATTGTGCTTCGGTTGGCAGGGTATGGGTATGATATCTGAGGCACAATGAGTTGAAGTAGGGGGCCACTAGTTCTCGGACCGGAACATCAGCCAAAAATGTTCTTGCGATCTGCAAGAACCATCCTGTGGTACTTTGTTTTCACTGCATGAATCTTGAATGGAAGAGGTTGCCGCGGGCAGAAACTTTGGGACTTGTTGTTTGGCAAAGGCAAAGAGTGCCTCATGGTCATAATGCAGTCAGCTGATGAGCGGGAACTGAGTTATATTTGGCAACAATGCCGAACCAGGACACAAATCGAAGCGGCGGCCCTAGTTTGACCATTGGAGTTGAGCATCAGCAGATTGTTTTGCCAACTCTTGGATGCTTCGAGTCCCTTCAGGAATGGGAGAATATGCATAGTCATGGACCAGGGAGAGTAGTGAGTAGTGCACCTGCACATGCTGAAATAAGATTTAAACCCGGTTGAGACTGAGAACTTTGCAATGTTCCGAGCAATCATGGGTCATGGTCCAATCATGACGCATTTTCCAAGATCTAGGGGCTAGCGGCTAGCGCTGTTTGGAACGGCTGAGACATGCCAATTGATTACGCTAATTCTACACAGGCCCCCCTCAAACCCCTGCAGTATAGAAACCAAGGGTGGAACCGTCTAATGGTGGATTTTTGAGATCTGAGATCATGAGAAGGGAAAACCCTTGAGAACGGAACATCTTTCTCCTAGTGTGTGAACAGCGACAAGGGGACTTGTGGAAGGTTGCTGAATTTTTTGGAGTTGCAGGCGATCACCATTGCAGTGTCTGGAGAAACAATTTTTTTTGCCTTTAGCTTCAAACAGTTGACTTGGACCAATGCGAAATGTTGTTCACCAGAATTTCACCCACAAGAAAACCATCATTTGATGCATGATGGTTTGAGAGTGTGAATGGTTAGATCCAATCACAATTTTGTCATTCTTCACCTTTCAAACACAAAACTTTCCAGCTTTGCTAGCAAATGGCCAATCTTAATGCATTAAGATTGGAATCTGAACTGTCTCGTGCTGCAGAGTTTCTTCTCAAAGCAAGACCTCAATTGAACTTCACTGGACTTCATTCAATCAACATGGTGCAAAAGACATAATGTGTTCAAGGTGACGCGAACGTTCTACCCAGTTCATAGTGATTTTCCATGCCATGTTGAAAAATGCCTTGGAGTTGGGGCTGGTTATAGCCGTTAAATTTTCATGTTGCAAAATATCGGGGGCTCCATGTCGGCAGCTGGCGCAGGCGGACACTGGGGGCGCAGGTTGCCATGGAAAAGAAAGCAGACATCCACTCACTGAAACAGAAACGTGTTTCAACTGGTGAAAAATATGACCACCGCCAGATCGCCAGTGACTCAGGCTTTCACCTTGATAACAAGGACCTCGATAGCAAGGGACTGAATCATGCTGAGGGTCTGAACTTTAGTTGCAGAATTTGGGCAGATGCTCACCTTTTGGCGAGGGCGCCGAAACATGGATCCATCGAAAGGCCAACCATGGTTTTGACGGCCGATGGGACGTTGATTCTTATATACTCGTTGATTCTTATATACTTTCAGATGGGGGTCACCCGCACCCATGATAGACCTTTTTTGGGCTGCAGCCGACCTCGGCTCAAGCCAATCAGAGGCTTGCGGGATATTTCAGGGCGCTTGAAGAAAGCCCAGGCACGTTGGTAGCTGCAAGCCAGAATGGCCAACAAGCCGGCGGTACTGTACCCGTAGAGCATGCACTAGATGAGCTTCATCAACTGTTGTGGAAGTGAAATATGTACTTTCACTTATGATTCCTCCATCCTTTTCTAACAGCTGGATGTGCCAGGGAAGTCATGGGGGCCTACAAATATTTGGAGGAGATGTGGAGGAAGAAGCAATCAGAACCTTGGATTGTCCGTAAACACAAAGATCCTGCAACAACCTCCCCAAAATGAACATGAGAATACTTTCCCCTATGGGCGTGGGAGAGGTCATGCGAGCACGCCGGTTTCGAGGGGGAAGGTGTATTGAGCCTGGTTTTTCAGACAAGTTTTTGTCTTCCTCAATCAATGGGATGAGTTCACCGAAACCTCCAGTGCTTTGCTGTGACCCCAAGTTGTTGAAGAACCATGACGGCTGGCCATGGGGTGGCGAGCTTTGTATATTGACTCGCCTTTCAATGGGGACTTCAACACCACTGGGATCTCCATGTTCTTTCAGAGGAGTGTCTTTCGGATGCTTGACCGTTGTCCATTCAGGTTTCTGTTGTCTTGATGTGAAAGATCCATGTTTTGCCACTGACATCTTGGCTCAGGATGTGATGCGCTTCCTCGCACGAATGCGGAACTGGGAATTCCGCCAGCTGCCACTTGAAGCAGAAGGGGTTGTCAGCTTGCTCTGGACGGGGTCCAATGCAGAGAAGAAAGCTCTTTGATCTTCTTGGCCAACAGAATTAACAAAAACGACGAGTTCCTTCAACGAGGGGTACTTGGAAATTTCCAGCGAAAGAGGTCATTTCAATAGTAGCAGCACAAGTGTGACCACAGATGATTGTACACAGGGAGATGGAGATGGGGCGGGGAAAGAAAGGGAGGGCAGAAGGGCAGGAGGGAGGGAGGGAGGGAGGGAGGGGCAGAGAAGCACTGCACCACCTGATTCAAAGCCTACTACAGGAACGCCAACCAATGCACGAGCTCATCGAACTTCTGGTTTTAGGTCAGTTTCGGAGGTTCTCTTCAAGATTCGATTCCTTTCTGCTTGTGATAATGACTTTGGTGAAGGTCAAGGTCTTTGGATGTCGGGTGGGTTGACCCTTTCAGGCCGGCCGTACACCGATGCTCTCGGCCTACACGTCCAGACAAAGCACGAAAGGTGGGATACAAGGCCTTCGTGGGGACGAGAGAACTGTTTCCTCAGGTGGTGTCTTAGTCCTTTTAAAGCTCAAATGCTCAACCATGCAGGTTGCAGGTGCATTGACACCACACCACTTACATGATGTTCCTGGAAATTCACTTGACATTTTCCTTTTTCTTTGAAGATTCTGCCTGAGGATATGTGGTAGCTGCTTGAACCATTCCTTCTTAAAGACACCTACAATTAAAGAAGTGAGTTGCAAAAGTTGAGACGTTTCCTGCCTCACAATTCCAGCTCTGCAAGCTCTGTGCTTGAAGGCAAAGAAAACCGCGTCCAGAGCTGTTTTCAGGTCGTTCTAGGCATTTCCCAGACAGGTCGTTGATTGGTCAGCCTCGCTTTAGAGGCCAAGCAGGGCTACTGCATTTACCGTGTCCGCGTGAAGCGAGGGGACCGCAAGAAGCGTGTGGTGCAGGGCCCAGCTGACAAAAATCTGAGAACTGGAAGGTTTGGAGTCCTATTCCAGAAAGAAGGGAGTACAAGCGGAACAAGAAACAAGAGATCAGGCATGCTTTGCTCGGTCCCAGGCCAAGGGCATTGTCTATGGAAAGCCAGTCAACCAAGGCATCAACAAGTGGAAGGCGGAGAGTCGTCGTCTTGTAGCTTTCTTTGTCCTCACTGCTTGGACTGGGGTGACTAGGTTGACAAGAAAAACAAAGTGCGGGAGTGGTTCATGTGGCACCAAAAAGGGTTGACGTCTCTCCCGTTGGCAGGCCGTGCGGAACCTGCGGAGCATCGCAGAAGAACGCGTCGGTCGCAAGTGCGGAGGCCAGAGTGGAATGCACACGGCGTACACTTGTTCGTAAGGTAGTTGGAGCATTCGTGGGTGCTGGAAGTATGGAAGTGGGACAATTCTATGGTTGGTCCAGTGTTCAGGTTGGGTGGTGCACATGCTTTGCTTAGATGGGTTGTGGTTCCTCAGGCACCCTGATTGGAACTCCCGTGAAGACAAGACATGATCGCTTCAGTGTCACTAGTCTTTTGGCCTTGACCCCATGCTGAGCAAGACACATGCACACATAGGGTACCAAGACATCCTCAAGAGCACACCTTTATGTACATTGCTACATGATTTAGTAGATACTTTGCGAATCCCACATACCCCAAACACCTTCAAACCCCGTTCAGCCTTGGTGTTTGGTCCTGAATGAGGACCCGCACAGAGCTCTGCCTGAAGCCGTATGTTGAACACTTTGAAAGTTCCTGCTGGTATGCAGGTCTTCGAGTGCTGAACTCCTACTGGGTGGCCCAGGAGAGGTTTGGAGAGAACTCTTGCAACAAAGGCATCAAACTCCAAAGCTCTTGAGACCTCCGAGAGTATCCCCGCTTGTCCACCCAGGTCGAACACGGAAAAAAGCTTCGACTTCCAAAGCAGCTGCTGTTGCCACTGATGCCATGTTTACTAGTCCTAGTTTGGGGTGTTCGGATACCCACCAATTCCGGAGTTAGAGGTTCAGCCATTTTTGCTCAACTGGTTTCAATTTCGCAGGATGCTATGCACAAGTGGTACGAGGTGATCATGGTGGATCCATTCCACTCGCTCGGGGCTAAAGCTCAGAAAGATTGCTTAGCGAGAAATTCAATGGACATCACGCCCGCGATTTGGGTCATGGGTTCATTTTTGCCACTTTGAGCAAAGTGGATCAATGCATGGCACATTCTATTTGCAGGTACCGTCCGAAAAAGCATTGTGCCTAACATCTTAGCAAGCTCGCATTTCGTAGCGCTCAGGGCCATTCGCAATGACCCTCGCATCAACTGGACTGCGGGCCGTCGGGATAAGGCTTCAGGTGTTGACGTTGTTCGTCAGCAGTGTCAACACTGCTGATTCAGATGCCAAGCATGAGCACTCAGCGTTCAAGTACATTCACTCCAGTTCAGGCTTTCCACTTGCGTGTCTGCAGTTTTCTGTGCATCAGCCAGGATCTGCAAAAACACCATGAAGCACCGCGAACTCCGGGGCGTTACGGCTGCAGGCCGCAAGGCGTGCAGTGACCAAGGGGTCCTGACAAGGGCAAGGGGTCGACCAAAAAGAGAAGTCAATGAAGCCGTTGATGTTTGCTTCGGGCCCCAGACCGACATGGTTCCGGGGTTTGCATGTGCAGCGCGTCAGGCTCGTGGACTTCTCAAGAAGGGCAAGCGTGCCACCAAACTCCGCCCCTCGGCCCGTGCGGTCTACCGCTGCTTGGGCTGCAATTTCTGGAGGGTGGGGTGGAAGACGTTCCTGATTTCTGAGATTTCTTGAGGAAAGCATGATAGGAGCTGAGCTGTTTTCATCTTTCCAGAACGATTGCTGAGGGGGGAAGAACGATAAAAGCTCTCTTGTTAGGTCTCAGGTTTTGAAAAGCGTTGCTCGAAAAGAGCTCACGAGGTCGCCACAGCCTCATGCGCCTCCGTCGCTACCGCTAGAGGATGCAAGGTTTGCTCGCGCCCAGAAAACGTTGTTTTTTTCTTTGGACTGCCTTCACAAGTCAGGCTGGTTAAGCTTGGATGGGTGTTTTTATTGTTGCCTAATTGAATTTGTGTCAAGGTTTGTGAGCTTCGATATCAAGCATCTCAGCTTTTTCAAACTTGTGTTTCAATTCTTGCTTCTTCAAACCGCAGCTTCTGGAGGTCTGGACGACACACGTTCCCCAACAACAGATCCGATCACAAATGATGAAGCAAGAAACAGCTATTATTATGCAACATGACTCTCGCAGTGAACGTTTTTGTAAAGGTTGTACATTACATTACATTACCAAAAAAAGCAAATTACAGAAATCATTGAAACAACTGCAGAAACTATGTTTGATCAAAAAAATAACAAACATCAAAGAGCACAGACGAGGGCAGGGCAACAGATATGCGACACTGTGTATACACAAGACTCGATGTATAGTAATATAGTAATATGTGAATAAGTTAACTGCAAATTATGCTGTATGACAGTATTCTTGAACATTCTATTCTTGGGACATTCGGGGTGCGCCATGCAGCCGATCAGTTGGCTGCTCTCATTCACTGGCTTTCACCGGCCAGATGCCTGGCACGAGCGACCGGTGCCAGGATCACCTGGCATCAGACGCTCGGTAGAGAACGGGCGGGGCAACAGTTGTACACACACATATATATATATACACATGTGTATACTGTATATATTTACATAATGCGTATTAGAACTTTATCACTAGGATTGAGCCACGAGGGTCTTGCGGAACATGGAGGTTGGAGCTTCCAATGTGAAGGACGACAAAATTTTTGTATTATGCGAAACCGCGAAACCATTTTGGCACTTGTAACTGTGTCCAATTTCTGTGCATGCGAGAACGGCGGCGCCGGACTTTGACTTCGCCTGATGATGATGATGGAAATGGTGATGCGCCCTGGCTTGATGGACTCGTTTCTTTGTGCGAAGCTGTCACTCACTTCGAAAGCGGATTTGCCAGAGCAAGCAACTCCCTTTTGCCGGCCTGTTGCATGGTCCGAGGCAAAAGAGGTTGACAAGGCGCAAAAATCAAATTCCTCCTTCGAGGAGGAGACGGCTATCACCAAGGTCTTGAAGTGTGGGCCCTTGAGTGATGTTCGTTTTTCCTTGAGGCTTTTGAAAGGTTGGGGACCTTCTTTGGGCGGTACCGTCTACATGGAATGCTTGGGCTGTTGATTTCTTCGCTCGTTTGATATTGACCTCCAAGGTCGGTGGACCCGAGTCTGCTTGATGACAGCCCTGGTGGTGTCAATGCCTTGACCAGAAAAGGCACAATCTTGATGACCATGTGCAGTTGTCTCGGATTTCATGCTCTCCGCTTCTCGATTGATTAGACTATTAGACATGTTGATGCCTAGGGTATGAGGGACAACTGGTGGCAGGCTAGTTTCCCTAAAATAGGAACCAAATCGTGAGCTATCCTGCGTCCTTATGTAGTAGCTTAAGTAGCTAGGAGCGAACTACTCCCTTACTTAATTAAGTAGGCACCTACTTAATCAAGGAGGCAGGGCCGCGGGCACAAAAAAAGTATGGTACAGGTCCTACAGGGGACAGGTCCACAAACCTTCATCAGGTGATTTGACACTTGGACTAGTCATCCTGTTTACGGTGTCGATACCTCAATTGGTTTAATTAAGTGGACGAGCATGACTTTTGGAAGCGACTGCCGGGAAGTGACCAGTAAAACCAAGGCTTGATCCTGCGTGATGCCTTCTTCAGATCGGCCTCTTCAACTCGTCCCAATACTCTTCTCAAGCGCAAGGTTGCTGAAGCTTGGTGTTGCAAGGAAACAAGGTATGTTCAAGGAAGTGATCATAGTTGCGCTGGTCAACTCACTCGTGTTGCACAATTTTTCCCGATATCCGATAGCTGAGGAGCATTATCTGCTATCCGCAGTCTCATCTTGATTCAGCAAAGCGTTCACTTCATACAATGTATGCTATGACTCATGCATTTTTTCCAACCTTTTTCTAGGAAGGTGTCAACTGCTCAAAAGCTGCTGGCTTTGGAGGAATTGCTCCTCGTCTTGAAAACACCATGTCTCCACCCTTCTTCTCCCAAACTGAGGCAATCCATGCATTTGGGTGTTCGTACTTCAGCCTCCGGAAGTTCTTGAGTGGGCGCTGGAACTCGCCTGTGGGTTTCTCGACCTTGTGTCGGGTTTGAAGTAGAAGAGTGGAACAGCCGAACTACGCGGAGACCTGTCCTGCCCAAAAAACCGGAGGCCAAGACCGAACCAGACACTATCATCCCACTTCCAAACGACCATCTACAACTGTCTCTGTCCGCATGAGTTTTCTGCCCTATATAACCCCCCCAAGTTCCCTCGTCTGCAACATGGTCTGACAGCATTTCCTCTGAGGTTCCGAGGCCATGCTTTGCTTCTCTTTGGGATGCTCAGCGGCACATAGTCTCACAGGTAGTGGAAGTGGATTTGGTTTTGATTGTTGTGACACTGTTGTATTTTCTCCAGGAGTCAGTGCCTGATGGACCAACTATAGGATCACCTTTTGCAGCAGTAAGCCACGAGACTCCTCACCTGTCAGTCAATTCATACATGATCCTCTGCATTTCCAACCTTGAACATGTCAAGCTTTTCCAAGTGACTTTAGGTGGTGTTACCATGTTGCACGTTCAGCATTTGTCAAGCCGCCAAGCCAAGGATATACAAGTTACACTCTTTGCGCCCTGAAAACTCAACTTTTGTCCGATCCACTCTGGGCACTCAATGAACTCGGCAATTTCGTGACTTGAATTGTCGGTGAGTGCTTGGGCTGGGCGAGCGAGAGGCACCCCCATTTCCACTGGTTACTGGATTGAGTCGTGCATGTTTTTCGACCTCGAGTGGGGCTTTGTACTTTAGTTCCTAGGGCTTCACCCTTTGACCAAATCCCAGAAGTCAAGGACGACAACGACTACTGCGGTCGTCGTCGTCGTCGGCGTCGTCGTCGTCGTCGTCGTCGTCGAAAGTATCAGTAATAACAGTAGCTTTGGCTTTTTTGTGTTTTGGTTAAAGGCAATAAAAACTTACGGACTCCACTCACCAGGGCCCGTGCTTGCATCTATCTATATGCTCAACTCTAGTCAAGTCTTTTACGTGTCTTCTGTAATCAACTTATATATGTGTTTGCCGGTCACATATTTTTCCCTATCCATAAACCTAGCCGACCTATCCTTTGAAAGGGCCTTGTTTTTTGGGTACCGCCCCACCGGGGCGTCGTGTTTGACGCTCCTGATGGACACACCCACATTTTGGACACTTTGTGATCTTGTGCTTTTGATGTTCACTTTTTACGCTTCCGAACATACTCATCCCCATAATGACCAGCTTTACAGCAACATACAGCAACATTGTCATCGGCTTCAAAGTATTACCATCGGGATTCATTACCATCGGAGAGCCGGAGAAGAGACACGTATCTAGGAGTCTTGTAGGCTATTGGATTGATGCTAGATATGGTTGGGGGGTCTGTTGGGAGCGGGGGTGCGGGTGGGATAATGACGTGGCGGCTGATTGTGGTGTTATTCAGTGGACACATGCAATGCACGAGTATACACAGACTACATTTGTTTGTGCGCCGACTACCTGCCTATCTATACTCTTTATTTATGCATAAATCAGTGTGTAGTCTTTTTGCCGTGTCCTTTCTTCAACCGATTCATTCCGGCCTAGCTCTCCATCATTCTGTCGGTCCACAAGGACACGACACAGCCGTATCCACTTTGCGTGTTCTAGAGTAGAGAACTGCCCTTGGCTCCGAATTCTAAGCCTCGAAGCTTTACAACAGCTCCCGACCCTCCAAAATTGGAGGGCCAGGATGCGTACAACCTTGACGTAATCCGTGAATTTTCCCATCGTGCTGATCCTTCCCACCGGCACCGCTAGTCCTATATCATTCAACTCCTACATAATAACCAACCTTGTGAGATCACATTTGGTTACCTGGGAATTCCTCATTTGTGGCCTTCAAGTTGCCAAATGTTGGGCCTCTTCTCTCCTATGGCCTTTTCACCCTGCACAACAAGTCGGTTGTTCTCAAGGTTTGAGCACAGGTGACTGGACGGACCTGATCCGAGGTGAAGATTTGGTCTTGTCTTTTGGCTGAATTGATGGGCGACAATTTGGGGTCCTGGAGAAGCTTCAGAGGCAAACCATTGGATCCGCATCACTTCCAACTCATCCCTGCAGCAAACGCCTTGTGCCTGTTTGTACCAGAAGCATTTGCCTTTGGCTTCATTTGTAGCGAGCTCCAGAAAGGTACAGCTGAGATGCTTTCTGAGGCTTGCGTGCACAGGGTGTGGGCTGGGTTGTCCCCATGCTGTTCTCTGCGGAGGTCCCTACAGTGCCGCGGAGAAAGGACTGTGCCAATGGAAGCACACTAAAGACTTCTCCAAGTTGGTAACACGCAAATGAGGCTTTAGGCTTCGTTTCTGTGAGCACCACGTTTCCTTTAGTAAGACTTGTCCCAACACCTTTGCAAAGCACAAGCACAAGCAAAAAAGACAAGCACCTAGGCCTTCTTGGATACGCTCCGCATGTTGGCAGAGTTCGGGATTCAGCCATCGCACATTGTTTGGCGCATGTTCCTAGGCAGGGGAGCGCTGTGAGATGTAGTTTCTAAAAACAGAGGATGCAGGGATGGAATGGAATGAGTGGGGGCACAGCATTTGTTGGGGCAGTTCGCAATAGATCACTTACTTGTTGTGGTCACCTCTCATGGAGCTGATAGCAAAAAAGCAGCTTTTTCAGCACAATGGTTTGATTCCCCATCTTCATGCTTTGGAGTGGGGGACGTTCTTTTGGACCTAAACCAACAGGCTATCTTTATTGTTGTTTTTCGCACAAACAAAAGATTCAAGAGGATGCGAGCCCAACCGTTGAGATCCCTCCCTTTGTGCTTCGAGCCAGGAGCCTTCACCCTCAGCTTTGTCTCAGTGAAGGCGATTGCCCTGCCGGCGATTCTGGGATGTGGCCTGACAAATCACTGTTTGCCAGTGCTGGGTGTGGCGGTGGGGCTGGCGGTTTATGTGGGTTGTTATTCAGCTTGATGATTCTGAATGACCATAGTTTAGTCGTTCATTGGTGCTACGCTGTCTACTTCTTACATTTGTGCTGGTATCTGAAAAGGATGCTATTGGAGCCAAAGGGTTAAGCTGGAGAACGTCGCTGGCTTTGCATGAGTGATCAATTAAGTTCAAAGCTGCCTTCAAAATTATGGCAACATTGCAACATCGACGGAAGGTGGCAATATCAAGGAGGGATCGGTGCAGTCTAGATATGTCAGATTATGTCAGTTTATTCTTTTTGGTTGAGGGGGTACTTTTTGCTGATGGCGTGCTCACCGTAGGTTTGCAAAGCGGCAAAGCGGTCTTTTGGCTCTTCGTGCTAGGAGTTGAGTGTAGGCCCTTTGCCTGTACACAATACATCCTGCCGGTAGGCCAATGCGTCTCCTGACTTTTCTATTCTTGGTCTTCATTCTTTTGAGTCTTCGTGTAGTTCGTCATCAGGACCGGAACACGACTGCCGCATCTGATCGGTATTTTTCTGGTTCCATGGCTTGGTGCACACACTAAGTTGTGTTTGCCCCTGGTGCGCAGATCTGTTGAAGTCTGCAAGGAGTGCGTAACAACTCGCCGGCTGAACTGTCTGGCTGGCCCCAAAATGGACGGCGCTCAAGCAGCGACCGATGCCCAACCACTGACATAAATACAGTTCAGTGTGTAGGAGGGTACAGGGGTTGTAATGCAGCTCTTGTGAATCAGCTTCTTGTGCAGATCTTGATGGTACAGTAATAGATAGTAATAGTAAATATTGCAATCAGAACTTGGAAAGCTGCAGTGGAGAAGGGTTCCGTGTGAACAGCAAGTGGTCCTGCATAACTGGACTTGGTTAGTCGATGCTAGTGGGGTGGAAACTATTGTACGGTAGCCTATGGCGCCGCATGGGGGAGTCCTGGGAAGCGTGGTCCTTTCGTTCTTGCACACTTTACCTTGGAATCAGATTGTTTGGAGACGGGTATGCATTCCGCTGACCTTGCGCTCAGACTTTGTTCTTCGTCCACAAGACTATCCAGAACTGCATCAGCCAGCTTTCTTGCCAGCGAAGCTCGCCATACTTGCGAGAGCTTTCCTGAACTACCTCTGGTTAAGTACCATGGCTGCTGTTTCAGTGAAGGTGGGTGGTGTATGCTTTGGATGCCTTGTGTTGCGCAAAAGGTGGCCTCAAAAAGTCCGATTTGTTATGCGCGTGAGACCTCCAAGTTGCCAGGTACACAAGTGTGGGTTGTCCCCTTGAGTACATATATTATAATATATATATATATTACTTGCCTTTTCTGTTCATAGAATTCATCTTCGATGGAATTGACTACAGTACACTAGTAAACAGATTTTGTCATTGATCGCCCTGCTGCCACCTTGTTTGATTGGTTGATTCGGTCAGTTTCTCCCAAAGACGTCACTGTTGGGCAGACTGGACAAAGTTACTTCCCCTCTTTGTCAGACTCCTTTGACTGGACACATGCAAACATGCGGCTGCTTATGCAAATGTTCCAGGCATCGTGGCACGTCATTGGGTTCCGACGCGACATTTCCACCCGGAAGGCCTTGGGAACGTGGGAAGGTGGAAACTGAACGAGGGAGGTTCTGTCTTTAAGAAGAAATGCATTATATATATATATATGATCTGTATGAAATGGGTATCCTGAAAAGCCGGAAAACAGACTGAAACCTCTTCACCCAGACCTTCCAGGTGAATACCTGATCTCGCGGAGAGAAGAGCGGCTCCCCCGCCTCCGCTTCTGAGCTGAAATGGATAAGATGAGGTTTGGCTTCGCTTGGCCGGCATTGCCGACCTCAGGAGAGATTACCCCCAACATGGGACAGGTGATCCAGCATATCCGGAAGGCACATTTGAGGATTGTTTTGGAAAATGCTTTTTGCAGCTTACTCTTCCAAGCATTTTGCCCACAACGCTTTCCACGGGGTTCAGCTGGGAGGCCTACAATCCAATGAGCCTCCTATTCTTCTCTGTGCTGCAAGGCTGCTACTTCGTGGGGTGCCCAGGGTGCCAGCATTAGGAGAATTTAGAAGGTGTGCCAAATTTCACAAAACCAGCGAATAAGAGTCACCCTTGCGAATAAGGATGCGACTACAGGAACATCATTTGTTTTTTGCATGTTTTTATCAGATATGAAAACAAGAGATGAAAAAAAAAACGGGTTAAGTTGGGCGGTTGTATGCGTGCAACACAGGCTAGTCGGGTTTGAATTTGGCTTTGCTGGCCAGACACTTTGAGCGCGGCCAACCTTTGTCGGAATGGTTCAAACTACTGACCATTTACAATTTCAATGAAGTGAGCATTTTTTGGAAACATGTCAGTTTCTTATGTTCTGTGATAAAGTGGCAAGCATCGTTCTTAATGAACACAGCTTGGAAAGAGAGAAACACAATGTGTAGGTACCAATATAACTGATGAAAGGGCATCGTTGATGAACACTTTCTTGCACACACTGGTGCAAAACATGCAACATACATACACATGCTGACTAGCATGTTGAGGGAAATCCACCAGCAGGGTGTCCAATGTGGTTCAACTAGCACACAAGAAACAACTATTTATAGTACTTAATACATACACAAGAGTCGCAAAGGGAAATGCCATGGAGCTGCATGCACTGGCAACCAGCGCATGGAGATCCTTTCTCGCCTGCGGGGACTGCATTTTTTCTAATGGCAGTGCACCGACAATCTCGCAGTTCACGTCTGGAATGTCTGCAGTTGCAGAACTGGTGAAACGTTTGGATGTCTTTTGGGCTGGTAATGAGTCATGAGCCAACCTTTTGACTTTGTGTATAGTTGTTTGTAGCACTTAGCTTCCATTCAGCCACTAGCACTGGACCGGCCGCTCAGGTATCCACAGTGGCATTGGCCAACAGCGATGCACCAGGTCCAGAAAGATCCTCTGCTGTGCAGGCTAAGCAGAGTTGCTCGCATTTGCGCCCTATGACGGTTTCATGTGGGTCTGGAAGACCTTTCTACAACATGGTCCAATTAGTGAAGCTCCTGAATGTGTGGCCCAGCTGTACGTAAGTGAGCCGCGTTCCATTCCCTGGTACTCTAAGTTAAAAAAACAAATCTTCTTCAAGAGTTCGTAAATGTGAACGAATTCATAAGATGAACAAACATTGGGTTTTAGTTCATGGCCTTTTGGTGTAGAAAACAACAATGTTACAAGGTTCAGTTCAGAGCTAGAGTTCAATGCTTTTCCCCGTGTCATCCTTGTGTGGCAAGATCACTTGGTGTTGCAAGCCACCTGAGATTTTTAAAATGAACCAATCCTCCGGCTCCCATTCTTTCTGGCATTTGTCAGGTCAGTACACAATACACAAGAAACATCAAACCCACACTGGCACTACCACCACCTAAGGTCAATACATCTTCGAGACGCTGCATCGCTAAAGAAGACGGTCGAAGGCGTTTTGGCCTTGGTGTTCCAAGACTATGCGAAGGTTGATGTGCCTTCTGCTGCGACTCTGAGCAGAGCTCGACGGAAGGTTGATGTTGCGATGGTGTGGGTGAGACGCCAACAATGGATAACCACAGGAATGGCCAACTCATCTATCCAGTTGAGCATCTAGCTTTTGTTTAGACAAACATGTTGGTTCAATTGCTGCAGGTTTTATTTTGACTAACAAGATTATGCTTGGGCATGTGTTAAAATAAGGATTTGCTTGTCATCGTTGTTGTAGCGAATCTAGAAAAAGTAAATCCCAGAACTAGAAGTAGAACCAAAGCCACATCTAGATCTTCGTTCAACCAAAGCCAAACCAAGGCTATGATGCATCAACTATGAAGAAAGAACTTTTTGTGGTGGAGGAACATGTGGTGAGGCTGGATGCGCGGTGACCCGTTGATATGCTGCAAATGAGCGGCGCTAACTAACCACTTTGTAGTTGTCACTGCCATTTGCTCCCATAGATCTAAAAAAGACTAGCGATGTAGTATGATGTAAGCTAGAAGATGGTTTTTGATGTTTTTGGTTTAGATGTATCACTCGTATCTCAAGCTTGGTAGATAAACAAACCAGCTGTATAAGCTAAATAGAAGATTGTTTTTTAGATATGATGTAATGTATTGATGTATCATCGGCTTCTTCTTGTATGAACCCTGCAGTATCAAAAGCGCTGCGTCTGCTTTCTTGGGGTGGCGCAAAGCGTGGTCATCCATTATGGATGACGATGATGATGATGATGACGCCGACGCCGGCAGCGCTGATGGTGAGCAAACCCAAAACTTTGTGCATCCACGGGAGTTTGAAATTACACGGCGCGTCCTTCCGCCCGTGACGTTGGGACGAGGTGCTTGCGCGATTGCGACGGCGTCATCCGGTGGTTCAGTACTCTAGACTCTAGACCCCAGGTTCTAGGTACAGTTGACTGCTGCTTTTGCTCAAGCTCTCAGCTTTTAGACTGACTGCCTAGGTAGACTCATCCCGACTTCTGATTGTACTCTCCAATGGCTGATCTTGAGACCCCAGCCACTTTCCGGAAGACGGAGACTGGACGCACTCCTGGCGCCAGGGCCAAGGATAGCAGCATGGAAGGAACATCTTGCCAAGCGCAATTTGATACCAGTTCATTTACTTGTGGCTTGTCCAACAACACAAGCTTGCAACTGCAAATCGGTGTGACGGTGGGGGTGAAAGTCATTACAACTACAACCCCTCCTCAACCATCGCCTTCCTCTACAATTTCTCCTGTCATTCCACATGGAAGTGGTCAAACGTCTGCAGAACCTATGCTGGCGACACCGCAGACCATCCTGCCTGTCGTGGTATCTCCGAAGGTAGAGTTGGCCTTGCCCGCACACGCTGGACCTGTGCCAATGATATTGAATGTCAAGGCCAACACTCAGCATGTTGGCCAACCTAAGCATCATCCAGACAGTCAACCAACGGAGGCCTATGACGGTATCTTTGATGGCTTCGAGATGCCTTGTCTTTCTCAAGCTTCGAGCCTTGAACAGGAAGTCATTGATCCGGTGGAAGAGCCATTGACAGCTTGCTGGGCTTTGATGCCACCATCGCCTGACAAAGCACATACAGATCAGGTTGGTTCTTGTTGGGAGCCGGAAGCGGAGGCCATTAGGCATGGAAAGCCTTTGAAGGCCAAGTGGTCCCACATGAACCAATGAATAGACCTGGTTCAACACGAATGAGAGCACCACGCCCATGTCTTGATTTGGGAAGATATGTGGATATGAGATAACTTGTCGCAGAAGACGACCTTGCTGGCAAAATAATTGGGTTTATGGTGATGTGGTGGGATGGGTACCTTCAGTTTTCAAAACATATGTTTTTTTTCACTGGCATGGGTGACAGTCGCAAAATAGGCGGGTTTTGGTATTGGATCACATGTTTTCCATGAAGGGCTGATGGATTGGCCTGGCTGGTTGGGTCTTTTTTTTTGGAACACAGGGTGGAGAGGGAGATGGCTGAAAAAATCAACCGCTCAACATTCAACACTTGTGTTGCTTGCACCTGGTTGATGTTGCAACACAAGCAAAACAAACGCTAATCATAAAACGACCAAATGGCTCTCCAACATCCTCGAGGGGAAAGTATTTGGAACACATCCTTGCTTTGCAATTTGCAGGTGCCACTTCATTTGCACACAAAGCGGCAGCCCTATTGCACGCCATCAAGTTGGAAACTGGGGACCACATCTCTGCTTACTGCAACCAAGTGGTTGGATGCCTTTCCGATCAAGGCTGGGAATGGGGAATGACTTCTTTTGGGGCTGAATTGAGAATGATATAAGTTGTTCCACTCTGTTGTGGATTCTGTTGGCTTGTATCACGTTAAAGCCCTTTAGGAACCGAGATCTTACTTGGGGAGATGCCAGCAATAGATGTTTCAAAGCTGGCAATGGATGATGCAGCTGCTACATCATCAAGACCAGCAATTTCCATTGAGGCTCAGCGAGTCAGCGAGTATTACTTTTCAGTGAATGAAAGGGTTCTGGGTCGTGGGTTGTAAAGACGCCAAATCTTGATCTAGTGTATCTTGTGCATCTAGGATGGGCATGGATGAGTATCTAACAAACGTCCATAAACATACTGCCTTGGAGGTGTACAAACTCCGGGCACTTGCATAACAAATAGGACTCAATAGAGGTCAATTGGCCAAACTTACATATATATATATATCATGATTTGATCAAAATAACCATGGCGACTGGCCACCAAGGAATCCAAGGACATCACCACAGACTATGCTTTGCTGGAAGACATCGCGGTGGGCATACAACAACTTCAACTTCCTGGCCACTTGGCATCTAAAACCCCAAACTATGTTCCTTACATTTCTTGGCAGTTCTTTTTTAAATTTTCTGCCTCCCTGACTCCCTGACTCTCTGGGCCCTGACTCATTGTTGCAGTGAGGCCCTGCACCAAGGACGACGAGCAGTTCCACTTCCTTTGCTGTGGAGGTGTCTTGACCATGCAACAACCAAGCACAATGCACATTGCAGGTGTAACAATTGTGTTTAGTAGATATGTTTGTTTGTTTGTTTGTGTAACAATTTGTACAGCGAAGCCAAGATTCCACAAGCCAGGCAGCACTGCCAGCGCCATCACAATTTCCTTTCCTCCCTAAGGACACTGTCAATGCCGTCCGTGCTCAAGCATGTCAAGCCACTGCAACTGTGATGGAAGAGTCCACTATGATTTCCAGGATGTCTCTTGCTTGTAGTTGGCCCTTGTTCAACCCCGGGAATGTCAGCATCAGCTAGATAAAGGTCAAACTGCTGCGCTTGGGCAAAAAAATAGTTTGCATTTCAATCAACAAGCCTACATTGGTTATGACAATCAGACTCAATACTTGATAACACAGGCTACTACAGAGGCTATGGACTTTGCTCGCTGAAAAAGAACACAACTGTTTCTGTCCTGTGGGGCCTTTTGTTGTTTTGGTGTACATCAACATCGACATCAACTCACGATGGAACATGTAATAATGGATAGGGTTAAATGACATGCCATATCAAACTGAGACACTTATGTTCGATGTTAGCTTGCTCCAAAACTCCGCCAGTGCTAGTGTTGAGCCGAGCACTCAGGTTTCCAAACGCCTTCCTTCTCAGTGGGATTAAGCACGTATCTGACAACGTGCTCCACAACTCTGTTGGGAAGATGAAGTGGTGTGGGGTCACAGTTTCTACTTGATTGTGTTCAGTGTTCATTTGGAACCGACTGATTTCACAGCCCAGCCACTGAGTTGGGATGGATACCTACAACATATTCGAGATTTGGAGAAGATGTTGGCGCCACCGTTCATGAGGGAGCAGTTTGTCTCCCAATGCATAGGCTCGGTTCAGGATGAGGAGCCTTTCAAAACATGGGGGGCGCGTTTGAAAGGCTTACGCTGGGAGGCAGTCACCGCTTTTTGCAGTGAAGATTCTCGGCTTAGTGCTTACATTGACCAACCGATTACTACTGTAGAATCTAGTCAATTAATTGAACACCTGGCACTTGTTGTACTTGTGCATTTGTCTGTTCCACAACAGAGTCATCACAATGTGTGGGTTTCATTTGTTGAATATATATACTAAGTTACTGCGTGTTGAAGAACCACTACGACGGTGCTGGGACAAGACCAAATACCTCAAGGATCCTACAAAACGAGACAAAGTTCCTCTTGGGTTGGACAATGAATTCAAGACACTTGTTCAAGAAACTTTGAACTTTCTAAATTATCTTTGTATGCAGTCTGTGAAAGCAATTCTCAGCCCAAGACTGAAAACACTTTTAGACAGTATATTTAACCAAATAGATTGAGCTCATAACAAATAGTTTATAACGCTTCTTTTTCTGGCAGGCCAATTGTGCAATGCATATGAACCATTGTATGTCATCGGTTAGTTGCCGTTTTTACAATTCAGCCAGCCTAGGCCTAGTGCAGACGCCATCGACAAAGCAGTGACAAGCAAAGCCTTCTGGGCCATCAACCGAGCGATGAATGAGTTGACCCTACAAGCTGAGTACATTGGGCGGTGGTCGGAGGGCTGTTGGTGCCATGAAGCAGACATGTTGGACTTTGCAGCAAACCAGGACATGATATGGTTCAGATTGTTTTTTCTCACATTCTATTTCAATGTATCATCTCCAACTCTCACATTCTTTTGTGTATTCTGTTCCACACGTTCCAAATATGTTTTGTTGACCGTACCAGACCATATAGATTTGTTTTGCCCTCGAGGCAGAGCTTCGAATTTGCACACATCGCCATGGGGTCTACCGTGGTAGCCACGAACGGAAGCGTCAGATGACTGATGCACTCCAGTGTCCCTTGCGTGGGTGCAGGGCGCCCGAGATGGCTTCCGGCACTGCTTTGCAAAAGTTGTTTCAACGAATGTGTACTGGCATTGAATATTAGTATTGTGTTTCTTCTCATGGTGGTTATATATACATATATTTACATTCGCGGCAGTTGTTGTGACTTTGTCAATCAGATCGGGTCATGGGTTTGTGATTATATATATATATAATATGTTTAAATTGAACTTCCCAAATCACGGGCTGTTTTGTATAATTACATTTACTGTCACAAACAGCCAACAACTGAATTAGTGAAGTAACAACCTCTGCTTGTTACAGCTACTCAGGCGTGCGTCTGATCGAATGTTCCTCCAATTCACGATGGAGCTGGTCACCTCACATGTTCAGACTGAGCAGGAATATGCATTGGAACTCTATAATGACTGGTGTCGTGCTCGTGGACGCTTGATTACAGAAATGACTGCAAAGGTTGCTTATTATCAACAACTACCATGGAAACTTCTGCAGCTTGCGCATCACGATCATTGTGAAGCAACTGCTGGTGCACAGGCTTGTTTGCTTTTGTTTAGCCTTGGCGGACCAGGCACTTTGCACAAACAATCTCAGAGATTTCTGAATCCGGAATTCCGTGGTTCCACAGATGACCCACCACTCAGAAAATATGTAGAAAGAGTAGCTCAAGGTGAAGATGTATCTCAAATAGATTGCAAGGAATTTCATGAATGGCTTGCTAGATTTGCATGTCTGAAACTGTCCGAGCGATCGACAGAAGGGATACACGCAGTTTTGACCCGGGTTGCAAAGAGAGCACCTGCCGCAACAATTGGGTATCAGTCCATTGAGTTGAGATTTGATTGGTTTTGGAAGCATCTTGCACAAGAACCCTCAGCACTTTGACAAGCATTACTGTTATGAATACACGAGGTTCAGATCAGATTTTGAACACTAGAATGTAGTTGTAGCATATTAGCATAGCGTGGCTTACTGCAGTGCCTAGGTATTGCATCAGCTGGCAAATGGTATCAATAGAATTGAGACTCTTCGTGGATTCCGTGAGATGGTATTGCCTTGTCCTGAGCATGCGTGTGGTTTGTAGATATTGCTACATTTGGCAGTATACACATTGTATCATGTCATGGGTGCCGACTCATTGACTTAGGAAGATTCTCGGACTGTGGCCATCGAACGCCTATGACACATTGAAATTCGAGCGCCTGTCACAAATGCTATATCGGGACACTGTGCGCCAGAAACACTCTAAGCAAGAACGGTTGGCGAAAGAGTTGATAGACAAAGCGAAACCAGAGGAAGATACCAAGCTTGCTTTGGTAAAAGCGCTGGAAGATGAATTGGGTCCAGTCGATCCAGTTGCTGAAATCATTGTTGAGCATATGATAGCAGCAACTAGCCGTTGACCCAACATGTTTCCAGGATGAGTGTGACATAGACATGTATGATGTATGCACTGCTGCATCTCACCATCTCTAAATACACATATGTGTCCGCTGAATGGTTTGTTTGACTATTACATGTATAGAGTTCCATTTTGTTTCAACACAGCTGCTCTTTGGTTGCTCGTTTCGGCAGGGTTTGTGTGTTCTCTGTTTCTGTCAGACTCTAGGTATCAGAGGAAGATACGAAACTATTCTTTTCAATGAACAGCAACCTGGCTTCGCGCTGCACGCCTTTGGCTGCATCTGGCCCCTTGCACATGTATCAATGGTTTTCATGTTATGGTCTTATTTTCTATTTGTTGGATCTGAGTCAGAGTCAGCAACATGTTTTCATTATTTCATTTGCATTGAACAAAACTCATGAGGAGATGACCTGTGGAAGAGATCTTTGACATTGACACAAACTTCTACATCTCCACTCACTGGACACCACACACTGCAGGATGACACCAATGTTGGCAACATGGCCAGCCAGGTGATGCTTATCGAATCACGTGCAGGTGCCCAACCTGCTTCAACTTCCGGAGGATGCACCAACCAAACGGATTCGGATGCCGTCAAACCACAGACCTTTTTCAAGGTAGCGGAAAGATCCCTTACCAACTCTACATTATTGGGCCAAACCAATATGGTTGGTGTTGACTTCTTTGCACAAACATTTGAGATCTTGGACACGCTTGAAGCTCAAGATGGGTCTGAAACCGTGATAGTTGCGCCCAACGACCGTATCGTTGTTGTAGCTTTTCTTCGCTTAGCAATCAGATTCTATGTATATATGTATTGATTGTTTGTTTGTTGTTACGATACAGGCATTGACAACGAAGCTTGGAGTTTGGAATGCTTAGATTGTTGGTTGGAACTGAGGCTCGGTGGCTACTCGTCTTCATATGTAAGTTTATATCAATTAAGATTTTTGGTTTAGTTCTAATTATGGGTTAATTTCTGTGGACTGATTGACTCCTCCAGGCTTCATTCGAAATCAGCAGCAAAGTATGTGTCATCTATATTGGTGTGGACAACACGACCAACAACACGATGCACAATACTACGATTGCCTGTGTCTCCTTAGCTTAAATTATAGAATAAACAAAATGAAGAACAAAGATTGGTCTGTGGATCTTCAGTCCGTTAGGCAATACTGTTGAATCATGTGCTGACTAGGTCTTTGGCAGCCCAGAACCTTCTGGAAGAGATTGCTCTCTCTGGCGCTGCTTCCGGCAACCAGCACGGTATGCACACCTCTCCCAGTCCTGAATTGGACGAGCTTGTTGCAAAGGGTTATGTATCACCAATGGAGCTGTTAAACCGCACAGATCACAACCATTACACTCTGACAGCATTGAGTAGGAGTTTCATCAAGCCTGGCATTGAACTAGGCAACCCCATGCCAATACTACAGTGGAAGAGGGCGAGTGTTGGTGATGACTTGGCTCAATACACGTTGGCTGAACTTATTTTACATTTGGGCAGTCAGGGGTGGCAAGACACAGAACATTCAAAATCAAAAAAGTGTGCAGCATTCACATTGGAGGGAGACAAGCTGTGGTATCGTTCACCAATGCTCAAGATTTCGAAGCTTTACTTGCATGCCTTGGCAGTTGCAAAGGAACGAATCCAGTCTGGATTGATTTCCAAAGTATATCATTTCCAGTCGCAAGCATATTACCGCTGCATCATAGAGGCATGCCAAGACGTTCTTCCAGATCAGCCTTTGGCATACTACAAACTGCTGTTGGGTCGGAATGTACCTGTATCAACTCAGAAAACAGATGCAGAGCCTAAGTCTAAGCTGCGCGATCATCAATCTACAATGCAGGATGATTTTTGTAACCAAGCTTGGATTATTGGTCTGGGTATTGGTCGGTAAGTTGCAGAACCAAACAAACTAATCAGACAGACATAGTAATTGCATGATATATGTATGGCAACCATACACATTTTGCCATATAGCTCACACATTGTCAATTACCTATTGCTACATTGCACTCAGGTATGCGTGGAGCCAGCATACTTGATGAAGCTTCACCAGACGAGGACAAAACTCCGGTGATTTTCATTGACAGTGATGCAGACGAAAACAATCAATTTGATGCAAAGCAAGAACCAGAAGAAGATTCACACGAGTCACAAGGTGATTTCAATTTTGCCTTCATGTCGGGTAGCCCTTCTGGACCAGATGCAGTAGAACAACTTTCAGACATGAAGTCAAACCTCAATTCCAACACTGGAGCAGAAAACGCAAACACCTGTGATGTTGAGATTGCAAGCCAAGCTGTTGCAGCTCAGCTTGATACGGGACTTGATGTTGCTGCAGTTGACATTGCCACAGTTGAGGTTGCTGCACACGACAGTGTTACCGGCGCAGCAGCCTCCAGCGGCCATACCACTGCCAGATCAGCTGGATACAAATCCAAGAAAGTTCACTCTTCCCCAGACGATATTCTCAGACCAATCAGCCCATATCCTGCTTGTTCTATTCGGTTGAACTTTAATGACCACAGATTCACAGGTCAGTGGCGAAGCGATGTTTCTTCAGAGTTTTGGATTGACGAGCTGGCCAACAAAAGTTTTTCCAAGAAATTCACTCCGGAAACATGGAAGGATTCTTTACGCAAGGTTCACGAACATGTATGGACAAAGTGGCAACTGGCATCAGACACAGAGCCTGCGCTAGCGCTACAGGCTGGTCGTTCACCGCCAGAGCCAGGATTTGCGCCTGATTCGGTGTTTGAAGCATTGCAAACTATCATTGACACTATGCCTCCAGAAAAGAAATATGCTCGAAGGTAGGATGACCAAAAACATAGACTACAATCAACAATCGACTGGAGGTTTGACACTTAAGGTGTCAATGTTCAGTCAAGTGGGTCGATCTTGAACATCTCGCGACCACAACGTATCGAATACCGATACAAGTTTGACAAGAAAAGAACACATTATTGTGTTGTGTTGCTTGCTGCAGCTGCATGTGGACAGATTAGGTGAACATAGTTATAGATTATAGAATATCTAGGAAAATAATTACAATGCTCAAATCCCTAATTGCAAGGCTCAAATTCTGAAATACAAGGCTCAAATCCTTAATTGCAAGGCTCAAATCCTTAATTGCAAGG
>CAXAMN010020002.1:573790-584415 GCA_963970005.1 Durusdinium trenchii
ATTGCAAGGCTCAAATCCTTAATTGCAAGGCTCAAATCCTTAATTGCTAGGCTGAAATCCTTAATTGCAAGGCTCAAATCCTTAATTGCAAGGCCCTAGGCTTGAATCTTTAATTGCAAGACCTAAATCCTTAACTGCAAGGCTTTGCAAAAGATAATTTGCTTTTTAGAATATGTGCAATGAAGCTAAAAGCCCTAACCAAACCCGGTAAACATCAAATTATTTTTTTTAAAATAATTGAATGGTGAGTGGCATGTTCCATGGATGTGTTGGCTTTTGTTTTGGCTATTGATTAGTTTACATGTTTGTGTGTGTGATGGAATGCTAGCTTGGTCATTTGGAAACAAAAACCGTTGTGTGGTCATTCCAAAAGTATAAATTTTCCTTATTATTCTGGGCAAAACCTTAATTGCAATGTTGAAACCTTAATTGCAAGGCTGAAAACTTTCAGCCTTGCAATTAAGGATTTGACCTTGCAATTAACAAAATTGCGAACTGAATCACAACAAAAACCATTGAATCCTAGCCAAAAAGCCTAAATCTTGTTCGCAAAATGTGAGTTCAAGCCTGATTTTGCGAAGTGCTTTTCAAAAAAAACTAGGTGCATATAGCATTTTTGGGTGAAAGCTGTTCGCAAATTCCTTATTTGCACACTGAAGACCTTAATTGCAAGGCTGAAAGTTTTCAGCCTTGCAATTAAGGTTTCAGTCTTGCAATTAAGGTTATTCAATAATGGATATATGTTTTTGTTAAGGATGATTGGATTATCCACCTATAAACTCATAAAAGTACAAATAACTTTGCTTTTGTTTCTGCAACGTCATTAAAAACCTTTTTGATTTACAAAGAAATCTAGTTGAGTCACATTCACACACACACCAAACAAATTTTAAATATAGTGTTGGTAGATCAAGCACATCAAACAAACACTTTCTTAGTGTGAACTGGTGTGTACATTTATTTGTTTTGATTGAACTTCTGTTGCGGCATTGCAAGATGCATGTTGGATGGTTTGGCACCGGCCAGTCTCCATTCTTGTTTGTAAATATTGTATTTGCTCGAAGCCTCGGCTGCCTCCTTGTGTATCTCGTATGTTCACATCATGGCCAAACGTCGACGATTGCAAGAACCGCCGATTGAAGACCATGATTCAGACGAGCCCAATTCAGATCCAGAAGACATAGAGGCTAGGCACTTTATGGCTCACTTACTATTACTATGCTTATCTTCTATCTGTTATTATACAATATATGCTCAAACTTAGACACACACCTTGGCAGGCTATGCTTGGGACATCATTTCCGAAAGCACCTGCATCCATGGAAGACCTTTTCTCGTGGCCTGTGTACAATGCAAAGCAAATCCTGAGCATTCCAGAACTCAGAAACAACTTCATCAAGTTTGTAATGTCAGGTGGGACTTTGGTGTTGGACGAAAGCTATGCAGGCATTGGAACATGTGGTTCAGCTTTGGTTCAGCAGTTCAATGCCATGAAAGCTGAAATTGCAACAGAGCTACCAGTAGGTATCTAGGCTTGATCTTTGTTCTGCTTCATTGATTCTTTTGGGAGTGCACGATTCTCATACCACATGCTGCGTACCTTCTTTGCTTTGTTATTTTTTTGCTTAAGGTATCAAACCAAAGACCGTTCAGCTATATTCGGCATTCGACATTGACACAGCCTGCAGAGCAGCTTTGAACAGCAAACCAAAGGCTGGGCTACAAGAAACAACACACACGGGTGAGGGCTAAATATATGTTTTTTTCTTCAACAACCATATAATAGTTATACATATATATATATTATTAATATGTTTTCTAATTTTTTTCTGAACAGGTCTGTGGCTATCACCACGTTGGAGGCGACATCTTGAGCAAGATCACCGATGAGGCCAAAGTCGAGTTGGATGATGTTTCCAGCACGGTTCTGAACCAGTTCCAGGCTGAGTTGCGGCGTAACTTGGAGAACTACAACACTATAGTGAATAGAATGATATTCATCAATCAACTTGGAATTTGCTAGGTACCATTGAGAGTGAATCTGAACAAGGACAAGAAATCCGCCTATTGAAAGAACGATACGGAAAGCTGCTATTGGAAGCACAAATGGATGTTCTCGAAGATCCAAATTGTTTCACTCACTTTGCCAAGTGTTACAAGAAGGGTCACACAGTAGCTTGTTGGCATTTGAAATTATATCTTTAGATTGGTTACTGGATCATGAAGCACACTGTGTTAGTTCTCGACATTAGGAATGCCACACGCCTTTTGGTCGACCGAAAGCCGTTGGTGACATCTACGTTGTTGGAGCTGGCACAACATGTATTGATGTGAGTGCCATGGGCAAGGGAGAAGGCCTTATGGGACCATCGTGTAGGCCATTTTGCATATTTCTCAGTGAGATAAAACACACCGAGCCAGCATCTCAGCTGTAGAATGAAAATATTTGAGCTTGGATTAGGATTGAATGTATTATTTTTTTTTGTCAGCTTTACTGTCACATATCAGTTCCTTCTATTCAAGGCAGTGGTAGTTCACGAATGCACATCCCGCTTTGCTCGAAGCCTGTTCAAGATTCATTTGGGCGACAAATATACGATGCATACATTTGATCCTCCAGCAGCGCCTTAACTGTGTAGATTGGTGTTTCATTGTGCTCATTGTATATTTCAGGATTCCAGGAGTTGTTGAATGTTGTTGACTGTAAGAAAAGAAAACAACCGCCTAGGCGTATTCTGAATTGGCTGGATCGAAGCAAAAGAAGGAATGGTTACTTTCCCAGAGCTATTTCGGCTGGCCGAGCAATCGTCCGCGCCTATACACAGTCTTGATCCACAAGTCAGTTCGGCTGAAGTGCAGAGGTGTCAACGAGATTGATCGTCTCTATCGAACACCATCGCTTTCAGCAAAGGACAACTTGATGTTGAGTTCTGAAACTTAGCAAACATGTGTTTGGTGTGGGTTACTAACAACTGACTACTAAGCTACTCTGCCACTGCTAGTTCTGTTGCCTTGCCACCACCCCATACTGCTACCATTCCTATTACTGCTACTACTATTACTACTACTACTGAATGATAAGGGCATTGACAAGGAAAACACCTGTGTAAACCCACTGCACTTAGGAAGAAGCCAATGATATGAAGCGAACATTGTCGACCAAGCTGCATCGTCCTGCATCATCATCCTTTGCCAATCTTTTGACAGGCTGGAGTTTGGCTAGTGTTAAGTTTTAAGTTGACGCAATAGCTACAATATGGTATATTATATGTGCAAGTTGAACTTACAACCGACATATTGGTTCAGTGTGTTTTGTGTTTTGGTGTAGGAGCTCAGGGCGTGTGGCTGGACGAGTACAAGAAGCATCCGAAGACACTATCATTTTGGGAGAAAGGTTGTGACTCAGTCATTGTCAACTTGTGCCAGAATCCAGCACGCCGGCCAATCATCAACCCGCTTTGTCCCACGCTTCTTCGCGCTGGCTCAAAGTTCGTAATTTCGAACCCTCACAATGCGGATGTTTTCGAAGAGCGTTGTCTTGCACCGCAGGACATGAGATGTCTTTCTGATTTTTTTTTTGCTGTGTGTTCCTTTTTAAATGACGTCAATGTGTAACCAAGTCTAGTTCATGACAACTCTTGCAGTTGGTGACGTTAGGAACATCTGGCTCTGATGGGCGTGCCAGTCTTTGAGAGATTTGCCACTGGTGTTCCTTACCCGCCATTCAACTTCAAGGACCACTCTGCAAGTGCAATGAAACGATTTGCTGGCAACGTTCTTCAGCCTTGATCTATGTTCATTTTGTTGTCACACCCATGGGACAATGACAGTGTGTGTTGAGTGCTGTTTGATAAACACGGATTGTTTGAGTGCTGTTGGAGTTAGGCAATGCACATTGCTGTCATTGGCAGTGTGTGGTGCTGCATTTTGGCTACATGGTCAGCTGATCAAATGGAAGCATCTTGGAAGGGTTCCGGTTCTGAAGCCGAGACACCTGAGCAAGGAAGGTTTCTTCAACCACTGCCGCAGGCGGTGCGCGACATGTACATGATATAGAGTGCAAAGAGTAATCTTCACACATGCCAGCACCGGCCACGACCTATAATTCTTCTTGCCTCTGATAGCCTCTAGACTCTCACGATCCTGAACATTCATGTTGTGTTGTTCTTAACAGCAAATGCTTGATTCACATGCTCTGGTGCCTGGTGCTGGTGCCACTGATGCAGTGTGAGTCTGAGTTCGAAAAACTTTTCTTGTCATTTCACATGTCAAGTCCTGGGACTACCATTTGCCGTGACCCGGGACCCGGACCCGTGACCCGTGAGACCCGTGACTACCGTTTGTCATCATTTCGCTTTTGACTTCGCCAATCGGAATGTTTCCGGTCTCAAGTTTCAAGCTCCTTTGACTTGACTGCCATTTTGGCAGTTAGTGGGTCGCCGTACTTTTCACCTGATTTGTGTTGGTGTAGTAGTGTTTGACAGTTGCTGCAGAGTTCAGCAGCTTCATTCATGGAGGATGTTCAGGTGGATGGGCCCGGCTCACAACTTGTGGGGCTGCCATCGCAAGCGCCGAGCGGGATGTGCGCTTGCGAGGTATGCAATGTACAATGTTTGCGGAGAGTGAGAGTGTCCGGTACTTAAACAAAGAACATGTCAATGTATCATATCATGATTGACTAGTGTTTGGTGAATTCAGTGTTAAACATTTTGTTTGTTACACTATTCATCATCGCGGCAAGGCATACCCAATTGTGCGCCAAGTGTGTGCCGAAACGGAAGCGCTTCCATGAGCAGAGCATTAGGGCGGGTAAAGACAAAGAGTTGGGGAATATGGAGTCAGATCCTATGCTTCACGACACTTGGTCTTGGCTATGTCATAACATGATCTTCATTATCTACGCACTAGTATTAAATAGTCATCACTAGTTTACTGTGCCAAATGCATCAACCATTGGTTCTTGTAAAAACACACACATTGTTGCTTCAAGAGTTGGCTCAGCACTTTGTTTGAACCAAGGACACATATGTGATGCATTTGAAAAAATTCTGTGAAGGGAATCCTGGCTGATATTGGAAGACGTATTTTGCATATATAATGCTGCATGTATACATGGTTCATTGAATCATGTGCACATCGTCAGGATACAGCCATCAAAGGGACGTGGTTCAACGAAGATTATTCCCTATGACTTCTGCACTATCCAACGAGTCAACTGTGGTGGTATACGTCACGAGGATTGTGGAACCCACGAGCCCATGGCATGGCCAGAGTATCTTGAATACTTCACAACAAAAGCACCTAGCTACCAGCGTAGCTTTGCTGAGCACATCTTGTATTTGCAGTTTGTGATTTGCATATGAGTTGGAAGAACATAATTTTGCGGCATTGGTGTTTTTTGTTTTAACCACTTGAGTGAGGCTTGTCCCTTGAGGGAACAAAGCAAAAATGGAATCGAGAGTTCGCAGATGGCGCAACCAGGAAGGACCAGGTTGAAGCATTTGACAATGCTGGAAATCTTTCTGGCAAATTAGCTTTTCAGTTGCACTGCAGTCACTGGATTGCTGCTACTGAAGTTTGTATGGTTTTTGTTCAGTCCTGCGTGTATTGATTTCATTGAACGGAATTGCATCTTAACTTCAGGTTTGGCGCATCTATGTACACACGGGCGTGAAAGCAACAACGACTGAGTACCAGGCCAGGTTTGCAGCAATGCGTAAAATACCTATATAAACATTACTCAAGACTAGAGAATGTTTATTAAACGTGTCAGTGTCTGCCATTCAATCTAATTGGTCATCATTGGCAGGACAATTCCAGCAGACTCAACTTCACGTCCAACAACAAGGCCCTGACTGATGTTGATGCTTCTGCCACCATGAAGAGCCGTCATGTAGATGCTATGAAGCAAATCTTTGCTGGAGATGAGTCGGGTTGCTCTTCTTTGCTTGGTTCCACACCACTACTGCCTCTTACCAGCGGTGGCTCTTGCAGCACAGCGGTGTGTTTGAAAGGCGGTGCATCTGGAGCCAATGCTAGATCCAGACGTGATCAACCAGAATCTCATGATCAGACTTTGACCCGATTGTTCAAGGGTGTGAAAGATCCAGTTACTGCAGCGTCAAGATTTAGGAAGCTGACTTTGAAACAGTGGACAAACCTCACAGACAAGACTTTGCCGCAAGCGCTAGCAGATTGTCGACATGCTTTGAGCGAGATTGCCAATGACTATACTTCTGAGGAGCTGTGTTTTTTTGGTACAAACAAAAGTTAACCTTTCAAAACTGTACATACATATGCTAAGACAAACAACACACATATCAACATGTTGCTTTGCTGTCTCTTGTAGAGGAGGCATTGCTGTCGATCTGTTCTTTTCAGGGGGTTTGTTGCAGGAGCAGCGGTCCCATGATGGTGTCTGGAAGGAGATTTCCAATCGCCTTGCGATTGTGAAAGAGCTGAGCAGTTCATCACAATCTGAGTCTTCCAACGCGATAATAGCATCACGTGTTGCCGAGCTATGCCAACAAGATGCTTATTTCGCGGAGTCCACTGTGACAGCAGAGTCTATTCAGTGTTTGGGATTTCTCGAAGCTGGTCGTTCTGGTCTTGATTTGTTGCAAACAGTAGACTCGGTCTGCTTCTCAGTTTTCAATTAAACTCAATCTCAGTTGCGCACACAGTCTTTGACATACAATGACGATACCGCCACTCGGTTTTGAATAAACCAAGGTGGCAGCTGCTGCTGAACGTCATAGGGATTGCATGAAAGTCTTCACTGATTTGGTGGAGGCAGCAAGTCAGAGTGCGAAACAAGCAGTGCAGACACGGCAAGCCCAGCGAAAGGCACTAGCAGCAGCTAAAGAGAGGGAGAAAGCTAGACTTGAGAAGGAACGCAAAGCAGCAGAGAAAAAACGAGCAGAGAAAGAGCAGAAAGATAAGGAAAGGGCTGAGAAACAGGCAGCAGAGAAAGCCCGCAAAGAGGCGGAAAAACGTCGCAAAGAGGAGGAGAAGAACAATAGCAATGGCACCGGTGGTGAGCGACGCCGTGGTAGAGGTACTGATGAGCTCTCCGATGGTACCGACATCAGTGTATTGACAACTCGGTTTCCAAATTGTGATGTGCAAGTTGTTCAAACCATGGACGAGTTCATCAACCTTGCGCCAATGGGCCTGCCAATCATTTGGAGGGCAAGGCGGATGCCAAGTAGAAAGGTCCTTGAAGCAGCCGATCCGGATGCTGACTCAAAGACAATATCTTCAGGCACTACGCTTTTGAAGACAGAGTTCAAGCAAAAATTGTCGGAGTTTGCGCAAACAACAGCGCAAGAGCCCATGTTGGTCAAGCGTCCTCTTGAGGTTTCAGAACAAGCACAAGAGCTTACGCAATCATTGCGAATGGATTCTGTCTTGAAGGCCATGTTGGAGACACGATTGGCACCCAATGAAGAAAATGAAATTGATATGCCTCACCCGTGTGCAGTCATGGAGGAAGAGGTCTTGCAGTCAATCCTTGAGAAGACAAAGGCAGACCTTGATGTGGCTGATGCATCTTCTGCTCAATCCCGTGCTTCTGAGATCTGCACATGGAGCAAGCTGCATATGGTCGGGTTCCAACATGGCAAGACATTCAGTGGCGTGTGTCAAGGGTTGTGGCCATTCGTGACTTACCAGCTGGAAGGTACAAGGGCCGTTGCGTTTGTTTCAATTGATGATGTGCCTTGTTTGACATTATATGAGTATTCAGTTTACACAAACATAGAATTGACAATTGAAATTGACATGGAGCACACTCACTGGGGTTAATGGTCAAGGGGTTCAGTGTCATGCATCCGTCACCATGTGATATCGATTGTGCTTCAATTTCAAGGTGCTACCTGCAGACACACCTGCTGATGCCAACCCTGGACAGCTCTGGAACATCTATGTGAAAGCGGTGCAGGACTTTGAGCAGACAACCATGGAGACTTTTGGTACCATGGAATCGTTTTGCACTGCTTGGGTAAACCCCGGAGACGCAACTTGGAAATATAGTGTTTTTTTAAAGCTACATGTTGAACATGTTGCTTAGAGCTATGATATCTGGAGACGTAAGAGCACTGATGAAGCACTGTCCACCTAAGGTAGTGTATTGTCCAGCCGGCTTCATATTTGCAGAGAAGGCACTTGTTGCCAACAACCTCATGTACAGGGTCTGCTCAAATTTTCTTGACTACCCAAGTTTCCGCGCACTCAAGAAAAATATGCATTTCTTTCCTCAGATGCTTGGATGCTGAATCTATTATCTATTGATTTTGGTGGTGGCTGGGGCTGGTGGTGATAATATATGTGATACCTGATGTTCATTACTGTTGGATGATGAATTTGATGGTTGCTTTTTGTGCATTTATTCTTTAGTCTTGCACTTTGCCTCGTGCAAACAAAACACACATGCCAAGGAGCGTTGGTGTGCAAGCCATGGTTTCCTACATCGAGACCAGTCATCAAGGGTGGCAAGATTATCGGGATGCAGTTCTACGCGAAGAGGATGTGGTTGGGGGTTGGTGATCCGACATGAAAACTAGTCTATATAATTAATCAACGCATGCCCTAGGTAATGGTGGCCACTTACATTTGTTCTCCTATTTCTATATGTGGTTACTAACATTAAAAATAATAGTTGTTATCTTTTTGTTGTATTTTTTAGTGATTAATTAATCAGAAAATAATCATTGAGTTAACATCGTGCATAGGTGCAAGCTCTGTCAAGCATGTGTGTTCCCGCAGGAAGCTCTGGCGGAATCCATGCAGGAAGTTCCGGCGGAATCCATGCAGGAAGTTCCGGCGGAATCCACATCATCAACCACACCCGTGGATCAACCCAGCTCTGGGCGCAAGAGGCAAATTGATGCAGCTGGAGACGGTGATGTTGCTCAGCGCAAGAAAACAACATCAGCACGAACCAAAGGTTTGTTGGTCACGTTACGTTCATTGACATTAAAAACTTACAGGAGAGCACCATTGCGGAACAAGCGTATGAGGGCCAACATTACTTCAAAAGCAAATGATGCTAATTTTCAGCAAGATCTGGAGATGATGAGATACGGGCCTGGACAGGGACAGGGATTGTGGCCAATTTCCTTGGGTTATGATTTCGCTAGCTGTGTTGATGCATATTTGGCTAGACTTGCTATTGCCTCGCACGCTCATTGGTTGCAATGGCTATAACTGTTGTGTTGTTGTCGTTGTTATTGTTTTTGTTAATGGTGTTGTTTTTTTTATGTTGTAGTTGTTATCATTTTTTGATATTATTGTTAAAAAAATTGATAGAATTGAATATGTCTAAGCTTGTTGGGCTTTTGTATTGGTACAGTATGCATATTATATATGATCGCAAACATTGACACTCACTGACACGCGTGGTTTCACCAAGGCTGGGCAGACTGGGTCTGCATTCACGCGCCCCAAGGACGAGTATGACAGCCTGGGCCTGGTGGCTAAGGCAGAGCTCCATGACAACCAGTTCAACCAGCTGGACCAGATGGTGGTGAGTAGTTTGGATGAGGACCCACCAACAGCAGCAGCACCTGAAGTAGAGATTGCAAAAGCAACTGATGCTCTAGTTGCTATGGTTGGTGCAGCCACTGCCACAAAGTCCACGGCAAATGACTCAGCAATTGCCAAGGCATTTGCATCAACGACCGCTTCCCCACCACAGCCAACTGGCAACCTTGTCATTGACTACATGAACTTGCCAAACGACCTTGATGAATTGTTGGCTGATGTGCCAGGACCAAATCGGGTAGACTTTGCCTCTGAGGTTGCCAAAGCGAGAGCACACACCCATTTTGGTGCATTTCTGCATTTCATGAATGTGGAGCATGGCTTGAACTATGATGAAGACGACACTTTGGTTTGGGGCGATCCTGATTCTGATGACCCTCAGGCTTCACTCAAAGACTGGTTGCTCTTTCTTCTGAAGAACAAACTTGCCAAGCAGGCCAACCAAACCATGCCATCGGCTGAAGAAACGACTCCAGCACTTCAGAGTGAAGCATATGCAGCGCAGCATACATCACCGACACCGCCGCAGCATGAGACACCACCAACACATACAGCTGCCATTGAAGCAACACAACCAGCTGGAGTACAACATGATCAGCAGATTCAGCAGACACAGCCAGAGCAGCAGCAACAGGAAGCACCAGGTTCTCTACAACCTTCAATGGCCCCAGCAGCCTCCTTCATCGACTACATGAACTTGCCAGACGACCTCGATGATTTGTTTGCGGATGATGATGTAAACATTGATGCTGAGGTTGCCAGGGCAAAATCCAGCCCACATTTTGCGGCTTTTATGGTGAATCAAAAAAACAAATATGGTGAAGATTATGGCAGCACTTGGGGAGATCCTACTTGTGAAGACCCTGGCGAAGCTCTCAAAGAGTGGCTTGAGTTTCTGCATGCAAACAAGTTTGCCAGTCCAACTCCAACACTTGGCAGCTCAGCACCACTAGCCGAACACATACCTCCAGCACCAGCAGCTGAGCAAGCAGCGCAGGCACCCAGTCGAACACTTGGCAACTTAGCAGCGCCACTAGCAGAACACACACCTCCAGCACCAGCAGCTGAGCAAGCAGCACAGG